>CM033642.1:195090800-195452337 GCA_019512145.1 Engystomops pustulosus | reverse complement strand
TGTGGGGTTTTTGTGTACCAGAATGCAGGTGTAGTGTGGGACAAAATTTGTCCAAATTGCTTTCTGCCACATTTACGAAATGTTTTCACACATTTTTTAAAAGTTTTATAACATAATAAATAGGATTCAGCTTCATAGGAAATTGGGCAAATAACAGAACTAAATAAAACTGATTTAGATTCATTATTTAGCCCTGATCATTGTGGCAAAACAAGAAAGCTTAAAGGCCCAGTTAACAACAATGTTAAAAGTGTCCATAACTCTTTGAATATATAGAATATCCATTTGTGATGCTGTTTTACAAAATTCACTTCTCTTAAAACACTGGTGGCTCTTGTTGCACACACATCTCTAGATGAAAGTTATGGGAGGTAATCCCTCTCATAGAACTGTCCTCATGTAGATACTTTTACTCATCCAGGAATCCTCTTCTACATCTCTATGTAAGACTAAATGAACTATCTGTAACAAATTATGCAGATTCAATTAGTGTATATTCAATATACCTATGTATCGATGTACAATTAAGCTGCTAGAATCAATGTTATGCTCTTGATTTTATTTAGTGTATTTAGTGTATTTGTATTTAGTGTAAATAATGTATTTTTATTATTAGTTACATCAATAAAGTACTTAAAAGGGAATCTTTAGCTGTACTGTAAAGAAGCTGGGGCAAGCTTTGACCTTATATGATTTGTGCCTTTAAGTCTATAAATAGAATAGCTGGAGATATTGAAAGCAAAAAGGATACATTCGACCCACACACCATTGCTTAAGGCCTTGCTTAGTAAATCAGCATGACATTATCAAAGAAGATTTGGTTTATATTCCCATTGACTAACTCAGCATGCTTCTGTCAATGGGGATTTTAGTAAAGGATTTAATTTTCTTGCTTAGTTTCCTTTTATATTTAAGACTGTTATCTCTCTT
Source organism: Engystomops pustulosus (assembly GCA_019512145.1). Lineage (NCBI taxonomy): Eukaryota > Metazoa > Chordata > Amphibia > Anura > Leptodactylidae > Engystomops > Engystomops pustulosus. The sequence continues at coordinate 195,451,407 of CM033642.1, read as the reverse complement.
TATTGTCAGTAGTCTTAATGAATGTTTCAGATGCAAAGCTCTGAAGATTGTTGAATGTGTTGACTTGTATTACTGTATTTTATTATTAACATTTCTTATATTATTATTATACCTTCCCGGTCCTGGGTCCCCTTTCCTTAGGGCTGTGACCCATTACTTTAGTACTTGATGTGTTCAGAACTGCTGCTAGAGTACTTATGTAGTAGTAACTAAAATGCTCACTTTATCACAGCATTAGCATATTTAAGAAGATTTTAGCAGTGCAGCAGAGGTCTTTTCATACAGGCTTCCCTGCTAAGACACAAGCCAAGTCTCATAGTTTCTGCAATAATAAAGGATTGGGAGGGCACTCGCCAAGTAGCAGTCATAATGTTCTTCCGGCACATTCTTTTATTGGTGAAAAATGAGTATTACATTTCAGGAGAGAGAGAGTGAAGCACGCAGTGCATAGCAAAAGCGACGGCTGTTTTGTGCTTTCTGCGTGTCTTACAACTTGCTTGTGATCATCTGACCAGCCGGACTTCCCGTTATTTGAAAAATTTCCCTCCCCTCACTCCTTTCTCTACACCTAAACCTATCTTAATTATTATAACATTTTGTAATTAAAGAAAGCGGACAGCCATGTTGTAACTCATCAGTCTGGGCAAAAGACCACATACTGCTCAAAGTTGTGAAAAATTCCTTCCCGACTTCCAGGGTAACTTCCTGGATCAACTGCTCAAAAACACTCTTTAGGCCATGACAGTGGGTATACTGGACCCCTGAGGAAGTCGCATCTAGCGATGAAACCCGTGTGGTATTTCTACACATTGCCCTTAGTATATTTTTTCTATCTTGAAAAGCATCATGGATTGCTAACTATGTACAAACAACGAACAATTAAGAAATATTCCTTGAGGTTGTGCCATCATTACCATTAATGTGTTATTACTGTTATTATTAGTTTTTGTTATGAGAGCTATTTTTTTTTATAGGTATTTTTTGAGATAGTGGGATATGTGGAAACAATATTTGTATTTTTGATGCAATGTGATACATGGATCTTGGCTATATGTACTTGTGTACTTTTTAGGTGTTTTTAACATATTTGTTGTATGTTATTGACATGAAATAAAGTTTTGTATATATTTTTGCCTATACACACTTCTCTTTGTTTTCTTGTAAAGAGTGGGTGTAATGGTTGCAGAGGGGGAAGAAGATGGCAGGTTCAACAGCAGACAGGAATTCTACTTTCCAGCCAGGGGCCAGTTTTGGTGGAGGAGGAGGAGAAAGAAGAATTTTGCCGTTTCGCGCAACACAACGCTTCTTCCAGGCTCCATTCAAAGGAGGCCGAAAGACGCACCGTTTCGGTCAAAATGGCTGTTGCTTTCTTGTGGGCATCACGCCCTCACTCCCTCCCTTGTGTTTCCTATATGTGAGTTTAGGTTATTACCACAATATAGAAGAAAACTTTTTTACACAATACTGGTGAGTGCTGTCCATTTTTCTACGTTTTGATTTCTTATATTAGGAAAATGTTTACAACACTCTTCCCCGCACAATATCAAAAATCATCTGAAAGGACGATTACTCTTCAAACGGATTCTTCTAAAATCAACTTTTGTAATTATGTAATGAGCTTGCAGGGCTCTCAGCTCCAAAGCCCCTCAGTGCTGTAGCCTCACAGGCTGTTACAATGAGCAGAGCTGGTCTCCCCTCCCCATGCACTTCCTGCAGCTGCTAGATTTCACAGGCAGAGCAAGGAGAGAGAGAACAGGGGGTTGAGTGAGACATGTTCTGCTCATTGTAACAGCCAGTGAATTGGTAGCACTGAGGGGCTCTGGTAATGCATCTAGACCATTTAGGCTAATTAGCATAATTTGTAAAGTTTATTTTAGAAAGAAGGAGATGATGATAACATATATAATACAATTACCACTGTCACGGTGCCTGGATCTATGAGTGTTCCTTGTTTATCATGCTTCATTTTGGTGGTAGATTATTTTTAAGTTTCCTCATATTATTAAAATAAAAAGGTCAAATTATAAGTTTTCATAAGCTATAGTATGCAATGAAACCAGCTGTATCCATTAAGTAATATCCTATAGTAGTTTTTATTCAAAATGTTTACCTTTATGAGACGAGTCTAACGCTGCAAATATCTTCTTAACCAACTGGGAAAAACTGAAAATCCAATTTGCAGAGGTTAATAAAAATGTTATAATTCTTTTGAATCTAATAACTAGCATGTTTATTACTGTGCAGTCATCTTCACAAAAGTAAAGACAAACTTAATCTGCTGCAAACAACAGCTGCAGGCCCTATGTCGTGTGGCCGAGATGGATGCCTCGGAGGTATAGCTTTCATTAGTTGACTAATTCAAAACAAGATTTACAGTAGTTGATTTTGATTTAAAGCAACACGTGTGTTGTACATCAAGTTCTTCTCTTTTTATGTTGCCTCTGGTGGATGAAAATGAATTTATTTCAGAAAAGTGTACTTCTGGAACATATATTGTATGTAACAGAATCAGTGCTCTTCAGTACAGTACTTATCTACTTATCAAGCATGCATATTATGAAATGGGAAAATGCATTCAAGCTATATGAACCCACATTAACTATGTTCATTATGTATACATTGTCTCTCATATATATATATATATATATATATATACATGCTATATATACAGGTGGTCCCCGGGTTATGTACAAGATAGGTTCCACAGGCTTGTTCTTAAGTTGGATTTGTATGTGGATCAGATCTGTATATTTTATAATTGTAGCTCCAAGCTAAATTTTTTGGATCTCTATGACTATTGGATTTGTAAAATGGTGGCTTATCATAAGAACCAGGATTAACAATAAAGCTTAATTCTAGACACCTTTGATAACTGTTACAGCTGCTTATTGTAGCCTAGGGCTAAAGTACAGTAACTTACCAACATCCAGAGGTCCGTTTGTAACTAGGGGATGTCTGTAAGTCGGGTGTACTTAAGTAGGGGACCGCCTGTATATATGGTTCACCCACTCTTATTAATGATATGAATAAGAGTGGGTGAACCACTTGAAAAACGTAGACTTTTATCTCTGTATACCTGGATGTCACCTGAACGCAAATAAAGAAATACCAATTTACAAGGTCTCCATGAGCTGGATCCCAACTTTTTCGTCTCATGTCAGTTTTGGGGAATCTGTATACCCCTAATTTCAATTCTTTTTTGTTGTTAAAGTAGATATCAAGAAATCTGTGTCAAATCCACATAGTTGATGGGGTGATTTTTGCTCAACGCCCAGGGTGTCAGTTTTTGGGGTTCTCTATTCCCCAAATTTCAATTCTTTTTTGTTGCTAAAGTAGATATCAAGAAATCTGTGTCAAATCCACATCGTTGCTGGAGATTAGATCAGCCATGATGCCTTCCCCCAACGTTGGATTCTAACTTTCTGCCTTAGCCACTATTCTGATGCTGCCACCTGGCTGATGCCGCACATCTGCTGCCAGTTGCTCCATCTGCCTACCACCGTCTTTACCAGGGACTTGAATTGTCACCCACCTCCACACTCTGTCATTCTGCCACTTTCTGACCTCCTGCTGTGCTGCTGCTGCCGGCACCTCAACACTCTGTCAATGTGCCACTCTGCGGCCTACACCTACGCTGCCAACTGACCGTTGTCTCCCTGGAACACCCTCTGATTTCCATAATGCTGTTTTCCCCCTCCACCACTCTATGATTTCCATAATGCTGTTTCCCCCCTGTTTTTTAACATGATTCGTCATTCTATTTTTGGGTTGAATTGAATTTTGTCTGAAAATTCAGCGTACCTGGCGAATCTAATTCTTGAAAAATCCACTCATCTCTAATATATATATAACCCTGGAGTTCAAATTTAGAGAACAATGGGGCTCATTTACTAAGGGTCCGAAGCGCACGATTCCGTCGGGTATCCCGCCGATTTCCGATTTGCGGTGAATTCCGCCAGGATTTCGGTGCATGCAATCGGATTTCAGCGCAATCGTGCCGAGTTGCATGCGACGGAAATGGGTGGGGGCGTGGCCGACGGATTAGGAAAATCTGCAGTATTATTTTTACTTACCTGCACCAAGAAATAGAAGGTGAACTCCGGTGAACTCCAGCGGACCTCGGCGCAGCAGCAACACCTAGTGGATATCGGCGCACGGACCTTAGTGAATCCCGGCTAGACCCGAATCAGCGCCCGAGAACCCGTCGCTTGATCGCGACTGGACCGGTTAAGTAAATCTGCCCCAATGTGTTGTGATTTGATTTTGTCCAGAAATAATGTAATCTCTTTTTATGAATATTTGATGGATTTTTGTAAAGGATATTGTTTTTGTTTGACTTGTCGTAGTCTTTATCCCCTTAAGGATGCAGTTTTTTTCTATAAATCTATAACTTTATATTTTTTAGAGCAGTGTGAAGGCTTATTTTCTGCATAAAAAAATTACTTCTCAGTGACGTTATTTATTATTCCATGCCTTATACTGGGAAGCTGGAAAAAATACCAAATATGGTGAAATGGGTGTAAAAATGCATTTGCATCACATTCATGTGGGCTCAGTTTTTACGATTTTCCCTGTGAACTCCAAATGATACATCTCCTTTATTCTTTGGTTCAGTACGATCATGGTGATACCAAATTCATATAGGTTTTATTTTATTTTAATACATTTTCACAAATTTAAACAATGTGTAATGTGTACAAAAAAGAATTTGTTTCGCCATCTTCTGACCCTAATAACTTTTTCATATTTCGGTGTAAGGAGCTGTGTGAGGTGTAATTTTTTGAGTGAGCTGACTTTTTCATTGCTACTTTTTTGAAGACCATTTTGATCATAAAATTTTTATGTTATGTAAAACACTGGTAGTATAAAAGTCGCGTTTCAGACATTTTGGCACTATTTGCCATTATGTGGTTCACCACCAGCAATGCCTGCCACTGCCCCGCTCCAGCCCGATACTTACATGTCCCAGCTCCTGGCTCCGGTCCGTCCGGCAGTGCTCCTGCTGTCTGATGAACATGCGTACGTCTCCGCTGCCAGGGCATGCGCGCGAGACTCTCCAGGAATTTAAAGGGCCACCGTCCTCCTTATTGGCGCTGGTATCCTATCTCTGCTGTATAGCCTGGCGACTCCCAGCAATCCCTCCCGGATCTTCACGTCCTGTTACTGAAGAGAAAGCCCTCTGTGTTCCTGAGCGTTTCTAGACGCTTCCATGTATTCAGTGATTCCCGTGTATTCTGTGATTCCCGTGTTCCTGTGGTGATTCCCGTGTTCTGTTATCCTGTGGCGGTCCTGTTATCCTGTGGCGGTCCTGTTATCCTGTGGCACTCCTGTACTCCTGTGGTGGTCCTGTACTCCTGTAGCAGTCCTGTTCTCCTGTGGCGGTCCTGTACTCCTGTGGCGGTCCTGTACTCCTGTGGCAGTCCTGTACTCCTATGGCGGTCCTGTATCCTAGTGATCTTCTGAGGTCCTCCCAGCGGTCCTGCCAGTGGTCCTGACGAGGTCCTGCCAGTGGTCCTGCCAGCGGTCCTGCCTTCCCGTGGTCCTGCATTCCCGTGGTCCTGCCTTTCCATGGTCCTGCCTTCCTGTGGTCCTCCCTGCCCTGTGTCCCTACCTTGGCTGCCACCGTGGGCTTATTCACACCCATGGAATGACCTGGTGACTCCCCGCCACAGCAAGTCGATCCCTTTTTGCGGCGGGCTCTGGAGAAGACCAGACTTTGCTCCCGGGTTGCGGCTGGCACCTTTATCTCCCGTGGTGGTCCAGGGAGTCCACTGACTATTCCCACAGACTGTGACACCCACTTTCAAAAATGCAGAAGGTAGACCAAGTCTGAGCTGCTGAGGACATACCCTGGGTGCACCAGATGCCTCATTAGCCTACAGACTGAACTGGGTATATTTTGGCAATGGCATAATGCAATGCTGGAGACTAATTTCTCTATACTGGAGGTGCCTCGAAGCTTTTATCATAAATTTCTTATGATAAGTAATCAAAAAAGTATGAGTAAGCATGTTTGTCCTTTAACCTGTGTCATTTCCCATTATGACCCATAACAGAACTTGATGACAATATCGCATTTAGAAATTTTATAAATTTTACAAAATCAGTGACATGTTCAATAATTATTTCAACCTCTATATGTATAAAATATATAACTATGAATGTTATGCCACGTGAATGTGCTTGCCAGTGTTGTCCTTTTACCTATGTAATATACTTTCTAGCAGTAAATATTGTACTTTTGCAAGTAGGTTGTACTGGCCCTGTAAGAGGAATTCCCTGCAGTCTGCTCCCAGCCCCTCTGCTGCACTTGTGGCCTATAAAAGGAACACCTATTATTACAGTATAGGGGAAAATAAAGGGAATGGTAGATTGGAAATAACAGGATGTGAGTATATTGTGTTATACACTCATATCCTATTATTTCTAATCTACAATTTCCTTTATTTCCCTCAATTCTGTGATACTGTACTTGAATGGCAGTGTACACCCCTGTGTGTGTTTGGTACTAAAAGATTTACTGCTTGAAGGAGAAGACATCCTCTCAAGTGCCTTTGTTCAGCCACCCCTAGCATCACATCTCTTGAGGAGCCCATGAAACTGGGTCATACCAATATGTCTTTGGAGGAGCATAAGCATACAATTAGCAATAACTTGTGGTTCTACTGTTTCGAATAACATCAGTACAAACTGTCCATTATACATTTCAACTGTATATACTTATTATACATATCCAACTCAAATACTATATGGGGAAGTGGGTTGGCCACTTTGTGTTTGCCTCCTTTGAGAGCTGCAGCCTTTCCTTGTTCTCACCATGCTTTCCTCTGCATATACACACGGCTTCCTCTCTCTCACTGCTTGAAGCCATCCTCATACGACACTGTGTGCCTCTTTTCACTGTTCATCCTCACTGACATAGACAGGAAAATTGTAGGGAACAGGGTGAGTCATAATCTCCTGCTGCAGCTCCTTCTATTTATCAGATCTCAGACATTCAGAGATTGTCCACAAGGCAGTAAAGGCATAAGGGTAAGTTATGTAAAAGAATGTCCAACCCCTTAAACCCCTTAACAACCAACCCCTTTTTTCATTTTTGCATTTCCGTTCTTCACTCCCCAAAAATCTACAACTTTTTCATTTTTCCATGTAAGGAGCTGTATGAGAGATTGTTTTCTGCATAACAAATTGCACTTCATAGTGATAGATTTAATATTCCATGCCGGGTAGTGGGAAACGTAGTAAAATTGGTGAAAAAATGCATTTGTGTCTTCTGGTGGGCTTGGCTTTTATGCCTTTCACTGTTTGCCCTAAATGTCTTCTTTATTCTTTGGGTCGGTACTATCACGAGAATACTAAATTATACAATTTTGGTTGCCCCTGGATATGACTGTCAATCTTCTGACTGTGGTCGGATTCTTCTCATATATAGCCTCTCATGTCTGCACGATACAGTGCTCTCTGCCAGATCAGACATTTTGGGATGCCTTGATACCTAACATGTTTATGATTTTTACAGTTTTTTATTTTTATATCTGTTCTAGGGAAAGGGGGTGATTTACATTTTTAGGTTTTTTGAAACTTTTTTAACCTTCTTTTTAAACTATTTTTCATACCCTCTAGGGTACTTTAACCCTAGGTTGTCTGATTGATCCTACCATATATTCCAATACTACAGTATGGCAGTATGTGGGGATTTTACTGATCATCTATTACAAATTATCAGAAAACATATAGCCTCGGGAGACATATTGTTGTTCTCTGATGACAACACGGAAAACTATGATCTAAGCCAAAATGGTGGAGGTTACCGTTATGTGTTTGCGGCGATATGCAGTCAACACCCACCTTGAATGGAGAGGGCTCAGACCATAGTAAAACGTCACACGTAGGTAACATTTAGGGGTTTAATGAACGAAGCCATGTACACTTGCAAACCTTGTGGATTAGAGTTTAGAGAGCCTTCATTCTACCTATAGGTGAGAACCATACAGTTGGGTTCCTCAAACTTTTTTGGCAAATCCTATCAATAACCATTCAAAAATATATTTAAATTATTCTATAAATGGAAAATGCTGGCAATGAAGAATACAATTCAAAGTAACATCTTAATTATTCATTATTATTCTTAAAATATTTTTACTTATATCAAATACATTGTTCATAAGCTTTATTCCAGACCTTTTTTATGGGTTTGATGAATGGTTTTTGTGTCATGGACGGATAAACTTTGGGCCACAATGTGAAAATAAGAAAGGTTAATATTACCTTGAAAAGAAAAGCGAAACAAATTAAGGTCATTATGAGTAATGAGATGCAAATAATATGCCAATGAGCCATAACGATAAGCAGTTTCTATTTACAGGTAAAGTTAATTCCTGGAAAAACACATCATTAGGTAAATGATATAACTGAATATTCATTCCATAATCCTTTTATTTTGTAAATTCTCCCTTGATATTTTGTTATTTATTTGAGAGTAAACTAAATAGGGATGCTCTGAGAACTCGAATTTATGGTTCCAAGCTTTAGTAAATTAACACTTACCCCCTACCCGCAGATGCCCTTTTTCCATTTGCGTTTCATTATTTTACCTCCCCTCTTTCCAAAGCCCTAACTTTTTAGTATTTTTCTTTTAACAGAGACATATGAGGACTTATTTTATGGTGAAATTGACCGAAAAAAAGCTTTTGTGACATTTTCTTGCAGGCTTTGTATTTCCGTCTTTCACTGTTCACTACAACAACACCTCCCCTTTGGGTCAGCACAATCATAGAGATACCAATTTTCTATAGCTTTTATTATGTTTGAATATTTTTTTTTTAAATAAATCGTTTGTACAAAAAATGTTCTTCCTTTCACCAAATTCTCACATAAATAACTTTTTTATACTTCAGTTAGTCTCATGAAGACTTATGGCTGTCATGTTAATAGATCGATACCATTCCCACTGCACCTCATGCATGCTTAATAACACCATGATGTACTATGCCTGTACTCAACAAGGATATTATTTAATGAAATCCTGGAGATTTATCATACGCTGTTCCTCTTTGTGCCGGGGTATGACAAATCGCTGCCCCCCTAGTGGATATATCATGAGGATTAGCCTTATGATGTGTCTGCCAGCTGTGTTGTGCTAGTGGACAAAACTGTACTAGGTCGGGCTTGGCACAGTTTTGGTAAAAGCCTGCAAACATTCAGTGCTGAATGCTTGCAGGCTTTTAGAGAGTGAGCAGGCATAGGGCAAGAATGCCCACTCCAGCCATGGCCATGCCCCTTTGACAATTTTCTTAAATATACTCAGGACAACAAAATAACACATTCTCTAATATACAGCATTCCACAGATATAATTCAAACCTGTCTCTATCAGTCCTGTTGTACACAATGATGGTTGTCTCTATACATGACTCTGGATCTTCTGATTCTAGATTCAGGGAAGACATCTTCTTTTCTGTCTGACACCACCTGCTCCCTGACTCTAGCCCCCCTCCCCCCTGCACTTCAGGACCAGCTCAGACACACACACTCACTTCTTGTCGTGCAGCTTGTGAGAATAGTGAAGATCTGAGTGAGATATAGCAGAGCTGTGTAAGCTTTTATGCCTGTGATGAAAGAGTTATGTGTAATATCAATTTTACAGATCTCATGAACTCTCATCTCTGATCTGTCTCATCTCTCTTTCTATGCTTCAGATACTAGTACAATGTTCAGAACGGAAATGAAAGTGTATATAAACCTTGTACCCTGATAATCTAACCACATTGTCAGCTCACAGAACTAGATGTTTCATGAAGTGTCTGCTTATAGAGTTCCCATCTACACCATGGAATCTTACACTGACCATCACTGAGTGACAGGAGCTAAAACAGCAATAAAACTGTGCAAAATGGTAAAGTAAGGAGTTAAAATGATATTCATTATGTAAACAGAAGATTAACAGGAACTAGAAGATCAAAATTTGAGAATTTTCTTTCATGGGTAATTTGATTAGGAACAACTGATGCTTCTTACCCACATAGCTTTTATAAAAGCAGTGATAGAAATTTTTTTACACATTGTTTCTGCCTTTGAGCCTATTTATTTGAAGCATTGTGTAATTTGTCATGTGTTGTTTGTCATCTGAGGTTGTATTTAAATTATTGTCCCATTACAACAAGCCAATTAGAAAATCTTTGCAACCTTTGTTTTAATTTTTTTTTCTCGTTGATAGAATGGTTTCAATGCTTAAATTAAATTTAGAAAAAGTTCAAGAATACTGAAAGTTGCATAAGTATCACAATGATATATATCTTCTGACTCCCATCAGCAATACAGGTAGACCTTCCATCTTGTAAATCATTAGCATAATGCGATTTAGAGATGACAGACTCTTATATCTCAACACCAGAGATCCAGCTCCCTGCAGTTTTACATTATACCGTCCTACTTCTGTATCAGACGACTAATAGGGTATCCACCCATAATGCACGAGAGAATATTAATAGAAACTGGCAATTTGTCTTTTTAATACCTCATTCCAGTGATATATAGTAGATATTCAAATGAGCAAATTTGTAAAAGTGTCTGCAACTTTTAGTAAGGTCTATATTATGTTTTTTTTTTTAAACTTAACTTACTGAAACTTAACAGTATTGGAAATGTAGATAAAGATAGAGACATTGAAACAGTATTATAGTATAAAGTGATGGACTGCAGGGCAACTACAGAACGTACTGTACTAAAAGCTGCATAGATGAACAATCTTTCTGCAAATTGTACTGTGGGCACAAGTCTATTTTGATAGACAACAATAAAACCTATGAAGTAAAGTGAGCCCTACCTACGGTGAAATAGTAAAGGAGTTGCAATGTTGTTTGGATACTTTAACAAGTGGATCTCCCTGTTATTAGATTATAAATACACAAAATCTACATTATAGAACAAAAGTCAAGGTGTGTGTTAAACACAACAACACTATAGAGACAATGAAAGATGCTTCATTTAAATGTAACACAGGCAAAATATACAAAACAATTATATAACACCAATTAAAATATACTGCAGTGCATAAAGAAAAGCTCAGTTAGTGAGCACCCCATCTGCTCCACCTATACACCACTGTGGTGCATATTTGCTATGCTCTTCAATCCGCTAGTAATCTTAGTTTATTATTTTCCTTAATTCGAACCTCCCACTTACGTCTCCAGGACTTCTCCTGAGCTGCACCAATTCAGTGGAATGCCATACTCAGGTCTATAAAACTGATACCCAACCCCCAAAACTTCAAACATGCTCTTAAAACCTATTTATTTAGGAAGACTTATCACACTCACTTACTACATGCAACTTTAACTCTCTTTTTATTAACCAATAATGGGTTCTTCCTAATTATGGGTACCAAGCCTCTCCAGTTTTTTAGGGACACAGGCTCAAGGTCAGCGAGAACGCTGGAACCTGAAGAGCCAAATGTAGACACCTCTGTATCACAAATATACAACCTCTCCACGCATAACCTCACGGAGGCTCAACTGAACCTCTTAAAAAGAGGTCTATCTTTCACCCCTACACCACGATTTGATCACTTCACATGGGTCAAAGATGTGAATCTCTTTGCCCGCAAACTTGCACTGCACAAATGTCACATGTCTAAGAGTAAAGACTCACAGTCCTCACAGAGTAGAGAGGAAGAGGCACTAGAGGCTCTAGAAGATCTATTACTAGAAAATGAAAGGGGATCCATGAATATGGAAGATTTGTCCTCATCCATAGGACCATTCACCAATCTTAGACCTCGGTCCAAAACTACACCAACCTTCTCACAATACCAACATATTGATATGTTCGTAAAACTGGTAACGGCAGACATTAAAAACCTGAAGCCATCTAAAAGTAAGATTGCATCGAATCTAACCTCTAGTGAACAGCTGGCACTTATGGAACTAAAGAAGAACCCCAATATAGTTATAAAGCCTTCTGATAAAGGCGGTAACATCATTATACAGAATAAAGAAGACTATATTGATATGTGCAGAAGACTTCTAAACGATACAGAGACCTATACCAGACTAGAGAGGAACCCCACGGACATGTTCCTTGGCGAATTAAAAATCATTCTTGACAATGCCCTGCAACAGGGACTGATATCAAAAGATGAATATTTATTCATGTTTAACTCCTCACCCACCATTGCGACCTTTTACGCACTCCCCAAAGTGCACAAGAAACGTCTCCCTATGCCAGGGAGACCCATTGTCTCGGGGAATGATAATCTTACACAGAACCCCAGTATCTACATTGATAGAATCTTGGCGCCCTTTGTTGAAAGCCTCCCATCATATCTCAGGGACACTAAAGATACCATTTCCCGCCTGCAAGGTATTCACATATCTCCAAACACCTTATTGGCTTCACTTGATGTTGAGGCCCTTTACAGTAACATCTACCATGATTTGGGTCTAAAGGCAGTCTCATTTTTCCTATCCACACGGGGCACACAATATCAAGCACACAACCGGTTTACGTTGTTACTTCTTGAGTTTGTCCTAAAACACAATTATTTTTTATTTGAAGGCACTTTCTTTTGGCAGGTCAGAGGAACCGCCATGGGCACGGCATGTGCCCCAAATTATGCAAATTTATTTCTTGGGTGGTGGGAAGCGACTATTGTTTTTTCTGAAATTCTGGAGATCTATACCAATCACATACAATTTTGGGGTCGTTTTATAGACGACATACTAATCTTATGGGAAGGAGACAAACCAAGTTTTGAGGCCTTTGTAAAAATACTGAACCAGAACGAGGTAGGCATGCATTTCACTCATGAGATACATGCCACCCAAATAAATTTTCTCGACTTAACCATCACTGTATCCCCTGAAGGTCATCTGGACACTAAAATCTATAGAAAGCCTACATCTACTAATAATTTCCTGGACTTCAGAAGTTGGCACCCACCGGCCCTTAAGAAGGGTATACCGGTGGGCCAATACCTGCGTGCCAGACGAAATTGTTCGAATGACCTGACTTTTCAGACAGAATGTAAGGATCTCTACAAAAGATTCAGACACAAAAACTATCCGAAACAAGCTCTGAACAAAGCCTTCCATCGTGCCAGAGATCTACACCAAGAGGACCTCTTGAGACCAAAGGCACCAAAGCCAAGCCTTCCCTCCCAAATTAGATGTATAGGACAATTTGATGGCTACACACGTGAGGTGACAGGAATTCTACAGAGATACTGGCCTCTATTGAAAGCAGACCCAGACTTAGGGGAAGTCTTAAGTACAACCCCAAAACTTACGTACCGGAGGGGCCCCAATCTACGAGACCAATTGGTGCATAGCTATCTAGAGTCTAAACCCAAAATACCGCGAGATTGGCTCACGCAAACCACCGTAGGTTCCTACCCCTGCGGAAACTGCTCCTTCTGCCCCCTCCTGCCTAAAGTTAGAGAATTCACCAATCCCATCAACAACAAATGGCAACAGTTTTTATATCGGATATTGTCCTCTATTCTCTTGTTATTAACAAATGGTACGAGGCAAGGGTGCCCTTGTCTCCAATGATATTTGCCTTGTTAATGGAGGCCCATGCTCAGGCAGTAGCAGTAGGAAAATCCGGGGAGAGAGGTATTGAGTTAAAGGATAAGGATCATAGAATCAGACTCTTTTATGGCACATCATTTTTGGCATGAATAAAGGACAACCCCAAAAATTTTCAACGTGTCTAAATCACCTGCAAAGACTAGTTTGTTTTTTGTCCTCTATGATCGAACTCCAGCTTAATTCAACTTATTTCTAAAATATTGGTCGCTTTTAAATGACATTTCCTAACTTAAAATTAAAACCAGCACATACAAACAAATTATAATAAGTTCCCACTTCTCTAGATGTATTCCTGTCATGGCATGAGCCCAACATGCCACTGGAATACCAAATGGAGATGTGATTTAGTTTAACCTATCCAGTAAATCATATATCGTAGAGCATATTTTTTTCATGGACACAGTCCATAGAGGGTGGTCTATAATGACTCCTTCTGAGTCATAATAAGGGAAGAGTTCTTTTCCGTCTGCTTATATAACACAGAGTATAAAGTAGTGTACTCTACACAAATATTTAATTAAATGAATCTATGATTCATAATTCCTAGGAAAATAACTTGACTTTCTGATTAAATTGTATCTACTGTTTTTGCAATTCTCCACATACACAAATATTCCATTTGTTTGACTCATTTTACTTATTTAATACCTTTATAAACTTTTGAAAACTTTGGGTTACCAAGAAAAAGATAATTAAACCTTTGTGATGTGAAGTTCATTTCTATATTACCTTCTGACACTGGTGGCATGAGGTAATACAATATTTAAAGGATTGAAAATATTTTAAAATGATCTGTGTCTTTAAATGTTCTCCTTAATCACCTAAACCACTGATTTCTATCCAACAGGTACTATTGGTAAAAATATTAGCCATTTGAGGTATTAAAAAGCATTTTATCGAGAGCATTTTATACGCTATGGATAAGTGTAACTTATTCAACGTTTTGTTTAGTTTTAGATTTTTTATCCAAGGGATCAATTAAGTTCCAAATAATCCATAACTTAGGAGCAAATCTATTCCCCACTATCAAAATTTTCCAGGGTCAATGTTAGAACTCTACTGGAAAATCATTATAAAGGGTCTTTTCTACATAAAATTATGTTCCTAATACTTCTAAACCAGGATTATTTATAAAATCCTTATTTATTCTTCTTGTGGCATGAACTGATGTCTCAAAATCTTAAGATACAACAATATATCATTGGTGTACAGGAGAATTTTATCTCCTTGTACCACATCTATATCCCTAAGGCAAATAGCAAAGGCGACCTAGGGCATTGTTACAATCAAAATAAGGGAGGAACCCCTGACCAAACCCTTCAATCACCTTTACTGTGCCTTTGGATATACATAAAACATATTTTACACATCCAAGTATCGTTCTCTCAAACCAATTAAAAAAATAAATAAATAAAAAAACATTTGATCAGACCTCTATTTCTGGGCATACACCTACCATGTCTTTCCATAGGACGATTGATTCCACCAGATTTTTCCAGAATCATTGTTTATGAAACTACCCACACAAAACATAGTATAATTCTTGCCAAAAAGAGGAAGGGGTTCAGCTCAAACGGCGGGGGGTCAGCAATGAAAAGACTCTCATAGACGCAGCAGATTTCGAGTTGAAGCTGTGCATTTATCAAGAAAAAACACCCACATCAAACAAAACACCAAACAAAAATCCTTGCCTGTCCTGCTCAGACTATACCTAACCACTGGAAAAACTATTCCTTGACAGGCATGAAAATATTTTTAGCAAACCTTGTGTCACCGCACATGTCAAAACCTCTGGTTCTCCGGTAAAAAGCCATTTCCGACTAATACACACGTTCTTCAAGGGCGTTGACACACCTAATGCATATTAGACCAATTAGAAAGTGAATGTTTTAGTTTGCAATGTGAATAGTGCTCTATCTACTCCAGAAACTAGGTCCGTAACAGGTCTCCCAAGAGACCAAACTTGGGAAACAATTTTCAGTATGATACAATGCGCATTCTTCATTTCCTCTTCTATCCAATAGTCAACCATGTCACAGAGCTATCCTTTTATATCCTCATTCTACCTCTTTTGTGCACATCAAAAATGTAACTTTTGAGTAAGTTTGTGTTTATCATGTCATATTTACTAACAACGCATTTGAACTCAAAACAAAAAACTGACACTTTCCTGAATTCCAAACAGTTAGTTCTTAAACTTCTACAAATCCATCTAATTTAATATATAAAACATACCCCCAAGACAACAGATTTTATCCACAACCTCCAATAGCGGATGTGTAAGCTAACTGGGGAATTCCACATACAATGCATTGATGGAAGGAAAGGAATACCATTTTTCTAAGACATAATTGAGCAGCATGTATTCGGGTCCACATTGATGTATATAGCGAGCTGCTCAGAGAACCATGATTGAACACACACTTGTGTACTTCAAGATGATCCACTTCATTTGCACTCTCAGAACAAGAGTTAATAAAACAGACCTGCACAGTATTACTAATCTCATATTCTTTTTATGGGTAGGATGTGTGCTTGAGAAAACTCTGGAAAGCAGGGGAAGGATCTTAATCAGATTAGCTTGCAGATTATACAGGAGTTGTGGAAACAAAATGGAAATGGCAAACACAAAGGGAGTTCAGTTCATCAGGCTAGACAAGATTAAAACAACACTGAAGAGATATTAGGAGACACAGGCATATAAGTTAAAATCCTGCATACAGCAAGAGGTTATCCCCTAATTTGATACAGAGGGCCTTGATGTAGGGCAAGAGTTCCAACACATGGCATTCATTGAGGAGAAGTAATGGGAAAGAAAAGGCAAAAGAAAGGCAGTGACAGAAAACTCACATTTGTGTTTGACTATATACCCTTGCCTACATAATTCAGTAAGACGATGCTGAACAACTGGATAAATAGATATGCTTTGAAAAGTTCCATGTATATCCATATCCATCGAGGGAGAACCTTAATGGACAATTTACTTAAAAGTTCCTTTCCAGAACAGAAAAGATAAATGGTTGGAGGAATTTATCCCAAAAGGAACTTGAGATGGTGGCAAATTAGTTGTTTTGATTGGAGGTGATACAGAAGAAGGGGGGCTGTTTTGGAGCTTTGTAACAGCTTAACACCTTACGCCAAAACCACTTTTCACCTTCCTGACACGTCCCATTTTTTGCAAATTGCCCTTGTGTCATATAAATGGTTAACTTTGAAACGCTGAACATACCAATGATTTAAAATTGTTTCTCGTGACCACTGGTATTTCCTATAGTGGAAAAATTTGCATTTATTTATGAGGAAAATCAGATATTGATTTGAAAAATCTTTATTTAGAACTTCAAAAAAAATGTTCACTTTTCCACACATAGTCATAACTGCAAAAATACTTAATACTAACAATTCACTAAATTGTCTACTTTATGTGACATGGTTTTTTATGCATTAGATATGCCGGCGTATAGACGACTGGTGTATAAGACGAGCGCCCCCCCCTACTTTCCTGTTTAAAATATGAGTTAAGATAATGCGGCGATAAGACTACCTTTTCCCAACGCATTACAGTAGTATACAAGCACAGCCCCCAGTGTATACAGCACTGTCCCCAGTAGTATACTAGCACAGCCCCCAGTAGGTATACAGCACAGCCCCCGTAGCATACAGCACTGCCCCCAGTAGTATACAGCAGGAGCCCCCAGTAGGTATACAGCTTGCCCCAGTAGTTAGACAGCACCAGCCCCCAGTAGTATACAGCACAGTGCCACCAGTAGGTATACAGCACAGCCCCAAGTGCTACAGCACAGCCCCAGTAGTATCCAGCACAGCCCCCCAGTAGTATACAGCACTGCCCCCAGTAGTATACAGCACTGCCCCAGTAGTATACAGCACTGCCCCAGTAGCAACAGCACAGCCACCAGTAGTTATACAGCCAGCCCCCCCCGTAGTATACAGCCAGCATTAAAAAAAAAAAATAAAAACAATCTCACCTCGATGCTCCCTCGATGTCCGCGCCGTCTTATTTCTTCTGCCGGGCGCCGCCAATTGATCTTCCCGGCAGGGCCTAGTAGGACGCGCCGCTGCTGACGTCATATAGGCCCGACCCGGGAAAGACATTGCGGCGCCCAGCCAAGAAGCAAGAAGACCGCGCGGAGACTGACACAGCACAGCGGGACATCGGGCCAAACGGAGGGTGAGGTTTATTTTCCCCCCGATTGTAATATTGAGGCTGGCCGGCCAGCTTTGAGGATGCCGGCAGCCATCGCTGTGCAAAACACCCGCGATCGGTGATAGCACCGATAGCGGGTGTTACCGGTAAGCCTTTGCTGCATTATGCCAGCAAAGACTTACGGCTATGGAGAGGGCTCAGCCGTGAGCCCTCTCCATGCAGCGCGATCCGACCGCGATCGTCTTATACGCCGTCATTACCGACGGATTAAGACGATTACCGGCGTATAAGACGGACCCCCCAGAGAAGACAGAAGATTTTTCTGTCTTCAACAAGTCGTCTTATACGCCGGTATATACGGGACTCTGTATTTTGTAGGATGTTAGGGGGCTTTGAACGTTAGGTGCGATGTTTCATATTTCTAAAAACCGCACAATACTTGACGATTGAGGGACCTGCCTCAGCGTTCAAGTCACTTTGAGGCCTAAATAAAAGTAAAACCCCATAAATTACCCCATTATAGAAACTGACCCCTCATCGTACGTTTAAAAACAACTTTTTGAAGTTTTTAACCCTTTAATGATTTTACAGGGGTTAAACAAAATCGGGTTAATTTGGTTTTTTAAACCAAAATGCTCCACAAAATTTTGATTACCCAATCCCTCCCGCGTATAACAATACCCCATATGTGGTGGTAACTGCTGTATAGGCACACGCCAGGGCATGAGGAAGCTGCGCCATTCAGGAGCAGATTAGGACTTGTCACTTTTAATATGGCTGTTTATTAAAATCGGAATTTTTTGGGAAATTTGGACATATAAGGGCTTATTTTTTATGACAGAGATGCACTTGACAAATATTTATGTTTAGTGGCCATTAGGCTTATTATGAGATTTTATTACTCTTGAATGTATGGGTGAAAAAAATTTTGTCAATTTTGGTTTCTTTCCTTGTATTTTTGGGGGGTCGACACGTACACTAAAATACTATATTTTAGCATTCTATAGATCAATATATTACGGTGAACCTAATTTATATAGTTTTTCATTATTTTTACAATTTACTGGACAAAAACTAGTATAGAGGAAATTCATTTGTTTTTGCATCACCATCTTTTCTGAGACGTAACTCCCGCATGCTCAGTGTGTTACAGCACCGGGTCCAGAGGCAGGACCCGGCTCCCGGAAGAGGACGCGCACAGCACCCGGGATATTAGGGGTTAACACTAGAGATGAGCGCAAAATGCTCGTCCGAGCTTGATGCTCGGTCGAGCATTAGGGTACTCAAACGCTCGTTGCCTCGGCAGAATATTCGCCTACGCTCGAGAAAAGGGCAGCTCCCGCCTGTTTTGCTTTTTGGCGGCCAGAACAGAGGCCAATCACAAGCCCGAGACTCGGCACTCCACCCAGCATGACGTGGGTACCCTTACACGTCGATAGCCGTGGTGGCTGGCCAGATCAGGTGACCCCTGGGATAGGACAGCCGCGGCCGCGCTGCTAGCTCATTTCTGGTCTGGATTGCCGTAGGGAGAGACTGGCTGCTGGTCAGGGAAAGCGTTAGGGTGTTCTATTAGATTACTGTTAGCAGGAGTGATCTCAAAGAACCCAACAGCCCTTTTTAGGGCTACAATAACGTTCTACTTTTTTTATTTTTAATTTGGCATCTAGTAACATTTGGAGGAATTAGCAAGGGGGACTTGCTACCGTTGTGTTTAGCTCTTAGGCGGCACACATTATCCATAGCAAAGGACCGAAAGTGGGAAAAAGGAAAATTTGTAGGGGGTTGGATTTCAATTAGGCACTAACTCGTGTCATCTCATCTGGATTAGTAGTGTGCTTTGAGACTTGGCGTAGAAAATAGCCATAGGAGAATTACAAAGAGCTTACTTACGCATTACAGATAGCGTTCTATATATTTGATTTGGTTTGATCTGCTGGGCTGTACTTTCTGCAGTGCATGTACTAGCCAATTCTGAGGCAATTGTATTGTTAGTGAGAATTGCGACCGCTGTGTTATGCGCTTCGTGACGCACTCTCATAGCAAAGGACCGAAGTGGAGAAAAGATTGTAGGGGGGGTTGGATTTCAATTAGGCACTAACTCAGTGTCATCTCACTGAATAGTAGTGTGCTTTGATACTTGGCTAGAAAATAGCCATAGGAGAATCAAAGAGCATTTACTTACGCATACAGTTGGTTCTATATATTTGATTTTGGTTGATCTGCTGGTGGCTGTACTTTCTGCAGTGCATGTACTAGCCCAATTTGAGCAATTTGTAGTGAGACTGCGACCGCTGTGTTCTGCCCGCTTAGTGACGCACATATCCATAGCAAAAGGACCGAGTGGGAAAATTTTCGTCGGGGTTGGATTTCAATTAGGCACTAATCAGGGTCAGTCATCGGGAATAGTAGGTGCTTTGATTACTTGGCTAGAAAATAGCCATAGGAGGGGAAACAAAAGAGTTACTTACGCATACAGTAGCGTTCTATTATTGATTCTGGTTGATCTTGCTGGTGGCTGTACTTCTGCATGAAGTACTAGCCAATTCTGAGAAATTGTATAGTGGAGACTTGCGACGCCTGTGTTCTGCGCTTAGTGGACGCACATATCCATAGTCATAAGACCGAGTGGGAAAATTTAGTAGGGTTTGGATTTCAATTAGGCACTAACTCAGGTGTCATTTATCTGGCATAGTAGTGTGCTTTGATACTTGGCTCGAAAATAGGCCAATAGGAGAATACAAAGAGCTTACTTAAGCTCACAGTGCGTTCTATATATTGATTCTGGTTGACTTGCTGGTGGATGTACTTTCTGCAGTGCATGTACTAGCCAATTCTGAGCAATTTGTTAGTGGAGGACTTGCGACCGCTGTGTTATGCGATTGTGACGCACATATCCATAGAAAGACGCAGTGGGAAATTTAGTTAGGGGGTGGCTTTCAATTAGGGACACGAACTCAGTGTCATTCATCTGGACATAGTAGTGTTGGCTTGATACGGCTAGAAAATAGCCATAGGAAACAAGAGCTACTTACGCATACAGTAGCGTTCTATATATTGATTTCTGGTTGATCTGAGGTGGCGGACTTTCTGCAGGCATGTACTAGCCAATTCTGAGAATCGTTAGTGAGACTTGCGACCGCTGTGTTCTGCCGCTTAGTGACGCACTTATCCATAGCAAAGACGAAGTGGGAAAATTAGTAGGGGTTGGATTTCAATTAGGCACTAACTCAGTGTCATTCTCATATGGCATAGTAGTGTGCCTTTGATAATTGGCCTAGAAAATAGCCATAGCAATCGGATAGCATGTTTGGTTTAAAAAAACTCAAAAAAAAAAACAAAAAACACAAAAAAAAAAAAAAAAACACAAAAAAAACAAAAAAAAAGTAAAAAAAAATAAAGTTATCATACTCTCATTTTATAAACATGTTTAACCCGAGGCTAGGGGTAGAGGACGAGAGGGCGGGGGAGTGGGCGTCGCCCCAACTACTGCAGGGGTCAAGGAGGCCGCTGGTCCTGGGCGGGGGAGACACCACCTGCTGATGAGGGAAGCAGGGGAACGCCGCAGAGCTACACTCCCTAGGTTCAGTCTGAATTACGGGACTCGTGGTGGTAGAGCACTGTTGAGGCCAGACAGAACAGTGCGAAACAGGTGGATGTCGTGGATTGCTGACAATGCTTCGAGCAATTTTGTCCACCACCCAGTCGTCTCACGCAGTCCAAACATGTCAACCGAAATCGCCAATCCTCCAGCTCCTGCACATCAGCCTTCTCCACCCCAGTCTGCCCCTCCCAGGAAAATTTGGGCATTTGAACCGGCATACTCGAGGAAACTGTTTTCTGGACCTTCCCACAGTACACAAACCCTTGTCCGGTGTGCTGAGCAATTTCCGATGCCCAGGTTTTCAACAGTCACAGTCTGTGGGTGATGATGACCTTCTTGACGTGTGGAAGTGTGTAAAGAGGTGCGAGATGAGGAGACACGGTTGTCACGGACAGTGGGGAAGTTGTTGTCAGGGCAGGAAGTCCGATGGGGGGAGCAGACTGAGGGATCGGAGGATGATGAGGTGACAGGACCCAAGCTGGTTGAGAGGCGGGTGAACACAGTGCTTCTGGAGGAGGAGAGTCCCGACCAGAACAGGGGTGGAAGAGGCAGTGGTGGGGCCGACGGAGAGGCAGGGCCAGAGATGGGCATCCAGCCGCCAAATGTGATCAACTGTGAAGCTCCAGTGGCGAGGGCTTCTGCGGCGAGGCTAGATCTTCAGAAGTCTGGAGGTTTTAAGGAAAAACCGGATGACCGACGGACTGTGGTGTTGCAACATTGCCAAACCAGGCTCAGCAGGGGTTCCACCACTAATAGCTTAATACCACCCAGTTGCGCAGGCATATGAATGTAAAAAACCCCCAATCATGGCAAACAAGCCCGTTCACCTCCGGCCGTGCACAACCTTGCTCCTTCCCCTGTGTCAGCTGCTAGTCAGCCCCCCTGCCCAGGACCCTGCCCACAAAAACACCATCGTTCAGCCCCTCCACGATTCCTCCACAGCATCCACCAGCGTTCAGCTATCCATACCCAGACGCTTGGAGCGGAAACGCAAAATATAGTGCAAACCCACCCGCACGCCAAGCCTTAATGTGCAACATCTCCAGATGTTAGCCTGGAGATGCTGCCCATAGGCTAGTAGAGACCGAGGCCTTCGCAAACTCATGGCGGGCGGCAGCCCCTCGGTATTCGGTCCCCAGCCGCCTACTTTTCCCGAGGTGCCGTCCCCAGCCCTCCACAAGCAAGTGTCAGGACAACATACTCCGTTGCCCTGACCAACGCCGTTTTGGAACAACGTCCACGACCACGGACACGTGCGAGTCTGCCGGCAGGGCCACTATATATGCCTGAGGCCATGGGTTAACTTGGTGGAGGCTGGGACCGGTCTGACACTGGGGCCTGCTAATATACTGCGACGCCGAGGATGCGGGCGGCCTTACCTCGGTCCAGGTGTTTCAGGCTACTAAGCCTCTCCTCCTCCCACCCCTCCTCCACCTCATTCCTCCGAACTACATCCGTGGCACGGCGCCATCAGTCGTTTAGCTCTAGCACAGCAGCAGTGCCGCGCTACGGAACAGCAAGGCGGGTGCTCAAACTGCTGAGCCTAAGGCGACAAAAGGAACACCGCCCAAGAGCTATTACAGGGCATCACGGCGCAGACTGATCTGGGCTGGCACCGATGAACCTCAAGCCGGGAATGGTTGTGTGTGACAACGGCCGTAACCTTGGTGGCGGCTCTGCAGATCGGCCGATCTGAACATGTGCCATGCATGGCCAATGTTGTAAATCTGATAGTTCAGCGTTTCCTCAAGACATACCCCAATCTGTCTGATTTGCTCACGAAGGTGGCGCCGCATCTGTGCGCATTTTCAGGAAAAGTCCAGCCCAGATGCTGCCACTCTCAGTGGAAGCGCAGCGCGCCTCCAACTGCCCGATCACGAATGTTGGTGCGACGTGCCCACGAGGTGGAATTCAAACACTGACCATGTTATCCGAGTTTACCAGCAGCGCAGAGCATTGTAGAATGCCAGATGTCAATTCCACCAGAATGGTAGTAAGGTCAGTCAGCTTCTCAATAACAATGAGGATTGGACGTGGATGTCTGATATCTGTCAGGTGCTGAGTAACTGAGGAGTCAACACCGATGAGTCATGGCGATGCCGCCATATCAGCTCTCACCATCCGCTGCTTGGCCCTGTTGAAAAAAACTCTCGGTCGCATGAAGTCGGAAGCTTTGCGCTCGTCACAGAGACAGGGGGAAGAATATTCCCTTTGTTGATAGCCAAAGCCCCTCAGTCTGTTCTCAGCGCCATACGGAGGAGGTGGAGGTGGAGGGAGGATGAAGGAGGAAGAGGAGGAGAATGGTGTGAGACACAAGAGGGGACATGTTGAGTCCTTTACGTCGCGTGTTTGGCAGAAGAAGAGGAGTTGGAGGAGTTGGAGAGGGAGGAGGAAATGGACAGTCAGGCCAGTGAGGAGGGAGTGAATTCTTCGCGTTGGTTGTACTCGGCAGCATATGCAGATTCATGCTAGGCTGCCTATCCCGTGACCCTTCGCGTTCAAAGAATGATTCCAGCACCGAGTATACTGGGTGTTCACTCTCCTGGACCCACTGTACCAAGCAAAATCTTTCCATCTCAACCTGCAGAGGAAAGGAGTGTGGAGAATGGCATGATACCAGCAGGCCTGGTGCACAAGCTGAAACAGTATTTCCCTTTGAAAGCGCTAGAGGCCAGAGACACAGAGTGCGTTAGTTCTGCGGGACAAAGTAGCGAGGGAGAGTAGGCGAGCAGGCAGCTTGTCCCGCACTGGGCAAGGGTACGCTTACAAGCTTTTGCCAGCTTGATGTACCCCAGCCAGACACTGTCACTGTCCCCAGTCTCGGCAGAGTAGGGCTGATCTTTACAGAAAGATGGTGAGGGAAGTACGTAAGCTGACCATACATCGTCCTAAATGATCACACAGCTCCCCTGACAAACTACTGGGTTTCAAAGAGGGACTGTGCACGAACTGGCGTGTACGCCGTTTGGAGGTCTTGCCTGCCCGCACGCTAGGTCTGTCCGAGCGGGTTTCAGGCGCTGGTGGCATCATCACCGATAAGGTACACGCTGTCGACTGACAGCGCTGACAGGCTCTGACGTTAGTAAAATGAATAAAGGCTGGATTTCTCAGGAATTTCAATCTCCCCAGGTTGAAGGTAGGAGGGGATCAACCTGAAGAATGATCCACTCATCCTCCTCCTCATTTTCTCTTCTCCTCCTTTGTACAGTAAAGCAGAGGAAAATGGCTATTTTGACAGGGCCCAAGCTCTTGGCATATACGTCATGCATTTAATTTTTCTGGAGGGCCACTACCCGGTCCTCTGTTGGAAACATTTTTGGAGTGCCACTACAGGCACTCAATCTAATTCAATTTTAATGCAGGGCCACTCCTACCTGCTCCTCTGGTTTGAAACATTTTGGGACTGACACATACAGGCATCAATCTATTCATTTACTGCGAGGGCCAACCTACTGTCTCTGTTTGAAAAATGGTTGGGCTGCCACATACAGGCAACTATCCAAATTTTAAATTGTCTCCATAGCAGCCTCCAAACGTTTGTCTCCATTGATACCTCCAAAAGTCGTCCATAAGCTGCCTCCCATACATCGTCCGTTATAAAACGAGGTGCTGTCAGGCAGAAAGAAATTTGGGTGTTTTCATGGAGTCCAACATCAAAGTTGCTAACTTTGTCGAAACCCTGCTGGTTATCCACAAAAATATACTGGGCAAACTTTTACCATTAGGGATATTATTTCAGGCTTCTTGCGCATGTTTACATTCCCCCTCACCCGGCATTATCCTAAAAATTATAGAACGCTACTACACTTGATCTTATACAAAAGGTTCTTGAAGTGCTGTTGGGGAGTAAGCCTATGAGCCGGGGCTTGAATTGGCGAAAGCTCGCCTGCAGCGGAGGGCCAGCTCCATGCGATCATGCGCTTCTTGCGCATCTGGTTAATTCCTCACCCGGCATTCCTAAACCTTATAAGAACGGGTACTACACTTGATCTTATACAAAGGTTCTTAGAAAGTGCGTTTGGGGAGTAGCCTCTAGAGACAGGGGCTTGAAGTGGCGAAAGCTCGCCTGGAAGCGGAGCGCCCAGCTCCATGCCGCATCATGACCGCTCTCTTGCGCATCTGTTATACATTCCCCTCACCCGCCATATCCCAAACTTTAATAACGCTACTTACACGTAACTTGGTGCAGGCTGGGACTCAGTCGACCCTGGGGCTGGTCATATATGCCGACGCAGAAGAATTGCGGGGCCTACCTCGGTCCAGGTCTCAAAAGGCCTACTATACCTCCTCCACCCTCCTCCACCTCTCCTCTCAGAATACCATCCTGTGGCATGGCGCCATCAAGTCGGTAGCTCTAGGCACAGACAAGCAGTGCCGTCGCTAAGCGCCAGAGGCGGTGCTGAAACTGCTGAGGCCTAGGCGATAAACGGCACACCGCCCAAGAAGCTATTACCGGGCCATTCCACATCAAAGTTGTAAAACTTTGTCGCCACCCTGCTGGTGTTTAATCCACAACAAAATATACTTGCAAACTTTTACCATTTAGGGATTATTATTTCAGCGTTCTGCGCATCTGTGTTACCATTCCCCTCACCCGCCAATCCTAAACTTTGATTATAAGAACGCTACTACACTTGATCTTATACAAAAGGTTTCTTAGAAGTGCTTGTTGGGGGGTAGCTAAGACAGGGGGCTTGGGATTGGCAAAAAGCTTTCAGCTGGCTGCAGAGCGACCAGCTCCTGAATGTCTCCAGATCCATTTCAACACATAGTTGACAGCACCTTTAATCTACTATAGTTTCAACGCCTCACATAAATAGAGTAATAATAATAATCTATTTATTAATAGTGTCATCATTATTCTGTAGCGCTGTACAAAATCATAGGAAACAAAATACAAATGGAATGTAACAGGCACAACATTGTATGGAAACAACAGGAGTGAGGTTCCCTGCTCGCCAGAGCTTACGGTTTATGAAGATGGATGTGTGGGTAACACGAGGGTAAAAGAAGATATTTAATGGTCAAGCCATTCTTCTTAGGGAATAGAAAAAAATTTAATAAAATGAGATGCGTCGCTTGAACACCACTAGCCGTTCTCTTAATACCAGGGTCCAGGGTGAATGGGACGCAGAGAGCTGGGTGACGTTGGTTGCTGGGGAATAACGATGGGGAGGACGGACACAGGAGGGGTTAGTAGAAGAGTTAAAACTTCATGCAGTTAATGAGGTTATAGGTTGGCCTAAAAGAAATGGTTTTAAGAGCACGTTCTTGAAAACTTTGGAGGTTAGGGTATAGTCTTGTAGGTCAGGGCAGAGCATTCCATAGAATTGGTTGAAGCTACTAGAGAAAGGTCTTGGAGCGCGCAGGGGAGGTCCGCACAGGTGAGGGTTAATTAAGATCCACTGGCGGATCAAGAGCAGGGTTGGGCGATAGACTGAGATAGACGAGGAGAGTGGTTTTTTTAGGGGGGGTTTGCGACAGCCTTATACAGAGCTTTAGGATGAGGGTTTATATTTTAAAACTGTTTCGAACGGAGCTGGCAGCCAGGCAGGACTGGCATGAACTGTTAAGCATACATGGTACCCTTATCAAACGAGCTGTGTCAGGAGAATTTGGGTTGTTTTCATGGCTCCATGTTAACTTTGTTGCCACCCTGCTGTGTAATCCAACAAAATTATACTGGCAAACTTTAATCATGTCACCGTATATTATTTGAGCGCTTCTTGCTCACATCCTTTGGTTCCTTCTGGACACCCATTGGTGAAGCCTGAGACCAATTGAGTGGTTAGTGTCGCCATGCCACTCTATAGCTGCTGCCGTGCACTCTGCCTCTGCATGCCGTCCCCTATAGTGTCACAGGGTCATTAGGTGGATGTTTTACATTGCTATCTAGCTTCATTCTGTCCAACTCGTCATGGCCATGCTGTTGCCCATAATTCGCAATAATGGTTGCGATTAATGCGCCTCAGAGGACATCCCTGCATGCTGCCCCTGCTGTTTTTCTGTCGTATAATTTCCGTGGTGTTTCCATTCCTTTTCTGATGGTTCCCAGGTGTTTGGCCCAAGCTTCCCTGTGGCAGAGCCTTGGTCCCCTTGGAAAAATGCTAGAGTCTCCAGTGCTTCACAATGGTGGTCGTTATTCGGAGACGGAAGCCACTCGAGCATCGGGAAAGTTCGCTCGAATACGAGTACCACGAGCGGATTTTAGTGTTGCGACATCTTTGTAACACCCTACGATCGAGATAATCTCCGATTTAGGCCGGTTTTGTTTGAGGTGGGTGTGCGGCTTATAATATATCCAATATGAATAGTATAGATATCCATTTTAGAAATAGAAGAGTTCAGGAAAAAAAGGGATGGGCAAGAAAAATCTACATAGGTTTATATATGGACGCTTTCCAAAACCATCACTCCAGTGGTTAATGGTACTTTGATGGTTAGATGGTTATGTCACGAAACAGGGGAAACCGCTATGGCGTGACGCTGTCGCTTGCACCTCTGCTAATATTTTTTAAGCTGCATTTGAGGGCTGCTTAGTTTATCTCTATACCTCCAGTTGGATATGCTTCCACAGATACTTGGATTGATATCTTCATTGTATGTGGCGGGGTGATGAACAGTTCTTTGGTTGACTTTGTAGAACTTAAACGGGTTGGTTAAACCAGATGAACATGACAATCTACGCAGTCTTTGGTGGGACTGGGTTAAGCTTCTGGATTGTCAAGGTTCAGGAAGTGAATGGTAAACTCTGTAACTCGGCCTATAGAAAAACCTACGTCGCACTATTCACTTTCCATTACACTAGTCATCCATCACAACCACAAGGAAGGTGTGCCCTTAGCCCAATTCTTGAGCCTTAGAGGACTACTAGCGAGGGATAACCAATTTTTCGTATGCAGCAGCAATGGAGGCTCAATGCCAGGCTCTTGAAAACGAGGATTACACTGCTCCCTTGATTGAAAAGGCTCTGTGCAGGGTCGAAAAAGTACGCCGCGGAAATCTCCTCAGACAAGAAGGCTTACGGCAGCAAGAAGAGAGGAGTGGTGATAGCGCCTTTTGTCTTCACTTTTGATGATTGTCCGTGCGAGTCTGCCATAAAATCGGCCATTAAGAAACACTGGCATATACTTAAGCAAGTAAGTTGGCAGAGCTCACCATCCACAGACCCACGTAGCCTTTAGAAAATGTACTACCTTACGAGACACCATAGTCCGGAGTAGTACTCTTCCCCTCATGACGTTTGGCTGCAGAGAGGATCCCCAGGGTAACTTAAGTGCCCCCTGTATACTTACCGCATGAACGCACTGAATTAAAGAAGACTGCTTTCACGACTGGTGGGTGCCACTTTGTCTCTGTCATTTCTTAATGGTACACTGGTTTGCTAACTATGTAAGAGTTAATGGATGTTTTGAAAGCCCTTGAAATCAGTTTGGCTAATTAGAAAAGCTAAAAACTGATCTACTTTGAGCTGGTTGAGAATATGGACCATCACATTTATTTGTTCTATGAAATCTCCACAATGGCCAGAACTTTCATATGGAAACTCGATAGTCTATAGTTAGAAATTAAAAAAGCCATTTCATGTGACCAATTGCCAACAAATTGAAGATTTCCACAATGGGGGTCTACTACTCTCTTAGAGGAGAGAAAAACCCAGGCTCTAATCAGATGTCACAGGTGATATCACCCATGCCTTCTTTGGTCACGTGGTGGACCCGCGACCCACATCGCGGGTCGCGGGATCCCGTGCTCTCGCTCCCCGCAGCTCGCCGCGCCAGCGCTTCTCACCTCTCCAGTCCCGAGTCCCTGGCCTCGCTCCGTTGTGCGCGCGGTTCCCACGCCTTAGGGCGTGCGCGTGGCAATTCTAGGAAATTTAAAGGGCCAGACGCGTCATTGATTTTGGGTGGTCATTCCATGAGGGTTATTTATATCGCCTCTCCAACTAACCCTGCCGGATCTTTGTGCCTCACAGCTTAGAGAAAGCTTGTGCGAATTGCCTGCGTTCAGTGTCTCCTGCGTTCCAGTGTCTCCTGCGTTCCAGTGTTCTCCTGCATTCCTGTGTTCTCCTGCGTACCTGACTTCTCGTGTTCCTGTGTTACCTGACCTCCTCCGTGTTCCCGTGTACGTTGTTCCTCCGTGTTGCTGTCGTGTGTGCTGTGCCTGTACCCTTCTGCTGGACCTCCTGTTGTGTGACCCCAGATTGGACCTCTGACGTTTGCATCTCTGCCGGGCCTCCTGGACCTGTCCTGATGGACCCCGAGCGTTGACTGCTGTTTCTGTACCTCAACCTTGGCCGCCACTGCAGTACATGTCCACGCCTGAGGAATGGACCTGGTGGTACCACGGTCGCAAGTTTGTCTAACCCGCTTTGGCGGCGGGCTCTGGTTGAAAACCGGGTACCACTAGACTCAGGTCCCAGGTAGTGGCTTTGAGTCATCGTCTGCAGTGGTCCAGTGGATCCACATCCAGTAAGCCTGACATCTGTTTGTAAGCACGGCACGAAACACCTCTTCACTGTCCCCATTCCTGGTCCTCGGCTGTGCACACACTTCCCCTTCTCCTAGGGGTGCGCGGCTTCAGAAGATTTAAATGGCCAGCGCATTGTTAATTGGCGCTGCCATTGTCCCAGAATTCTATATAAATCAGCTTGTTCCTGGAATACACTCCCTTGCTGCTGCCTTGACCTGTTGCTATGTGCCCAAACTCTGATCCCGTGATGCCCATCTGACCTCCTGCGTGTCCCTTACTACGATTTTGCTCAACGTCTGTTTATCTTGACTTAGCTGCCACCATGGACAAAATGCACCGTGGAACGACCTGGTGATACCAGCCAACAACAAGTCCAACCTGCTTTGTGTGGACTTTGTGAAAAACCCGGCGCCACTAGATTCTGGGTCCCAGGTGAGCTTATTATCGTCGGCGGGTGGTGTCAATGGGTCCAGTGACAGTCATGTGGAAAGAGAAGGGGAGGCCCCGCTGTTACAACTAAGCAACTAGACAGTTCATTAGAGTCTCAGTTTGAGACACTGACGCTTCACAGGTCTCAACTGGCAGCTTCTTAAATAGTAACCGACAACAACAGTTATAAACCTCTACAGTGAAGAGGCAACTCCAGATGCTGGCCTACAGGGCAGAGTGGCAAAGAAAAGTCATATTTGAGGCTGGCTAATAAAAGGAAAAGATTAATATCACTCCATTTTGCAACTCCATGCTTACCCTGCAGACAGCATTTAATCGGAGCCAATTTCATCCTACAACAGGACAATGACCCAAAGCAACACCTCCAAATTATGCATGAAACATTTAGAGAAGAAACAGTCAGATGGTTTTTATCTGTAATAACAGCCCCAGTCACCAGATCTCAAAACAATTGAGTTGTTGTGTGGAGCAATTTGCCAGTCTGATACCAAAAAATGCCAAAAGAGCATCAATCTGTGTAGTTGCCAGCCACAGGGGGTCAGGGAGTTGTTGCCTAAGTAGTAAGCTGAGGGAGAAGCGTTTAAATTTTTTCTCACGGGGCAAAAAGGCTAGAATCAGCCCAACCAACAGTTATATGATTTCCTTAAATTCAGTGGTATTTCTTACCTCTGTTGCTACCAAAAAAATCTCATCTCATCATCTTATCTGAGAAAATATTTCCCAAACATTCTTGACAAAAAAGTAATATTTCTTCCTGGATATTACCACTTAGCTTTGTCGGTTTAATTGCCACAATACTGAACTTGCTGAAACATTTTTACCTTAATCAATTATTCAACATTATACTAGGCCTCTCTCCTTCCACACAAAACCATTTACTTTTACAATATAGGGAGGAGTATATACCTTTGGCAAAAAACATGAGCCCGGTGTTCTCTTTCATTTTCTACCATAACTACAAGTTTGTGGAGACAGAGATTTCCATATATTCAGTTCTTTCCCTTTTTTCTTTGACAATACTAGATATTAATTTTTCAATTCCCAAGTCACCCTACCCTCTCAAGAGTCTTTGTGCCCCTCCATATCGCATCTTCCCCAAGCTAATTGCATATTCTGCAAAAATTCAAATAAGTTCCCCCTTAATCTTATTTATTTTATTCAGCCAGTAATTATTTATTTTCCACCATGATGTTTTCAATAGTGCTTTCTCTCCAAGTGGACTACCAGTGGTGAGTGATCATGACCCCTACAGGTATTTTATGTCTCCTCAAGTTCGTTAATGGTAAAAAGGGTCTGCTCATCGTAATCTTAACACTTCATAAGAAAATTTTTAAGAAAACTATTAGAAACATTATTTTTCTTCTTTTTCTTTGCTGAACTTTTTTATTTTTGGAAAAGTGTCCATATTTATTCTTATTATTGTTTGTACATTCCGTTCTTCTTCCTAGTAGGCCAATTATTGGGAACAAAAGGAGCAGCTTTCAGTTTTTAAATCCTTCATTAGGTGTTTCAGTGAGGGGGTAAATTGACTGTGCACCTGTTTATACAGTCACTTTGTTTTAATCTGTGTGCTAAAGATACGCATTCCTCATGAAATAGTGCAAGAAGCAGAGGATAACTCTCGTTTAACTGCATTGTGTTTTCATCACCTTGAAAGAAAGGGTGATTAACTCCAACAAAAAAGAGATGATTTTCATTAGCTTTTCAGATTAAAAATTACACAGTGATAGTAAATGGTGGAGAGTAGCTCTGAAGTGCAGATGAGAAGTGCCTCAAGTCCAATCCTTTTCACAGAAATATGTTCATATTCATTTATTCATAGCATTCAATCCAGGAGACTTCTGCAGCTAAACATTTTCATTTTCATCTCCTTTGTATGTTATGTTGGGGGTTTATTTTCTATTGCTTTAGAGATGGAAGTGTTTTCAAAATTATGTAGGGAGGGAATTTTGCATTTTTCATCTGCTTCTTAATAATTTAGGCTGGCTGGGCATCACAGGGGAAAAGATTATAGCAGTGGTTGACCAGTTTCTTGGGTTATTTTGGTATATAAAATTTTAAAACAATTTTTGACCAGCCGTTTTTTTTTTTGTTTTAAATCTTTATTAGTTTTATAAAGATTAACATATACCAACACAACTCTACATTGCTGATTGTACAATATTTCCTCGTAAAACAATGCTTCTTTTACAATTAGCTTATAATCATGTGGGGGGGGGGGGATCCGTTGAAACCACACCCTACAATGTAAGTTTGAAAGCAACAAAGTTATACAGTATGAGTTAGATACTTTACATTCCTATCTATTAATATGCTTTTGAAAAAAAAACATTGTTTCTAAACATTAACAAACCATTTCTCAGCCCCCAACTAGCAGATTATCAATTGTGTTCCAAGTTCCTACCACTGGGACAACATTGCCGCCCTTATCATAAGTAACCCTATGTAATAGTGCTCACCTACAAAAGACCTGCAGCCTTCTATTGCTAATTGAAACTCCATTTCTGACTACTAGGATGTGTGTTTGTCCACAACATGGGACCATTCCACGTGGGCCTCATGGCAGGGGAAGATTCCTGAACTGATCCCACGGGGCCCATATTGCAGCATGGTCTCCATGTTGTCTTCTTCCCAATAGCTAATTCTCCATTCTGTGAATGTGGTACTACTTTGTCTAGCACCTGCTATGTTGGGGGATTTGGTTGAAGCATTTCAGTGGTTGTTTATCAATTTAGCTGACTGACTAGGCATTGTACAGAGGTCCCCTTTGCTAGGCTTCCAAGATTTGCTACGGGTACCATAGGGAGCACAGAAGGCGCAGTGAGGGGATATTTTTCCTGACAATCTTGGTAATTGTTTTTCGACCTGCGTGCCAGTAATGTGTGATTTTGTTCGCAAGGACCAGAGGATATGTTTAGGGTAGCTCCCTCTCGTCACACCCCTTTCCAAGCACCTGTCATCCGAAGGTTAATCCCTCTCCTTTTTCAATACTGAGGCGGGGCTTTGTGGTACCATCTTGTGAGGTTTTCTATGATTTTCCTGTATGCGAATGCACTTGGAGAAGCCTGTGAGTTTCTATGGTTTTTTGACCTTGTGAGTATGAGAAGTTGTTCATCAAGGTCCGCCTCCATTGCTTTATGTACCCACTGGTGTATGTTTGCTTTTGCTGTTAAGAGATACTTATATCAGTAGGGAAAAGCTCCCTTTGGTATATTGTCTCTAACTAGCCATTTGATCTAACCATGTGGGTTATTAAGCGACCCGGTACCTTTTAGTTATTTCGTTATGACCCCTTTGAGTTGTATCTTGATTGCAAAGGAAGTTTGTATTAGTTGCCCCATATCCCCGCCTGTTCATACCTCCCTGGTTGTGTTCTATGGAAACTGTTTCACAGTGTAGGTCCCTAATGTGTTTCCTAGTTGTGCGATTGAATGAGTAGTTGAGGGGTTGAGGAACATTGTAGCAATTAGACATTGGCTTATGATCGGCGACGGAGCATACATAAGTATAGGTGTGAGACCTTGACTGCATGTAGTGTTGTCAATTACTCATTTGGTAAGGGGGTTGGTTGCAATTGTGAAGGGGAATCTATGAGCCACACAATTTTGCAATGGATTTTTGGTCGGATAGGTGGCGATCTCCAGTTCACAAACCTAAGTGGGAACAAGCCCGGGTTAAGCGTGTATCCATCTTTGGGGTTTATCGCCCTTTACTGGTAAATATGAATATCCGGTGTGTAGGCCCATCCTCCCTTGTGATTTTGCAGTTTCTAAGCTATCTATGAAAGCCTTGATTTTTTCCACGTTCCAGAGGATATAAGTGAAACATCCCTTAATTTTGGCGAAAATATCGGCAGGTATAATTGTAATGGCTAGCATCTGCATTAAATAGAGGAAATTATGGTACTATGAAAGGTTTTAGAGTAAGTTCTTTCGTCCCATTCATGAGATGAAGGGTACGGTAAGTGTGTTGTAAAGCTGCTCCCCCACTTTGTTAAGGTACTCTTGTATAGGTTTCCTTTAAAATAGTGTTTTGGGTTTGCCGTTCTACTTGACCCAGGTAAGGTTATGGGCATTATTTGCAGTGAAGGTGTGATTCTTTTCACTATCTGCAGTGAGTGTGAGGGGCTGAAATATTCATCGCCGCCTCAGATTATTATAGTTAATTTTGAAGTTTGATATTTTCCCCTCACAAATTCCTCTAATATTGCAGTATTACTTGAATGCTTGCGCGTGGGTAGTTATCATGCATTATTAATAGTCATCTGCGAAACGCCGCGTTTAGGTGGTTGCGGTCCCCCTACCATAACCCCCTATTCTGGTGTGCTTCCTGAATTTTGTGTATAGAGTATCCATTGTGAGGAGGAATGAGGATGGGGATAGGGGGCATCCCTGTCTGTGCCGTTTCTCTATTTGGAAGTGCTTTGACAGAGCCCCATTGACTCTATTCTAGCATTTGGTTTATCATATAGGGTAATAATTGCCTTAATGAACAGCTGTATGTCGGGAACCCATTGTGTTCTAAGGACGCCTATCAGTTAATCCCAATTATCCTGTCAAAAAGCTTCTCGGCATCTGTGCGGAAGCAAAGAAATATGGGATATGCGCTTCCTCTTTTATATGATAGTTGGATAAAACTCTCGTCGAGTTGTGGTTCCTTCCCTGCCCGGTACACAAACCCTGTTTGCTTCCCTATTTATTAAATTTAGGGGCAGAATTCAACATTCTTTTAGCGAGAAAGTTTAGACCCAAATTTTTTACATCTTCATTTAGTAGAGAGATGGTCGGAAGTTACCACAAGCCAATCCGGCTTTTTCCAGGTTGGGCAGAAACCACGATGGTGGCAGTTGAACTGCCTGGGGGGGGTGGAACTTACCTCCCGCCAGTAGTGCTTACACCACTTTACCATGTGTGGTAGAAGGGTCTTTTGTGAATTTGTTTGTAGTAGCTTACTGGCAGGTCCATCTGGACTGGGCTTTTCCTTGTGGAATGATGCTAAAATGTCATTATATTCCTCCCTTGTAAAACTGCGTTTTAAATAGTTGATCCTCCTCACTTGAGGAGAGTGAGGGAAAGCTAGAGGGACGGGGAGTAGAGACAAGGAGGGGAGTAAAGAAGCTTTGTCCAAGAATCTCTGGTATCTTTAAAACTTGTCTTTTCCCCGATGTTCCCCCAAATATTGTACCATGCTGACTTGTTAAAATTGTTGAAAGGCTTCAGCTATTTATGGGGTGTTTTTACAAGATTACCTCTGTTGTTTTAAGTTGTGAGATAAAGTTTTCTTTCTCTTATTCTTTTATAATGGTGTGTCATAATTTATTTCCCTTATTCCCCAGGGCATAGGAATTTATACTTGAAAGTTTTTATTGTTTAGCGTTTAATATGAGGGGTCGCAGCAAACTTTTTCCTCAGAGCCGATAATTCTCCTCGTTGTTTTGATGGCTTCTTGGAGGTTAGTTATGTTGCTCTAATCTAGCTATTTTGTCAAGTAGATCATTCAAAACCATGTTATGTTCTCTTTTTCTTTGTTCTTACCCCCCCCCCTTTTAGCGCTATAAATATTCCCCTCTTATGGCCATTTTAGGTTCCAGTTAGGGTCTCGGAAGTGTACGTTGGGAATCCATAGAAAAGTATTGTTCCATTTGATTCTCATAACCATTTGATTGATCTTCCTCCTTATATAAAAGTGTTGTCTTAGCCTCCAAACCCATTTCCCATGTGGGAGGTTTTTAAAACAAATGTCCATTACCACTGGGTTGTGTGATGGAAATAGTTGCTGGGTCCCTCTATGAATTGCCGTGCTAACCATGTTTAGATTGATTTCTGAATAAAAAGAAAAAGTCTAGGTCTCTGTAGCAAGACTTGGGGCTGGAGTAGTGTGTCATCGTCATTCTCAGAGGAGTGGGAAGGTTACTCCATATGTCATTAGTTGTATGGGTTTCAGAGGTTATGTACGTGGCTTAGGATCCTAGAGGGAAGATTTGCCTAGGGAGGCAATCAGTATCAGGGTCCAAGTGCTTAGATTAGTGTCTCCCCCTACCAATATTATCCCTTCTGCTATTTAGTGAACTTGTTGCAAGTTTTCTGCGACCAACCTACCTGCCTTTATTGGTGAGTACATTGAGACTAAAAAGTGATTGTGGGTGTTACTGTGTTCACTTACTATAGATAATAGTATTCTACCTTCCTCATCCCTCCAAGTCCCTCTAATGTGTAAAAGGGACCCTAGATGACAGCAGAATAGACCACCTCCCTAGATGTTGTTTATAGGCATTTGATAACATAGTTGTAAACCTTATCCTTGGGGATTTGGGGAATCTTTCCCTTTTTAAAATGTGTTTACGTAAAAAGACATATCAGTTTGTCTCTCTTAAGTAATGGTATAGCTGCGATCTCTTCTGTGGGGTGTTAGTCCCCTCCAAACATATATGTGACGCATCTTATTCTATCCATACTTGCGTGGAGATGAATAAATAAGGATGTTTCAAGTGGTGTTGTTGTTTTGCTTGAATTATTCCTGTGGTGACTTGGGTGTTCATCATGCTGTGGGTCATCGAGTAAAAGAACAACAACTTAACTAGAATATAAACACAATGACTAAGGCTATTTTAGCCTGGCCTCCTTGTGCGTATTGGAGGATAGGGCAGGAAATTGGCTTCTGGTGTTAGTGAGCAGAGTCTTCTGAATCTGTGTAACACAATGGTTGTTCTCACTGCAAACATTCACAGGTTAATAAGAACCCACTCTTAAATTTCAAAAACAAAATATAAAACATTATTCCTTGGACTATGTGAAAAAGTTGTTGGGCATATGTGGACGAAGGTATGTAAACCAACATTTACTCACTATACGTGAGTTACATGAGTTCCCATATCAATTAAAGTGCCTTTATCCCTTATTAGAACGTTTTCTTCATGCATCTCCACTATTCTTCTTCTTGTTTGGGGGATTATATTTCCTGGGGTGTATTCCATTGATTAATTTGTGTGGGCAGAGTTTCGGATCAGACCATATGTTGTGGCGTTGTCGGGATGTCAATGGAGGTGATGTTAGAGGATCGATTTCTGCACTTCCACTGTATTAGCCAGATTCCCTCGGGTGCTTTAAGCTACGTGCAATCTCTTCCTTCAGTTGTTAAAGGTAATCCCAAAACGGATACAAGCCATTTGTAATAGGTATCTTTTTCGGCGCATATAGTCCTGATGAGGGACGTAATAGCCGTCTTTATCAATGTAGATGGCGCAAGGTTTGCCATGTCTGAAAAAATAGCAATCGTGTTGGGGATTCCTTCAAAACATCCATTCATTCTGGGATTAGCAGCTTTCATAATACGACTCTGATGTCCGATAGTAAAGGCCGCAGACTATTGCCCATGGGGGGTTCTCATGGCTTCGGGGTGGTCTCAGAGAGCGATGGGCCTCTCAATAATGATACTGTGGCCCTGTCTTCAGTTAGTATAGTGGAAGGAAAATTGACAGTACCTATTACGCAGCATTGTCTGATGAGATTGTCTTCGAATAGACCTTTTATTCTATTTGCATCTCCTAATGAGCGTTATCCTGGTCTTCTATCATTTCAGTAGTGAATTATTTAATGGCGTCAGCCGGTACCTCACACACGTGCGCAGGCGTGGACGCTCACTGGTTCAACCCAGGCCCGTTCTGATCTCTTCTAGCAGTTCCATCGGTTGCCTATAGGACTTCACCTTCTTGCGGGATTGCTGGTCAGCTCTTGGACCTGGGGAGGACGGGGAGAAATAGCTTGAGTCAAAAGTCTTTGAGGCAAGGTCTCTTAACAGTGGCGCAGAGTCCCCTCTGATGTTTTTCGGTTCCTCCTGGGCCATGCTATGCTGTCTAGGTCCGAGTCTTCCGCTATGTCTGATTCCAGGCGCGGGCCTCCGGGCGCCACTTGCCTTTTTGGGCGGTGGCGTGGTATGCGTCTTGCGGAGGATTTATCCATTCCGCCTGATTTTTCCGCTTGTCTCGGTGTCCACCTGGTATTCCACCGGTCTTCTCTCTCCGTCCGCACCATTTTCTCTTTTATGGGTCGCTATATTTCAATTGGAGCTGTCCTGTGAGCGGGACGCTCAGCACAAGCGTGCCGCATGTTTTGAAGCTGCGGTTGAGCTCCGCCCCCCCTGACCAAGCCTGTTTTTATAACTTATGTGTAGCGAAATTAAGTACATGACCTTTAAAGAGGTTTTCCAACTAAATAAAAATACATTAACAAAAATGTATGTTAAAAGGAGAAAAACATAACATTTGTACTCACCATTTATTAGACCATTCCTGATCTACCGGTGTTTTCCACATATCTATATATTTCAAGACACCAGTTATCAAAGACAGGCCTCATGGTTTGCCGTTTGGGTATATAGACCTAAACAGAAAAGGCCAGTATTTCCATAGATGGTAGGCAA
The DNA here is from genome assembly GCA_019512145.1 of Engystomops pustulosus. Lineage (NCBI taxonomy): Eukaryota > Metazoa > Chordata > Amphibia > Anura > Leptodactylidae > Engystomops > Engystomops pustulosus. The sequence continues at coordinate 195,412,713 of CM033642.1, read as the reverse complement.
AAAGATTATTTTAGTTGAAGGTCAATAATTAAAAATATAGTGGTACAGATTTAACAGAACATGTCAAGCCATGCGTAAAAGCAATCCAAACCTCTGAGGGGGACCGTGGATAATTGAAGTCCCAAAGTAAGTGATAAACAACAATATTGATGTAAAAAGAGGGGTTAAATGGTCAGATAATTGTCCATGGAAACAAGTTTACGGAAGAAGTAAGATAAAAAAAACGTGACTGATGACTTAGTGCTCCCATAGTAACAATAAATGGTATAATTAACTGGCAAAGGATACACACGTCCACCCAGATTTCTGACAACCGCACGCCCGTTTCGGCACCGTGCCTTGTCTGGTTGGGGGACAAGGGTGTAGGTGAAATAACGTTGTATGTAAAATAAATATTTTATTATAGTAGAAAAACCTCATTTAAATATTAATATTGAACAAAACGTAAATGGCCCATCAATACCTATGCTCAATGTTTATTAATTAAATCATGAGTTGTTATACGGTATTAAGCATTTAATGCTAGGAGAATTTTTAATATGATTTAATATAATTTTTTAGAATGTTACAAAAAAACTGCAAATCACAGTGGGGTGCCCATCTCATTTTTCTAGTTATTGCCAATGTGCTCATTTACAGGGTAATACCATCTGCAGACAAAATGTTGTTCAGCATGTGGAAATGGAACCGCAACTGACACATTGACGGATTGAGCCTTGCATATACAGAAAGAATATGAGTGCAAGTACTCCCTGTTTGCTGACTGTACTGCCAGCATAAGCCACTGTAAAGAGTTTTTTTACAGTATTGGCACAGCGATGGGCACTCAGAAAGGGAGTTGTACGTCATATTACTAACATTGTGTTCAGTCTGTGGGATCAGATCAACCTAGGCTCCATTCCATGTGCTGAAACACATTGTCCACCTTATTGGTAATAAGTTAACGACCAGCATGTTAGCACACGCGCTAAATCTGTTATATGGTCTGCATAGAGGATGTAAAAGTACCCTGACTTTTTTGATATTTAGATGGGCTTAAAACTAAACCTTTGCAGCCAAAGACTTACCGGTTCTATGGTGAGAGGGCTCAGCCATGCCCTCTCCATGCAGGTGAATACACGGCGCGGTTGGTCTCGAAGTGGTGAATATACGGGCTTGCGACACAATTTGCAAGTTAAATACGGCAATTGTCCACAAATAGTCGAAACCGCCCAAGGCAAACCTCCTAATTGTGGTGCATGGATGGCCAGTCGCAGTTTTGACCACAAAGGGGTTGGTGTGACACAATAGTGGCATAGACACTACTTAGTACCCGTGCAAGCCGTTTGTGCAAACGCCCGATAGTAAACGAGCCCATTGGGAGTTTGGCATTAGCTAAAACCAGTTCATAATTGGTGATCTATTCTTATGCCCAGTTTCATTTCTTTCGTTATGTTTCTAAATAGCTTTTTTCCAATTATAGAAAGGAAACAATGACCCATCACTTTATTAAAGGTTTTGCCACCAGTTTTCATGTCAGACTTTGCCCTGAATAAGAACGTTGAAAACGCTTGTACAGGTATTTATAAAATGTATGGAAATTTTGTGGATCTGGAGTACTTGTCCAACAAGGACAGAAAAAAAAAAATGTGCCACCAAAGGGGCGTGTTATTGCTTGGTCAGATAGTTTGGATAATGTCGGCTCATGTCTTGGTAGTTTGAGGGTCAGATAGGGTCCACATATCTGATGTGGAACCCGCCCATGCCTGATCATCTGTGTGTCTGTTGTCACAGGACACCAATAGGGTTAAAATGACATGATGATGTAGTATGCTGTAAGCTCTCTAACATTATTATATTATTAGTGCTCTTCTGCTTCTATGTGCAGCAGGCAGATTTGATGACGTTCATCACCTGCGGCCTGTTGTTCATAGGAATTCTCTTCATTCACTGGAAGTGTAAGCAAACTGTAAAAATGCTAACACAGCTACTTACACTTTCCAGCAATGAAGAAGAATATTTTCAAGCCAGCCAAATGCATGTTAAGTGTAAAAAACAAATAAAAAAGCCACATCGTGGACTAACATCGGTAAGTAACAACATGTTGTTGCCATGTTAAGAAAACATTTGTTACTGCAGCCAGACACAAGAGGTTTAGGTCTAAACTCTTGTTCACGGGAGTAGGGAGTTATTCGCAAAATACATTTGATGGGCATGTTTTAATAAGCAATTATAGTCACATTTTATGAATATGGCACTATGCAGTGCCCACTTTGCGTTTTAAAACAACATTGCAAACACAATGGGAAAAAAAAAGCACTCAAAACAGACCTGCGTCGTGCATGGGGTATAATAGACAGCAGACCCACCAAACAGGGGCTGCGGGTGGCTGTGCAGCATTTTTTTCTACGCCAGGAGTAGAAATAGTTGCTGCCAGTGACTTCTAATATTTGAGAAGACTTGGTAGCAGCAAGTGCATCATCATGGGGGACAAAAAAAAACACCACACAAAATGCCTCCCTGCCCCCACACTCCCTTTCATGTCCTCCATGCCTTGGTATGGAGGTGGTGGATGGAAGTGGAGAGTAATGCAATGCTGGCAATACGCTAGCATCTGCCAATATTTAAGGGACATCTACTCCATGTCCTGATAAATACCCCTTATTGTTTCAGTGTGGCCTAAAAATTTACATTTAATATTCCACATAGCAGTGGGCCCCCAAAATCAATTTCCACTGGTGGACCTAGGTCTCCCAGTCGACCTTAAGTAGGTTAGTAGTTGTACACTTTGCCACAACTTTACCTGATTGCTTTGTGTGTTTCTTGGTTTTCATGCTGTTTGTTTTCCAATGTTCCCTTACAAACCTATGGCCTTCACAAAACTGAGAATATAATTACATGCAGATAAGATTCTATTTATGAATCATGGGTGACTAAATGTAATTAACCTGGCTCCATTTTTAGGGACATTGAAGTAGCTTAATAGATGCACAACATCATTTCTTGTTGATTGCAAAAGTGTGTATCATGTTCTTTTGAAAGGTTGAAGGTTGATAGGTTAAGGTAGTAAAAATTGGCAAAAAAGTGTTGCTTGAGTCCTGAGAAGGACTCAACTATGATGATTATAAGTACTAGTTGGTTAGCAAATATAAGAAGAAAATGTTTATGTTGTATTGAATTACATGCTACAGATCTCTGGGTATGACAATACTGTACATTCTAATTCTTTTCCATAAGTGATACATTGATATGATGTCGGTCACTTTTATCTCTCTCCTTTCCTCTATTCTCTTCACATTTGGCAGGAAAAGGATGGGTTAACGGTGCTGGGAATTTTTTGTCTTTGGTGTTGCTTTTACTAATCACTGCATAGCAAACCAGGAATAAGTAGGCGTCTTGGTGATTCACAACACACTTAATTTTCACTGAATCTTTAATGCAGATATTGCTAAATGTAGGTGACCAGCAAAATAAGTGTAGAGGGTTGAAGAAAAAAATAGAAAATGCACACATTTTTACACTTTATTAAGTGAAATAAGAATTAAGTATTTGTAACTTGCTACATATACTGTAATATACTTAGAAATGAAAAGCATTTTGTAGAAGCAATATATGCTACCTAAAAGTGATACTTTACCTTAAAAAAACAATCTCTGGACTTCCGGTTCTGCAACACCATGAATAAGCTATATTAAGGCCATGGTCTTTGCACCCGCTGATTGCCCGCATTAAGTTTATGGACCCTACATAGACAACTACTTAGACCATGTTAAGTAGTTTCTTGTAGTTTACCTATGGTGATAGCCCTTATACTGACCTGCCTTCCCTGCTTCATGGAGGCCCTTTGATGGAGTAGATAGCCTTGATTTACATACACAAGCTTCCAAATCCTTGCTGGTCTCCACAGGACCACTTTATTATTATGGGAAATGCAACTAATCCAGATAGTGAGTTTTTTTAGTTGATAACCCACATGCTAGGCATAGAAAGAAGTCCCTAGGAAGTTCTTATATTGATTTTGTATGCTGATTATATTCTATTACAAGGGTTTGAAAGGGGGGTTGGCCACAGGTATCACATGTTGAAGTTAGGCTTTACAGGCCCAGATAAGCCAATCTACTGACATGCCACTTATTGTGAAGGTAAAGGGTCTGCAGTCCCCTCACAAACTCCTCATGGTCTTGCTACATGTTAGGTACATGACAGTGGCTGTAGATCTGCTACAGGAGACTCATCTGTAAGAGACAACAATCCACTGTAGAGGGTAACAGTATATGGCTTCCCATGCAGGGGAAAACTTTTCCATAAAATATGTAACTGATAACAATGATGGTAGATCATGTTCTACATCTAAAAAATAGTGATTCAACAATACAATTTTTTTGACCCAAACAAGAGATATTTTTGGCCCCCCTGGCAACAAAATTCATGAATTCTTGATCTTTTCTAATTCTTGATCTTATCAAAGATCATTGGTGATGCCTTAATTTATGATATGTAATGTACTACGACTACAATATCGTCATGAAACAGTAGTAGGATGAAGGAGGAAAGGAGATGCATTCTGACTGACTTTCCACTGACACAGGTTTTTAGATGGTTGCATTGCATGAATCCGGAGGGTACCCATTATTTGCACACACATACACCTGGTCAAGATATAAGTGTTTTCTAATGACTCTTATGTGATTCACAGTAGGATATAAGAGCTCACTAAAGTATTACCTGGTGGACTCCTACTGGCTTATATACTAGTAATCGTAGACCAAAAAAATATGTCTAAAGTTTGGCTAAAGGCTAGTGAGATCTTGATATACCCAAACCAAGTGGGATTTGATCGATCTTACGTTATACTGTATATGTCTGCAAGGTTCCTACGGTTCAGATGGCTTTAAATTCATCCCAAACTTCATCCATTCCCAACCATATTCGCAATGGATCCCAAAAAGCTTTTGATAGTGAGAGCTGGGGATGGCTGGACACAGTGGGGCACATTTCTAAGGGCTTTGTGCCGCATTTTTCTTTCCCATTGCCACTGGTGCGATTACTGGGCCATCTGCTGGATCCACACTATAAAGATAAAATAACATCCTTGATTCCATATATGGAGCTCATGATAACACTGACACTGATATTTAAAAAAAGGAGCTATGAATACAGACTCGCAGTTGATAGTGTAGGATATTTCTAACATAGTACATGCATATTTTTAAAAGAGGATGCAATGTATAGGAATCTGCAATTTAGGAATGTGTGGATTTAGCAAACACTAGCACTGATATTTTGATAAAAGCAGATGCAAAAAAGAGGCTATGCTTTTAGGGATATGCTGTTTGCAACAAGGTGCTGCTATCATCTTACTAAAACACTTTAAATGCCCTGGAAAGGGCAATCAATTGTATCTGTTCTCACACGGCTTTCTCTCTTATCTGCCCTTAAAAGGGCAATGTATAATGTCCCTCCTGTCTCTTCAGCTCTATTTCCCCCTCTCTATCTCCTTTATGTAACGGCACCAGGACATAGGACACCTCCTATACAAAACTTCTTCTTTGTGTTAAATACAACTAATATGTACTAAAATATTTTTAGCCATGTTTATATTACCCATTTCAACAACGTGTGTACTTGCTGTATTTTTACGTGTTGTCCCCTACCTGCCTAATTTTCCCTCAAATACTGGGTGGCCAAAATACTGTAGAGACAAATTGGATAGTTAGCATATCCTTTTGTGTTCACTTTCATTATAACGTAATTTAGGCAGGATTTAAAACTTACATATACTTATATATCAGAATCTGTTAGCTTAATTTAAAGATTACTATTCCTTTAAACAATTTCGGGCTGCCCATATGTGATTTAATTGGAAGCTTGTGAGAATTGTTGACAACATGTGAATGTATTTGAAGGTACAGCTGAAACACCACTGGGGCACATTTAATAAGGTCCTTGTGCCAGTTTTGTTGACTTTGCAAGTTCTTCATGTGTAAACAGGTATTTAGAATGGGATTTAAGTATGGGAAAGTGTTACCCTCCTTTAAAATTCATTTTAGGCTAGTTTACACTTAGATGAAAGGCAGTATCTGCAAACATGGTGATATGACAACCTTTTCCAGAAAGACACATTATGTAGTGCACATGTATTTTTATTTTTTGCTTCTCTCTTTGCTTTTGTGACTTTTTGGGGTGCAGTGGTGAATTTGACCTTCTTTTGCACCTAAGACAACCTCCTTTTAATGTTTGCCACAGTTAGTTTTCAACATTATCTGTATTACATGATTCCAGGTGGTTTTTTTTGTTTGTTTGTTTTTTTAAGTCACACAAAGTTGTACAAAATTTTGGACAATTTTTAAACTAAACACAACACATTTCCCACTAAGTTAATAAAACACATAACAAATAAAGGCAGGCATGTAATCCTATACTAATATACATGTGTATACATTCTCTCAGTTGAGACTTTTATATCTAGACTTTCCTGTGTCTTCCTTCACAACATAACCTGTAAAGCGATCAGGAAACGTGACACAGCAGTGAGTTCTGATGCTAATTCACTCTAGCTCCCCATACTGAAACCACAAGCCCTAATGGAAAGGAACTACTGATCAATGTTCCCTCGGACATCCATTAATGTTATGTGCCATTGTACACTACATGGACAAAATAATACAAACAGATAAAATAGTCAACAGATGAGGGTCACAAAAAACAGTAAAAAAATAACTATACGGGAGATAACGAATAATAAGATACAAATTTCATGGAAAGTGTGCTGACAAGAAAACTTCTATAACTAGCACTCAAGGAAGGTAGACAGCACCCAATGTGATCTCAAGGTGATGGGCGCAAGAGTTTGGAGATTGAGAGAGCACAAAGCAGGTGAGGACTTTGAAGATTGTCAAACAATGAGGGTTTAAATTCTTCTGGACCAAATCTAGCTGCAGGAAGAAGAAACAGGAGTGGTTCTAATAATATAAAATAATAATAATAATAATAGTAATCTATATTTATATCGTGTCATCAAATTCCATAGTGCTTTACAGTAATGTGGAACATAAACAAATAAAATAAGACATTACAGAGTAATAACAGTCATATGAAAAAATAGCAATGAGGTCCTGCTTGCCAGAGCTACAATCTATGAGAAGAAGAGAGGTATAAGAGTTTGTATATGGTCCAGACATTTTTTTTATAAGGGAATGGAATAAAAATAGTTTAATGAATACAAATTCTGCTGCTTTAACCAGCCATCAGCCCTCTTCTTATGTACTAGTCCAAAGTCAGTGCCACTGGAGAGCTTGAAAAAACTCTCAAAGCCGCTCGGCCAGGGCCAAAAATATCCCTTTGCCACCCGGTAGGGGATAAAATATAACTTTTATTGGTTATGAATAAAAATGAAAGCAACTGAACTGAATTGTTAAAATACCAAAGGGCAGTAATCGGGAGTCGGAATATAGCAGGTCGGGGATGCTTAATTGAGACTGAGATACGTAAGTATTGCTGCTGGAAGGATTGATCAGTTCCCTCTTTCTTGCAACAAAGTTGCAGTGAACATCTAAATAGAGATGAAAAAATCTCAAGGTCATCCCTACTTGCTGCCTCAATTGCATAGCCTATGTGTGACTTCGACCAGGTGAAAAACTTTGAACTGCCCTATGCTGATTAAATATTTCGCTCAACCAGGCCCTCCCGACATGTTTCGCCGAACTGGCGTCATCAGGGGATTAGGGGCTGACTGCAAGGTGGTGAGCGTGTGTTAAGGGTTTATATCAACTATCAAAGAGGACTCATCAGAGGGCGCCAGTCGCCATAGGAGAGATAAACCTATGCGAAGGGCTTTTAAAAGAGACAAGGAGTTAGGAGCCTGTCTTAAGATCCTGGATAGGCTGATTATTCGCATGGTCCCTTACCTGAAACCGGATGTTTACAAGGATGGGATTCTGGGAGGTGTCGTCTACTTTCGACGTCACAGGATTCTTCCGTGGGATGGGATTCCGCGCACGCGCATCGTAAGGGGGAAGGCAGCGCATGCGCATTGAAATCCTTTCGGTCTCTTTCGGAACAGAAGTGTCGGCTCATGCGCACAAGGATCTCAGTACGTACATACGGAGCCAAGTGCCTGCCGAAAGTGTCAGTATGAAGATTGAAAATAAAAGGAAGAAGGAAAGAAAAACTGGGTAAGTATTTGTTGGTTTTTTAACAAAAGACATATACTGTCTAGTTTGTCAAGAAAAGATCATTTGCAGCCAGGTCATGACTTGTATAGTTATAAATAAATGGCCCATGATATAACACCCTATGGTTCCTCTAGATGAGTCCATAAATGTTTGAAAGTCAAATATATGACAATAAAAATCGTGTTGTTCTTCTGCATTCATTTGGTGTCCATTCAAAATATGCAGGAGTTGAGATGGTTGTTATTTGGTGCATCATTGGTATCGGATAGCATATATTGAGGCATGCTATAAGGCAAGAGAGCAAAGCATGTAAAGAGACATAATCGAGATGTATTAGACAGCATGTAGCTGTCATATCATAAAGAATCAAAGGGTCCATCGGGTATGACGTAAGGAGGTAGGTAGACTAAGAGGCATTTTCATAGATAGAGGATAATCCTCGTTCATGAGGTTATAAGAATGGGAGGAAGGAAAAACCTTCATTAGTCCTTTGGACTAAGGCTCTCCAATCTGAAAATCCATTTGGCCTCTCTTTCCTAGTTTTTGGTCCAGATTGCCTTTACTGACCCAGTTTACTGTTGTAGGCCCCAGAATTTAGACATCCCTGGTTCTCCTATGAAGCATCCTTACGTGGCGAGAGATTGGATGTCTTCACCGTTTGTAGGGTGATGATTGTTTGGAGATCCTTCTTCGGAACTCCTGAATGTTTTCCCAACATACAAACTTTGGGCAGGGGCAGGTGGCAACGCGATACAATCCCCTTACTGCGGCAGTTAAAAAACTGTCGAATTTGATAAACAAAGGGGATTGTATACGTTGCCACCTGCCCCTGCCCAAAGTTGTATGTTGGGAAAACAATTCAGGAGTTCCGAAGAAGGATCTCCAAACATATCAGCACCATACGAAACGGTGAAGACACTCCAATCTCTCGCCACGTAAGGATGCTTCATGGAGGAGACCCTGGGCCCAAAGTTTTATGTTGGAAAAACATTCAGGAGTTCCGAAGAAGGATCTCCAAACAATCATCACCACTACAAACGGTGAAGACATCCAATCTCTCGCCACGTAAGGATGCTTCATAGGAGACCAGGGATGTCTAAATTCTGGGGCCTACAACAGTAAGACTGGGTCACGTAAAGCAATCTGGACCAAAAACTAGGAAAGAGAGGCCAAATGGATTTTCAGATTGGAGAGCCTTAGTCCAAAGGACTAATAAAGGTTTTTCCTTCCTCCCATTCTTATAACCTCATGAACGAGGATTATCCTCTATCTATGAAAATGCCTCTTAGTCTACCTACCTCCTTACGTCATACCCGATGGACCCTTTGATTCTTTATGATATGACAGCTACATGCTGTCTAATACATCTCGATTATGTCTCTTTACATGCCTTGCTCTCTTGCCTTATAGCATGCCTTAATATATGCTATCCGATACCAATGATGCACCAAATAACAACCATCTCAACTCCTGCATATTTTGAATGGACACTAATGAATGCAGAAGAACAACACGATTTTTATTGTCATATATTTGACTTTCAAACATTTATGGACTCATCTAGAGGAACCATAGGGTGTTATATCATGGGGCCATTTATTTATTTATTTATTTATAACTACACAAGTCATGACCTGGCTGCAAATGATCTTTTCTTGACGAACTAGACAGTATATGTCTTTTGTTAAAAAACCAACAAATACTTACCCAGTTCTTTCTTTCCTTCTTCCTTTTATTTTCAATCTTCATACTGACACTTTCGGCAGGCACTTGGCTCCGTATGTACGTACTGAGATCCTTGTGCGCATGAGCCGACACTTCTGTTCTGAAAGAGACCGAAAGGATTTCAATGCGCATGCGCTGCCTTCCCCCTTACGATGCGCGTGCGCGGAATCCCATCCCACGGAAGAATCCTGTGACGTCGAAAGTAGACGACACCTCCCAGAATCCCATCCTTGTAAACATCCGGTTTCAGGTAGGGACCATGCGATAATCAGCCTATCCAGGATCTTAAGACAGCTCCTGACTCCTTGTCTCTTTTAAAAGCCCTTCGCATAGGTTTATTTCTCCTATGGCGACTGGCGCCCTCTGATGAGTCCTCTTTGATAGTTGATATAAACCCTTAACACACGCTCACCACCTTGCAGTCAGCCCCTAATCCCCTGATGACGCCAGTTTCGGCGAAACATGTCGGGAGGGCCTGGTTGAGCGAAATATTTAATCAGCATAGGGCAGTTCAAAGTTTTTCACCTGGTCGAAGTCACACATAGGCTATGCAATTGAGGCAGCAAGTAGGGATGACCTTGAAGATTTTTTCATCTCTATTTAGATGTTCACTGCAACTTTGTTGCAAGAAAGAGGGAACTGATCAATCCTTCCAGCAGCAATACTTACGTATCTCAGTCTCAATTAAGCATCCCCGACCTGCTATATTCGACGACCCGATTACTGCCCTTTGGTATTTTAACAATTCAGTTCAGTTGCTCATTTTTATTCATAACCAATAAAAGTTATATTTTATCCCCTACCGGGTGGCAAAGGGATATTTTTGGCCCGGCCGAGCGGCTTTGAGAGTTTTTTCAAGCTCTCCAGTGGCACTGACTTTGGACTTAGTACATAAGAAGAGGGCTGATGGCTGGTTAAAGCAGCAGAATTTGTATTCATTAAACTATTTTTATTCCATTCCCTTATAAAAAAAATGTCTGGACCATATACAAACTCTTATACCTCTCTTCTTCTCATAGATTGTAGCTCTGGCAAGCAGGACCTCATTGCTATTTTTTCATATGACTGTTATTACTCTGTAATGTCTTATTTTATTTGTTTATGTTCCACATTACTGTAAAGCACTATGGAATTGATGACACGATATAAATATAGATTACTATTATTATTATTATTATTATTATATTATTAGAACCACTCCTGTTTCTTCTTCCTGCAGCTAGATTTGGTCCAGAAGAATTTAAACCCTCATTGTTTGACAATCTTCAAAGTCCTCACCTGCTTTGTGCTCTCTCAATCTCCAAACTCTTGCGCCCATCACCTTGAGATCACATTGGGTGCTGTCTACCTTCCTTGAGTGCTAGTTATAGAAGTTTTCTTGTCAGCACACTTTCCATGAAATTTGTATCTTATTATTCGTTATCTCCCGTATAGTTATTTTTTTACTGTTTTTTGTGACCCTCATCTGTTGACTATTTTATCTGTTTGTATTATTTTGTCCATGTAGTGTACAATGGCACATAACATTAATGGATGTCCGAGGGAACATTGATCAGTAGTTCCTTTCCATTAGGGCTTGTGGTTTCAGTATGGGGAGCTAGAGTGAATTAGCATCAGAACTCACTGCTGTGTCACGTTTCCTGAGTCGCTTTACAGGTTATGTTGTGAAGGAAGACACAGGAAAGTCTAGATATAAAAGTCTCAACTGAGAGAATGTATACACATGTATATTAGTATAGGATTACATGCCTGCCTTTATTTGTTATGTGTTTTATTAACTTAGTGGGAAATGTGTTGTGTTTAGTTTAAAAATTGTCCAAAATTTTGTACAACTTTGTGTGACTTAAAAAAACAAACAAACAAAAAAAACCACCTGGAATCATGTAATACAGATAATGTTGAAAACTAACTGTGGCAAACATTAAAAGGAGGTGTCTTAGGTGCAAAAGAAGGTCAAATTCACCACTGCACCCCAAAAAGTCACAAAAGCAAAGAGAGAAGCAAAAAATAAAAATACATGTGCACTACATAATGTGTCTTTCTGGAAAAGGTTGTCATATCACCATGTTTGCAGATACTGCCTTTCATCTAAGTGTAAACTAGCCTAAAATGAATTTTAAAGGAGGGTAACACTTTCCCATACTTAAATCCCATTCTAAATACCTGTTTACACATGAAGAACTTGCAAAGTCAACAAAACTGGCACAAGGACCTTATTAAATGTGCCCCAGTGGTGTTTCAGCTGTACCTTCAAATACATTCACATGTTGTCAACAATTCTCACAAGCTTCCAATTAAATCACATATGGGCAGCCCGAAATTGTTTAAAGGAATAGTAATCTTTAAATTAAGCTAACAGATTCTGATATATAAGTATATGTAAGTTTTAAATCCTGCCTAAATTACGTTATAATGAAAGTGAACACAAAAGGATATGCTAACTATCCAATTTGTCTCTACAGTATTTTGGCCACCCAGTATTTGAGGGAAAATTAGGCAGGTAGGGGACAACACGTAAAAATACAGCAAAGTACACACGTTGTTGAAATGGGTAATATAAACATGGCTAAAAATATTTTAGTACATATTAGTTGTATTTAACACAAAGAAGAAGTTTTGTATAGGAGGTGTCCTATGTCCTGGTGCCGTTACATAAAGGAGATAGAGAGGGGGAAATAGAGCTGAAGAGACAGGAGGGACATTATACATTGCCCTTTTAAGGGCAGATAAGAGAGAAAGCCGTGTGAGAACAGATACAATTGATTGCCCTTTCCAGGGCATTTAAGTGTTTTAGTAAGATGATAGCAGCACTCTTGTTGCAAACAGCATATCCCTAAAAGCATAGCCTCTTTTTTGCATCTGCTTTTATCAAAATATCAGTGCTAGTGTTTGCTAAATCCACACATTCCTAAATTGCAGATTCCTATACATTGCATCCTCTTTTAAAAATATGCATGTACTATGTTAGAAATATCCTACACTATCAACTGCGAGTCTGTATTCATAGCTCCTTTTTTTAAATATCAGTGTCAGTGTTATCATGAGCTCCATATATGGAATCAAGGATGTTATTTTATCTTTATAGTGTGGATCCAGCAGATGGCCCAGTAATCGCACCAGTGGCAATGGGAAAGAAAAATGCGGCACAAAGCCCTTAGAAATGTGCCCCACTGTGTCCAGCCATCCCCAGCTCTCACTATCAAAAGCTTTTTGGGATCCATTGCGAATATGGTTGGGAATGGATGAAGTTTGGGATGAATTTAAAGCCATCTGAACCGTAGGAACCTTGCAGACATATACAGTATAACGTAAGATCGATCAAATCCCACTTGGTTTGGGTATATCAAGATCTCACTAGCCTCTTAGCCAAACTTTAGACATATTTTTTTGGTCTACGATTACTAGTATATAAGCCAGTAGGAGTCCACCAGGTAATACTTTAGTGAGCTCTTATATCCTACTGTGAATCACATAAGAGTCATTAGAAAACACTTATATCTTGACCAGGTGTATGTGTGTGCAAATAATGGGTACCCTCCGGATTCATGCAATGCAACCATCTAAAAACCTGTGTCAGTGGAAAGTCAGTCAGAATGCATCTCCTTTCCTCCTTCATCCTACTACTGTTTCATGACGATATTGTAGTCGTAGTACATTACATATCATAAATTAAGGCATCACCAATGATCTTTGATAAGATCAAGAATTAGAAAAGATCAAGAATTCATGAATTTTGTTGCCAGGGGGCCAAAAATATCTCTTGTTTGGGTCAAAAAAATTGTATTGTTGAATCACTATTTTTTAGATGTAGAACATGATCTACCATCATTGTTATCAGTTACATATTTTATGGAAAAGTTTTCCCCTGCATGGGAAGCCATATACTGTTACCCTCTACAGTGGATTGTTGTCTCTTACAGATGAGTCTCCTGTAGCAGATCTACAGCCACTGTCATGTACCTAACATGTAGCAAGACCATGAGGAGTTTGTGAGGGGACTGCAGACCCTTTACCTTCACAATAAGTGGCATGTCAGTAGATTGGCTTATCTGGGCCTGTAAAGCCTAACTTCAACATGTGATACCTGTGGCCAACCCCCCTTTCAAACCCTTGTAATAGAATATAATCAGCATACAAAATCAATATAAGAACTTCCTAGGGACTTCTTTCTATGCCTAGCATGTGGGTTATCAACTAAAAAAACTCACTATCTGGATTAGTTGCATTTCCCATAATAATAAAGTGGTCCTGTGGAGACCAGCAAGGATTTGGAAGCTTGTGTATGTAAATCAAGGCTATCTACTCCATCAAAGGGCCTCCATGAAGCAGGGAAGGCAGGTCAGTATAAGGGCTATCACCATAGGTAAACTACAAGAAACTACTTAACATGGTCTAAGTAGTTGTCTATGTAGGGTCCATAAACTTAATGCGGGCAATCAGCGGGTGCAAAGACCATGGCCTTAATATACTTATACAGGGTTGCAGAACCGGAAGTCCAGAGATGTTATTTTTTAAGGTAAAGTATCACTTTTAGGTAGCATACTATTGCTTCTACAAAATGCTTTTCATTTCTAATGTATATTACAGTATATGTACAAGTTACAAATACTAATTCTTATTTCACTTAATAAAGTGTAAAAATGTGTGCATTTTCTATTTTTTTCTTCAACCCTCTACATTATTTTGCTGGTCACCTACATTTAGCAATATCTGCATTAAAGATTCAGTGAAAATTAAGTGTGTTGTGATCACCAAAGACGCTCTACTTATTCCTGGTTTGCTATGCAGTGATTAGTAAAAGCAAACATCCAAAGACAAAAAATTCCCAGCACCGTTAACCCATCCTTTTCCTGCCAAATGTGAAGAGAATAGAGGAAAAGGAGAGAGATAAAAGTGACCGACATCATATCAATGATCACTTATGGAAAAGAATTAGAATGTACAGTAATGTCATACCCAGAGATCTGTAGCATGTAATTCAATACAACATAAACATTTTCTTCTTATATTTTGCTAACCACTAGTACTTATAATCAACTCATAGTTGAGTCCTTCTCAGGACTCAAGCAACACTTTTTTGCCAATTTTTACTACCTTAACCTATCAACCTTCAACCTTTCAAAGAACATGATACACACTTTTGCAATCAACAAGAAATGATGTTGTGCATCTATTAAGCTCTCAATGTCCCTAAAAATGGAGCCAGGTTAAATTACATTTAGTCCACCCATGATTCATAAATAGATCTTATCTGCATGTAATTATTTCTCAGTTTTGTGAAGGCCAAATAGGTTTGTAAGGGAACATTGGAAAACAAACAGCATGAAAACCAAGAAACACACAAAGCAATCAGGTAAAGTTGTGGCAAAGTGTACAACTACTAACCTACTTAAGGTCGACTGGGAGACCTAGGTCCACCAGTGGAAATTGATTTTGGGGGCCCACTGCTATGTGGAATATTAAATGTAAATTTTTAGGCCACACTGAAACAATAAGGGGTATTTATCAGGACATGGAGTAGATGTCCCTTAAATATTGGCAGATGCTAGCGTATTGCCAGCATTGCATTACTCTCCACTTCCATCCACCACCTCCATACCAAGGCATGGAGGACATGAAAGGGAGTGTGGGGGCAGGGAGGCATTTTGTGTGGTGTTTTTTTTTGTCCCCCATGATGATGCACTTGCTGCTACCAAGTCTTCTCAAATATTAGAAGTCACTGGCAGCAACTATTTCTACTCCTGGCGTAGAAAAAAATGCTGCACAGCCACCCGCAGCCCCTGTTTGGTGGGTCTGCTGTCTATTATACCCCATGCACGACGCAGGTCTGTTTTGAGTGCTTTTTTTTTCCCATTGTGTTTGCAATGTTTTTTAAAACGCAAAGTGGGCACTGCATAGTGCCATATTCATAAAATGTGACTAGAATTGCATTATTAAGACAATGCCCATCAAATGTATTTTGGAATAACTCCCTCTCCCTGAACAAGATGTTTCAGACCTAACCTCTTGTGTCTGGCTAGTAACAATGTTTTCTTTAACATGGCAACACATGTTGTTACTTACCGAATGTAGTCACGATGTGCTTTTTTATTTGTTTTTTACACTTAACATGCATTTTTGGCTGGCTGAAAAATTGTTCTTCATTGGCTGGTAAAGTGTAAGTAGCTGGGTTAGCATTTTGTAACAGTTTCTTACACTTCCAGTGAATGAAGAGTATTCCTATGAACAACAGGCCGGCAGGTGATGACGTCATCAAATCTGCCTGCTGCACATAGAATGCAGAGAGAGCACTTATAATTAATAATGTTAGAGAGCTTACAGCATACTACATCATCATGTCATTTACCCTATTGGTGTCCTGTACACAGACACAAGATGATCAGGCATGGGCGGGTCCACATCAGATATGTGGACCCTATGTCCTGACCCTCAAACTACCAAGACAATGAGCCTGACATTATATCCAACTATCGACACAGCAATAACACGCCCCTTGGTGGCACATTTTTTCTTTTCTGATCTTGTTGGACAAGTACACCAGATCCACAAAATGTTCCTACATTTTATAAATACATGTAAGAGCGTTTTAACGTTCTATTGCAGGGCAAAGTCTGATCTGACGAAAACTGGTGGCAAAACTTTAATAAAAGTGGGTCATTGTTTTCTCTTTCTATAATTGGAAAAAGCTTTTAAAGACATACAACGAAAGAAATGAAACTGGGCATAGAATAGATCACAATTACGAACTGGTTTTAGACCTAATGCCAAACTCCAATGGGCTCGTTTACTGATCGGGCTTGCACAAACGGCTTGCACGGGTACTTAAGTAGTGTCTTATGCCACTATTGTGTCACACCAACCCCTTTGTGGGTCAAAACTGCACTGGCCTCCTGCACCACAAATTGGAGGTTGCCGTGGTCGGTACTTCGACTATTTTGGACCAATTGCCGTATTTAAACTTGCAAATTGTGGTCGGCAAAGCCCGTATATTCACCACTTCGAGACCACCCGCCGTGTATTCACTCTGCATGGAGAGGGCATGGCTGAGCCCTTCACATAGGCCGGTAAGTCTTTGGCTGCAAATGGTTTAGTTTTAAGCTCCATCATGAAAATATCAAAAAAGTTCAGGGTACTTTTACATCCTCTATGCAGACCATATAACAGATGTTAGCCGTTGCTAACATGTGCTGGCTAACTTATTACCAATAAGGTGGCAATGTGTTTCAGCACATGAAATGTAGCCATAGGTTGATCTGATCCCACAGCTGAACACAATGTATAGTAATATGACGTAACAACTCCCTTTCTGAGTGCCCATCCGCTGTGCCAATACTGTAAAAAAAACTCTTTTACAGCTGGCTTATGCTGCAGTACAGTCAGCAAACAGGGAGTACTTGCACCATATTGTTCTGTATACATGCAAGGCTCAATCCTGTCAATGTGTTCTTCGGTTCCATTTCCACATGCTGAACAACATTTGTCTGCAATGGTATTACCCTGTAAATGAGCACATTGCAATAACTAAGAAAAATGAGATGAGCACCCCAACTGTGATTTGCAGTTTTGTTTGTAACATTCTAAAAAATTTATAGTAAATCATATTAAAAATTCTCCAGCCATTAAATGCTAATACCGTATAAACAACTCATGATTTATTAATAAACATGGAGCATAGGTATTATGGCCATTTACGTTTGTTCAATATAATATTTAAATGAGGTTTTTCTAGCTATAATAAAATATTTATTTTACAACATTATTTCACACTACACCCTTGTCCCCAACCAGACAAGGCACGGTCCGAAACGGGCGTGTGGTTGTCACAACATCTGGGTGGACGTGTGTATCTTTGCCAGTTAATTATACCACATTTATTTACTATGGAGCACTAATGTCATCAGCACGTGTTTAGTTATTATTCTTATTCTTCCGTAAACTTTGTTCCATGGACATATCTGACCATTTAAGCCCATCTTTTTACATACAATATGTTGTTTACACTTACTTGTGGACTATCAATTATCACGCGTCCCCCCAGATGGTTTGGATGTGCGTTTACAGCATGGCTTGACATTTCTGTTAAATCTGGTATCCACTATATTTTTAATTATTGACCTTCAACTAAAATCAATCTTTTTGCCACCATCTATGGAAATACTGGCCTTTTTCTGTTTAGGTTTATATACCCAAACGGACAGCCATGAGGCCATGTCTTGATAACTGGTGTCTTGAAATATATAGATATGTGGAAAACACCGGTAGATCGGATGGTCTAATCAATGGTGAGTAGCAAATGTTATGTTTTTCTCCTTTTTAACATACATTTTTTTAATGTATTTTTATTTAGTTGGAAAGACCTCTTTAAGGTATGTACTTAATGTACACATAAGTTATAAAAACAGGCTTGGTCAGGGGGGCGGAGCTCACCAGCAGCGTTCAAACATGCAGGACGCTTGTGGCCTGAGCTTCCCGCTCACAGGACAAGCTTCCCAATTGAAATATAGCGACCCATAAAAGAGAAAATGGTGCGGACGGAGAGAGAAGAGCCGGTGGATACCAGGTGGACACCGAGACAAGCGGAAAAATTGCGGCGGAAATGGATAAATCCTCCGCAAGACGCATACCACGCCACCG
This sequence comes from Engystomops pustulosus, assembly GCA_019512145.1. NCBI lineage: Eukaryota > Metazoa > Chordata > Amphibia > Anura > Leptodactylidae > Engystomops > Engystomops pustulosus. The sequence continues at coordinate 195,394,201 of CM033642.1, read as the reverse complement.
GCCAAAAAGGCAAGATGGCGCCCGGAGCCCGCGCCTGGAATCAACATAGCGGAAGAACTCGGACCTAGACAGCATAGCAGGCCCAGGAGGACCGAAAAACATCAGAGGGACTCTGCGCCACTGTTCAGAGACTCTTCCTCAAAGAACTTTTGACCAGCTATTTCTCCCCTCCTCCGGGTCCTAAAGAGCCTTGACAGCAATCCCGCAAGAGGTGAAGTCCTATAGGCAACCGATGGAACTGCTAGAAGAGGAATCAGAACGGGCTGGGTTGAACACAGTGACGTCCCACGCCTGCGCACGTTGTGTGAGGTACACGGCTGACGCCATTAAATAATTGCACTACTAAATGATAGAAGACTCAGGATAACGCCATTAGGAGATGCAAATAAGAATATAAAGGTCTACTCGGAAGACAATCTCATTCAACATGCTGCGTAATAAGGGTACTGTCAATTTGTCTCTTCCACTATACTAACTGCAGACAGGGCCACAAGGTATCATTATTGAGAGGGCCCATCGCTCTCTGACACCCCCGAACCAAGGAACCCCCCATGGGCAATAGTCTGCGGCCCTTTTCAACTACGGACATCAGATGTATTTTGAAAGCCTGCTATATCCAGATGAATGGATTTTTGAAGGAATCCCAACGATTGCTATTTTTCAGAGTCATGCGTCAAAACCTTGGCATCTACATTGATAAACGACGGCTTTACGTCCCTCACGGACTTCTGCGCCGAAAAAGATACCTAGTCAAATGGCATTGTATCCGTTTTGGGATTACCTTTACAACATCTGAAGAAGAGATTGCACGTTAACTTAAAGCACCCGAGGGAATTCTGGCTAGATACAGGGAAGTAGCTAGAATCGATCCTCCTGTAAACATCACCTCATGGACATCCCGACACGCCGACAACATATGGTCTGATGCCGAAACTCTGCCCACACAAATTAACAATGGAATACACCCCACCGGAATATAATCCCCCAAACAAAAGAAGAATAGTGGAGATGCATGAAGAAAACGTGTTCTAATAAGGAATAAGGCCTTTAATTGATATGAGGAACTCATGTAACTCAACGTATATTGAGTAAATGTTGGTTCATACCTTAGGCCACATATGCCCAAACATTTTCACATAGTCCAAGGCAATATGTTTTATATGTGTTGTTTTTGAAATTTAAGAGTGGGTTCTTATTAACCTGTCGATTTTGCAGTGAGAACACCATGTGTACACAGATCAGAAGATATAGCTCACAACACCAGAAGCCAATTTCCTGCCCCTATCCTCACAATACGCACAGGAGCCAGCTAAAAATAGCCTTAGTTCATTTGATGTTTATATTCTAGTTAGTTGTTAGTTTTTCTACTATGCCCACAGGCAATTAACACAAGTCAGCCACAGGATACATTCAAGCAAAACAACAACACCACTGAACATCCTTATTTATTCTCTCCACGCAAGTAATGGATAGAATAAGATATCGTCACAGTATAATGTTGAGGGGACTAAACACCCCACAGAGAGATCGCAGCTATAACACATTACTTAAGAAGAGACAAACTGATATGTCTTTTACCAGAAACACATTTAAAAGGTGAACAGATTCCCCCCAAATCCCCAAGGGTACAGGTTTTAAACTAGTTCACAAATGCCTATAAACAAGCAATCTAGGGAGGTGTCTATTCTGCTGGCATCTATGGGTCCCTTTTACACATGTTAGAGGGACTTGGAGGGATGAAGGAAGTGTAGAATACACTATCTGTAGAGTGAACTCAGTAACACCACAATCACTTTTAGTCTCAATGTACTCACCATATAAAGGCAGGTAGGGTTGGTCCAGACAACTATGCAACAAGTTCACTACAATGCAGAGGGATAATAATTGTAGGGGGAGACCTAATCTAAGCACATTGGACCCTATACTGATGCCTCCCTAGGGCAAATCTTCCCTTCTAGGATCCTAAGCACGTAACATAACCTCTGAAACCATACAAACTATGGACATATGAGAACCTTCGTCACTCCTCTGAGAAGTGACAACACACTACTCAGCCCCCAAGTCTTGCTACCAAGACTATACCTATTTCTTTTATTCAAAATCAAATCTAACATGGTTAGCAACGGCATTCATAAAGGGCCCAGCAACTATTTCCGATCACAAACCCAGTGGTAATGGACATTTGTTTTAAAACCAATCCAGCACTTGGAAATGGGTTTGAGTGCTAACGACAACACTTTTATAATAAGGGAGGAAGATCAATCAAGGGTTATAGATCAAATGGAACATACTTTTCTTAGATTCTCCAACGATCCTCCGAGACCTCTAACTGTGAAACCCTAAAATGGCCATAAGAGGGGAATTTTATAGCGCTAAAAGGGGGGTAAGAACAAAGAAAAAGGAACATAACATGTTTTGAATGATCTACTTGGAAACAATAGCTAGATTAGAGCAACATAACTAAACCTCCAAGAGTGCCATCAAAACAACCGAGGAGAATTAGCGGATCTGAGGAAAAATTTGCCTGCTGGACACCCTCAATATTAACACGCTAAACAACTATAAAACTTCAAGTTAAATTCTATGCCCATGGGGATAAGGGAAATAAATTATGACACAACCTTATAAAAGGGAATAAGAGAAAGAAAACTTATCTCAGTAACTTAAACAACAGAGGTAATCTTGTAAAACACCCCATAAATAGCTGAAGCCTTTCAACAATTTTAACACGCACATTGTACAATATTGGGGGGGAACTCGGGGGAAAAAGACAAGTTTAAAGATACCAGAGATTCTTGGACAAAATTCCATCTTTTTATCTCCCCATCCCCCGTCTTCGCACCTCCCCTACCCCCTACGCTTCCTCCTTACCTTCCTTCAAGGAGGAGGATCAACATCTTAAATACCGTTTTACAAGGGAGGAATTTAATGACATTTTAGCATCATTTACCACAAGGAAAAGCCCAGTCCCAGATGGACCTGCCAGTAAGCTACTACAAACAATTCAAAAAGACCCTTCTACACACATGGTAAAGTGGTGTAATGCACTACTGGCGGGAGGTAAAGTCCACCCCCCCCAGGCAGTTTAATACCGCCACCATGTGGTTTCTGCCCAAACCTGGAAAAAGCCGGATTGGCTTGTGGTAACTTCCGACCATCTCTCTACAATTGAAGATGTAAAAATTTGGGCTAAACTTTCTCGCTAAAAGAATGTAATTCTGCCCCTACATTAATAAATAGGGACGCAAACAGGGTTTTGTACCGGGCAGGGAGGGAACCACAACTCGACGAGAGTTTTTTATCCAACTATTCATATAAAGCAGGAAGCGGCATATCCCCTAGTTTCTTGCTTCGCACAGATGCCAGAAGCTCTTTTGACAGGATAATTGGGATTAACTGATAGGCGTCCTTAGAACACAATGGGTTCCGCAACAGCTGTTCATTAAGGCAATTTATTTACCCTATATGATAAACCAAATGCTAGAATTAGAGTCAATGGGGCCGTGTTCAAGCCTTTTCCAAATAAAAACGGCACAAGACAGGGATGCCCCTAATCCCCATCCTCATTCCCTCCCTCACAATGGATACTCTTACTAAAAATTCAGAATCATCACCAGAATACGGGGGTTTAGTGGTAGGGGGAACCGCAACCACCTAAACGCGGCGTTTCGCAGATGACTATTAATAGATGATAACTATCCCGCGCAAGCATTCAAGTAATACCTGACAATATTTAGAGGAATTTGGAGGGGAAATATCAAACTTCAAAATTAACTATAATAATCTGAGGCGGCGATGAAATATTTCAGCCCCTCACACTCAATCCGCCAGATGAAGAAGAGATCAACCACCTTCAATATGCAAAATAATGCCCATAACTTACCTGGGTTCAAGTGACGGCAAACCCAAATACTATTTTAAAGGAAACTATACAAGAGTCCTTAACAAAGTGGGGGAGCAGCTTTACAAACACTTACGTAACCCCCTTCTCTCATGAATGGAAGAAAGACTTACTAAAACCTTTCATAGTACCATAAATATTCCCCTCTATTTAATGCAGAATGCTAGCCATTAAATTATACCTGACCGAGTATTTTTCGCCAAACATTAAAGGGATTGTTCACCTTATAATCCTCTGGAACGTGGAAAAAATCAAGGCTGTCATATGGATAGGCTTAGAAGACTGCAAAATCACAAGGGGGATGGGCCTACCACGGATATTCATATTTCCAATAAAGGGCGATAAACCGCCAAAAGATGGATACGCGCTTAACCCGGCTTGTTCCCACTTAGGTTTGTGAACTGGAGATCGCCCACCTATCCGACAACAAATCCATTGCCAAAATTGTGGGCTCATCGATTCCCCTTCACAATTGCAACAACCCACTTACCAAATGGAGTATTGACAAACACTACATGCAGTCCAAGGTGCTCACACCCTATACTTATGTCATGCGCCGTCGCCGATCTAGCCATGTCAATGGCTACAATGTTCCTCAACCCATCAAACTATCATCAATCGACATAGGAAACACATTAGGGGACCTACAACTGTGAAAACAGTTCCATAGAACACAAACCGGGCGGTATGAACAGGCGGTGGGATTGGGGCAACTAATTACAAACTTCTTGCAATCAAGAACAACTCAAAGGGTCATAACGAAATAACTAAAAGGTACAGGTCGCTTAATAGACCCAACATGGTTAGAGCAAATGGCTAGTTAGAGGACAATATACCAAAAGGGGAGGCTTTCCCTACCGATATAATAATCTCTTAACAGCAAAAGCAAACATACACCAGTGGGTACATAAAGCAAATGGATGCGGATCCTTTGAGACAACATTCTCAACTCACAAGATCAAATAAACCATAGAAACTCACAGGCTTCTCCAAGTGCATTCGCATACGGAAAATTCTAGTAAAACCTCACAAGATGGTACCACAAACCCCGCCTCAGTATTGAAAAAGGGAGGGATTAACCTTCGCAGACAGGTGCTTGGAAGGGTGTTGAACAGAGAGGGAGCTACCCTAACATCATCCTCTGGTCCTTGCGAACAAATCACACATTACTGGCAGCAGGTCGAAAAACAATTACCAAGATTGTCAGGAAAAATATCCCCTCACCTGCGCCTTCTGTGCTCCTATGGTGACCGTAGCAAATCTTGGAGCCTAGCAAAGGGGACCTCTGTACAATGGCTAGGTCAGTCAGCTAAATTGATAACAACCACTGAAAATGGCTTCAACCAAATCCCCCACATAGCAGGTGCTAGACAAGTAGACCACATTCACAGAAATGGAGGATTAGCTATTGGGAAGGAAGACACATGGGACATGCTGCAATATGGGCCCCGTGGATACATTCAGGAATCTTCCCTGACATGGAGGCCACACGTGGATGGGTCCAATGTTGTGGACAAACACACTCTAGTAGTCAGAAATGGAGTTTCAATTAGCATAGAAGGCTGGCAGGTCGTTTGTAAGGTGAGCACTATTCATATGGGTTACTTATGATAAGGGCGCAATGTTTGTCCCAGTGTAGGAATTGGAACACATGTATAATACCGCTAGTTGGGGCTGAGAATGGTTTGTTAAATGTTTAGAACAAATGTTTTTTTTTCAAACAGCATATTGAATGATAGGATATGTCAAGTATTCTAACTCATACTGTATAACTTTGGCTTTCAACTTAATTGTAGGGTGTGGATTCAACGTATCCCCCCCCCCCCCACATGATTATAAGCTAATTAAAGAAGCATTGTGTTAGAGAAATATTGTACATATCCGCAATGTAAGCAGTTGTGTTGTATATGTTAAATCTTTATAAAACTAATCAAAGATTTAAAACAAAAAAAAAAACGGCTGGTCAAAAATTGTTTTAAAATTTTATATACCAAAATAACCCAAGAAACTGGTCAACCACTGCTATAATCTTTTCCCCTGTGATGCCCAGCCAGCCTAAATTATTAAGAAGCAGATGAAAAATGCAAAATTCCCTCCCTACATAATTTTGAAAACACTTCCATCTCTAAAGCAATAGAAAATAAACCCCCAACATAACATACAAAGGAGATGAAAATGAAAATGTTTAGCTGCAGAAGTCTCCTGGATTGAATGCTATGAATAAATGAATATGAACATATTTCTGTGAAAAGGATTGGACTTGAGGCACTTCTCATCTGCACTTCAGAGCTACTCTCCACCATTTACTATCACTGTGTAATTTTTAATCTGAAAAGCTAATGAAAATCATCTCTTTTTTGTTGGAGTTAATCACCCTTTCTTTCAAGGTGATGAAAACACAATGCAGTTTAAACGAGAGTTATCCTCTGCTTCTTGCACTATTTCATGAGGAATGCGTATCTTTAGCACACAGATTAAAACAAAGTGACTGTATAAACAGGTGCACAGTCAATTTACCCCCTCACTGAAACACCTAATGAAGGATTTAAAAACTGAAAGCTGCTCCTTTTGTTCCCAATAATTGGCCTACTAGGAAGAAGAACGGAATGTACAAACAATAATAAGAATAAATATGGACACTTTTCCAAAAATAAAAAAGTTCAGCAAAGAAAAAGAAGAAAAATAATGTTTCTAATAGTTTTCTAAAAATTTTCTTATGAAGTGTTAAGATTACGATGAGCAGACCCTTTTTACCATTAACGAACTTGAGGAGACATAAAGTACCTGTAGGGGTCATGATCACTCACCACTGGTAGTCCACTTGGAGAGAAAGCACTATTGAAAACATCATGGTGGAAAATAAATAATTACTGGCTGAATAAAATAAATAAGATTAAGGGGGAACTTATTTGAATTTTTGCAGAATATGCAATTAGCTTGGGGAAGATGCGATATGGAGGGGCACAAAGACTCTTGAGAGGGTAGGGTGACTTGGGAATTGAAAAATTAATATCTAGTATTGTCAAAGAAAAAAGGGAAAGAACTGAATATATGGAAATCTCTGTCTCCACAAACTTGTAGTTATGGTAGAAAATGAAAGAGAACACCGGGCTCATGTTTTTTGCCAAAGGTATATACTCCTCCCTGATATTGTAAAAGTAAATGGTTTTGTGTGGAAGGAGAGAGGCCTAGTATAATGTTGAATAATTGATTAAGGTAAAAATGTTTCAGCAAGTTCAGTATTGTGGCAATTAAACCGACAAAGCTAAGTGGTAATATCTCAGGAAGAAATATTACTTTTTTGTCAAGAATGTTTGGGAAATATTTTCTCAGATAAGATGATGAGATGAGATTTTTTTGGTAGCAACAGAGGTAAGAATACCACTGAATTTAAGGAAATCATATAACTGTTGGTTGGGCTGATTCTAGCCTTTTTGCCCCGTGAGAAAAAATTTAAACGCTTCTCCCTCAGCTTACTACTTAGGCAACAACTCCCTGACCCCCTGTGGCTGGCAACTACACAGATTGATGCTCTTTTGGCATTTTTTGGTATCAGACTGGCAAATTGCTCCACACAACAACTCAATTGTTTTGAGATCTGGTGACTGGGGCTGTTATTACAGATAAAAACCATCTGACTGTTTCTTCTCTAAATGTTTCATGCATAATTTGGAGGTGTTGCTTTGGGTCATTGTCCTGTTGTAGGATGAAATTGGCTCCGATTAAATGCTGTCTGCAGGGTAAGCATGGAGTTGCAAAATGGAGTGATATTAATCTTTTCCTTTTATTAGCCAGCCTCAAATATGACTTTTCTTTGCCACTCTGCCCTGTAGGCCAGCATCTGGAGTTGCCTCTTCACTGTAGAGGTTTATAACTGTTGTTGTCGGTTACTATTTAAGAAGCTGCCAGTTGAGACCTGTGAAGCGTCAGTGTCTCAAACTGAGACTCTAATGAACTGTCTAGTTGCTTAGTTGTAACAGCGGGGCCTCCCCTTCTCTTTCCACATGACTGTCACTGGACCCATTGACACCACCCGCCGACGATAATAAGCTCACCTGGGACCCAGAATCTAGTGGCGCCGGGTTTTTCACAAAGTCCACACAAAGCAGGTTGGACTTGTTTTGGCTGGTATCACCAGGTCTTCCACGGTGCATTTTGTCCATGGTGGCAGCTAAGTCAAGATAAACAGACGTTGAGCAAAATCGTAGTAAGGGACACGCAGGAGGTCAGATGGGCATCACGGGATCAGAGTTTGGGCACATAGCAACAGGTCAAGGCAGCAGCAAGGGAGTGTATTCCAGGAACAAGCTGATTTATATAGAATTCTGGGACAATGGCAGCGCCAATTAACAATGCGCTGGCCATTTAAATCTTCTGAAGCCGCGCACCCCTAGGAGAAGGGGAAGTGTGTGCACAGCCGAGGACCAGGAATGGGGACAGTGAAGAGGTGTTTCGTGCCGTGCTTACAAACAGATGTCAGGCTTACTGGATGTGGATCCACTGGACCACTGCAGACGATGACTCAAAGCCACTACCTGGGACCTGAGTCTAGTGGTACCCGGTTTTCAACCAGAGCCCGCCGCCAAAGCGGGTGTAGACAAGCTTGCGACCGTGGTACCACCAGGTCCATTCCTCAGGCGTGGACATGTCCTGCAGTGGCGGCCAAGGTTGAGGTACAGAAACAGGCAGTCAACGCTCGGGGTCCATCAGGACAGGTCCAGGAGGCCCGGCAGAGATGCAAACGTCAGAGGTCCAATCTGGGGTCACACAACAGGAGGTCCAGCAGAAGGGTACAGGCACAGCACACACGACAGCAACACGGAGGAACAACGTACACGGGAACACGGAGGAGGTCAGGTAACACAGGAACACGAGAAGTCAGGTACGCAGGAGAACACAGGAATGCAGGAGAACACTGGAACGCAGGAGACACTGGAACGCAGGAGACACTGAACGCAGGCAATTCGCACAAGCTTTCTCTAAGCTGTGAGGCACAAAGATCCGGCAGGGTTAGTTGGAGAGGCGATATAAATACCCTCATGGAATGACCGACCCAAAATCAATGACGCGTCTGGCCCTTTAAATTTCCTAGAATTGCCACGCGCACGCCCTAAGGCGTGGGAACCGCGCGCACAACGGAGCGAGGCCAGGGACTCGGGACTGGAGAGGTGAGAAGCGCTGGCGCGGCGAGCTGCGGGGAGCGAGAGCACGGGATCCCGCGACCCGCGATGTGGGTCGCGGGTCCACCACGTGACCAAAGAAGGCATGGGTGATATCACCTGTGACATCTGATTAGAGCCTGGGTTTTTCTCTCCTCTAAGAGAGTAGTAGACCCCCATTGTGGAAATCTTCAATTTGTTGGCAATTGGTCACATGAAATGGCTTTTTTAATTTCTAACTATAGACTATCGAGTTTCCATATGAAAGTTCTGGCCATTGTGGAGATTTCATAGAACAAATAAATGTGATGGTCCATATTCTCAACCAGCTCAAAGTAGATCAGTTTTTAGCTTTTCTAATTAGCCAAACTGATTTCAAGGGCTTTCAAAACATCCATTAACTCTTACATAGTTAGCAAACCAGTGTACCATTAAGAAATGACAGAGACAAAGTGGCACCCACCAGTCGTGAAAGCAGTCTTCTTTAATTCAGTGCGTTCATGCGGTAAGTATACAGGGGGCACTTAAGTTACCCTGGGGATCCTCTCTGCAGCCAAACGTCATGAGGGGAAGAGTACTACTCCGGACTATGGTGTCTCGTAAGGTAGTACATTTTCTAAAGGCTACGTGGGTCTGTGGATGGTGAGCTCTGCCAACTTACTTGCTTAAGTATATGCCAGTGTTTCTTAATGGCCGATTTTATGGCAGACTCGCACGGACAATCATCAAAAGTGAAGACAAAAGTCGCTATCACCACTCCTCTCTTCTTGCTGCCGTAAGCCTTCTTGTCTTAGGAGATTTCCGCGGCGTACTTTTTCGACCCTGCACAGAGCCTTTTCAATCAAGGGAGCAGTGTAATCCTCGTTTTCAAGAGCCTGGATTGAGCCTCCATTGCTCTGCATACGAAAAATTGGGTTATCCCTCGCTATTAGTCCTCCCTAAGGACTAAGAATGGGCTAAGGGCACACCTTCCTGTGTGGTTGTTGGATGATAACTAGTTTAATGGTAAAGTGAATTAGTGCGACGTAGGTTTTTTCTATAGGCCGAGTTACAAGAGTTTACCATTTCACTTCCTGAACCTTGACAACTCCAGAAGTCCTTAAACCCAGTCCCACGCAAAGACCTCAGTAATTGTCATGTTCATCTGGTTTAACCACCGGTTTAAGTAGTCTACAAAGTCAAAAAGACTGTTCATACACCCTCCCAATACATGAGATATCAATCCAAGTACTTGTGGAGGCATATCACCTGGAGGATAGAGTAAAATAAGCAGCCCTCAAATGCAGCTAAAAATATTAGCAGGGTGTCAGCTGACAGCGTATCCCATAGCGGTTTCCCGTGTTCGACATAACCATCTAACCATCAAAGTACCATACAACCACTGGAGTGTGTTGTTGGAAAGCCGTCCATATATAAACCTATGTAGATATTTTCTTGCCCATCCTCTTTTTTTTCCTGACTCTTCTATTTCTTAAAATGGATATCTATCTTTCATATTGGGATATATTATAGCCGCCACCACACCTCTAAACAACAAAACCGGCCTAATCGGATGATTATCTCGAATTCGTAGGGTTTACTATAGATGTCGACACTAAATCCGCTCTGAGTACTCCGTTATTCGAGCGAACTTTCCCGATGCTCTCGAGTGGCTTCGTCTCGATAACGACCCCATTGAAGTCACTGGAGACTCTGAGCATTTTTCCAGGGGACCCAAGGCTCTGCCAAGGGAACTTGGCCAAACACTGGGAACCATCAGAAAAGGAATGGAAACACCACGGAAATATACACGAAAAACACAGGGGCAGCATGACAGGGATGACCTCTGAGGCGGCTTAATCCGCAACCATTATTCGAATTATGGGCAACAGCATGGCCATGACAGAGTTGACAGAATGAAGCTAGAATACGCATGTAAAACATCCACCATAATGACCCCTGTACCTATAGGGGACGGCATGCAGAGGCAGAGGCAGCGGCAGCAGCTATGAGAGTGGCTGCGACACTAACCACTAATTGGCGATCAGCTTCAAACACAATGGGTGTCCGAGAGAGGAACCAAAGGATGGTGAGCAAGAAGCGCTCAAATATATTCGGTGTACAGATGGATAAAGTTTGCCAGTTATTTTGTTGGATTACACAGCAGGGTGGGCAACAAAGTTACATGGACCATGAAAACAACCCAAATTCTCCTGACACAGCTCGTTTGATAAGGGTACGCATGTATGCTTAAAGTTCATGCCAGTCGCTGCCCTGCTGCCAGTCTCCTTCGAATACAGTTTTAAAATAATAAAACCCTCATCCTAAAACTCTGTATAATGGTCTGCTCGCAACCCCCCCTACCTCTCATCCTCCTTATCTCAGTCTTATCGCCCAACCCGTGCTCTATGATCCCGCCAGTGGATCTTAGATTAACCCTCACCTGAGCGGACCTCCCACTCGCGTCTCCAAGACTTTCTCTAAGCTTCACCAATTCTATGGAATGCTCTGCCCTGGACCTATCAAGACTAATCCTAACCTCCAAAATTTTCAAGACGTGCTCTTAAAACCATTTCTTTTTTAGGCAAGCCTATAACCATCATTAACTGCATAAGTTTTAACTCTTCTACTAACCCCGTCCTGTTGTCGCGTCCTCCCCATCGTTATCCCAGCAACCAACATTCACCAGACTTCTCTGCAGTCCCATTCACCCTGGACCCTGTATTAATAGAACGGCTTAGTGTTTCAAGCGACGCATCTCATTTTATTAATATTTTTTCTATTTCCCTAAGAAAGAATGGCTTGGACACATTAAATATCTTCTTTATTACCTCGTGTTACCCTCCATCATCTTCATAAACCGTAAGCTCTGGCGAGCAGGGACCTCACTCCGTTGTTTCCATACAATTTGTGCGCTGTTACATTCCATTTGTATTTGTTTCCTATGATTTTGTAAGCGCTACAGAATAATGATGACACTATAATAAAGATTATTATTATTACATCATATTATGAGAGGACAGTGAAACTATAAGTAGATTAAAGGTGCTGCAACTGATGTGTTGTACATGGATCTGTGAGTACATCCAGGAGCCTGGACGCATCTTCGCCAGCTGAATGCTTTTTTGCCAATCCAAGCCCCTGTCTCTAGGCTACCCCCAACAAGCACTTCTAAGAAACTTTTGGTATAAGATCAAGTGTAGTAGCGTTCTTATAATCAAAGTTTAGGATCTGGCGGGTGAGGGGAATGGTAAACAGATGCGCAGAAGTCGCTGAAATAATAATCCCTAAATGGTAAAAGTTTGCAAGATATAATTTGTTGTGGATTATACACCAGCATGGGTGGCGACAAAGTTTTACAACTTTGGATGTGGAATGGCCCGGTAATAGCTTCTTGGGCGGTGTGCCGTTTATCGCCTAGGCCTCAGCAGTTTCAGCACCGCCTCTGGCGCTTAGCGACGGCACTGCTTGTCTGTGCCTAGAGCTACCGACTTGATGGCGCCATGCCACAGGATGGTATTCTGAGAGGAGAGGTGGAGGAGGGTGGAGGAGGTATAGTAGGCCTTTTGAGACCTGGACCGAGGTAGGCCCCGCAATTCTTCTGCGTCGGCATATATGACCAGCCCCAGGGTCGACTGAGTCCCAGCCTGCACCAAGTTACGTGTAAGTAGCGTTATTAAAGTTTGGGATATGGCGGGTGAGGGGAATGTATAACAGATGCGCAAGAGAGCGGTCATGATGCGGCATGGAGCTGGGCGCTCCGCTTCCAGGCGAGCTTTCGCCACTTCAAGCCCCTGTCTCTAGAGGCTACTCCCCAAACGCACTTTCTAAGAACCTTTGTATAAGATCAAGTGTAGTACCCGTTCTTATAAGGTTTAGGAATGCCGGGTGAGGAATTAACCAGATGCGCAAGAAGCGCATGATCGCATGGAGCTGGCCCTCCGCTGCAGGCGAGCTTTCGCCAATTCAAGCCCCGGCTCATAGGCTTACTCCCCAACAGCACTTCAAGAACCTTTTGTATAAGATCAAGTGTAGTAGCGTTCTATAATTTTTAGGATAATGCCGGGTGAGGGGGAATGTAAACATGCGCAAGAAGCCTGAAATAATATCCCTAATGGTAAAAGTTTGCCCAGTATATTTTTGTGGATAACCAGCAGGGTTTCGACAAAGTTAGCAACTTTGATGTTGGACTCCATGAAAACACCCAAATTTCTTTCTGCCTGACAGCACCTCGTTTTATAACGGACGATGTATGGGAGGCAGCTTATGGACGACTTTTGGAGGTATCAATGGAGACAAACGTTTGGAGGCTGCTATGGAGACAATTTAAAATTTGGATAGTTGCCTGTATGTGGCAGCCCAACCATTTTTCAAACAGAGACAGTAGGTTGGCCCTCGCAGTAAATGAATAGATTGATGCCTGTATGTGTCAGTCCCAAAATGTTTCAAACCAGAGGAGCAGGTAGGAGTGGCCCTGCATTAAAATTGAATTAGATTGAGTGCCTGTAGTGGCACTCCAAAAATGTTTCCAACAGAGGACCGGGTAGTGGCCCTCCAGAAAAATTAAATGCATGACGTATATGCCAAGAGCTTGGGCCCTGTCAAAATAGCCATTTTCCTCTGCTTTACTGTACAAAGGAGGAGAAGAGAAAATGAGGAGGAGGATGAGTGGATCATTCTTCAGGTTGATCCCCTCCTACCTTCAACCTGGGGAGATTGAAATTCCTGAGAAATCCAGCCTTTATTCATTTTACTAACGTCAGAGCCTGTCAGCGCTGTCAGTCGACAGCGTGTACCTTATCGGTGATGATGCCACCAGCGCCTGAAACCCGCTCGGACAGACCTAGCGTGCGGGCAGGCAAGACCTCCAAACGGCGTACACGCCAGTTCGTGCACAGTCCCTCTTTGAAACCCAGTAGTTTGTCAGGGGAGCTGTGTGATCATTTAGGACGATGTATGGTCAGCTTACGTACTTCCCTCACCATCTTTCTGTAAAGATCAGCCCTACTCTGCCGAGACTGGGGACAGTGACAGTGTCTGGCTGGGGTACATCAAGCTGGCAAAAGCTTGTAAGCGTACCCTTGCCCAGTGCGGGACAAGCTGCCTGCTCGCCTACTCTCCCTCGCTACTTTGTCCCGCAGAACTAACGCACTCTGTGTCTCTGGCCTCTAGCGCTTTCAAAGGGAAATACTGTTTCAGCTTGTGCACCAGGCCTGCTGGTATCATGCCATTCTCCACACTCCTTTCCTCTGCAGGTTGAGATGGAAAGATTTTGCTTGGTACAGTGGGTCCAGGAGAGTGAACACCCAGTATACTCGGTGCTGGAATCATTCTTTGAACGCGAAGGGTCACGGGATAGGCAGCCTAGCATGAATCTGCATATGCTGCCGAGTACAACCAACGCGAAGAATTCACTCCCTCCTCACTGGCCTGACTGTCCATTTCCTCCTCCCTCTCCAACTCCTCCAACTCCTCTTCTTCTGCCAAACACGCGACGTAAAGGACTCAACATGTCCCCTCTTGTGTCTCACACCATTCTCCTCCTCTTCCTCCTTCATCCTCCCTCCACCTCCACCTCCTCCGTATGGCGCTGAGAACAGACTGAGGGGCTTTGGCTATCAACAAAGGGAATATTCTTCCCCCTGTCTCTGTGACGAGCGCAAAGCTTCCGACTTCATGCGACCGAGAGTTTTTTTCAACAGGGCCAAGCAGCGGATGGTGAGAGCTGATATGGCGGCATCGCCATGACTCATCGGTGTTGACTCCTCAGTTACTCAGCACCTGACAGATATCAGACATCCACGTCCAATCCTCATTGTTATTGAGAAGCTGACTGACCTTACTACCATTCTGGTGGAATTGACATCTGGCATTCTACAATGCTCTGCGCTGCTGGTAAACTCGGATAACATGGTCAGTGTTTGAATTCCACCTCGTGGGCACGTCGCACCAACATTCGTGATCGGGCAGTTGGAGGCGCGCTGCGCTTCCACTGAGAGTGGCAGCATCTGGGCTGGACTTTTCCTGAAAATGCGCACAGATGCGGCGCCACCTTCGTGAGCAAATCAGACAGATTGGGGTATGTCTTGAGGAAACGCTGAACTATCAGATTTACAACATTGGCCATGCATGGCACATGTTCAGATCGGCCGATCTGCAGAGCCGCCACCAAGGTTACGGCCGTTGTCACACACAACCATTCCCGGCTTGAGGTTCATCGGTGCCAGCCCAGATCAGTCTGCGCCGTGATGCCCTGTAATAGCTCTTGGGCGGTGTTCCTTTTGTCGCCTTAGGCTCAGCAGTTTGAGCACCCGCCTTGCTGTTCCGTAGCGCGGCACTGCTGCTGTGCTAGAGCTAAACGACTGATGGCGCCGTGCCACGGATGTAGTTCGGAGGAATGAGGTGGAGGAGGGGTGGGAGGAGGAGAGGCTTAGTAGCCTGAAACACCTGGACCGAGGTAAGGCCGCCCGCATCCTCGGCGTCGCAGTATATTAGCAGGCCCCAGTGTCAGACCGGTCCCAGCCTCCACCAAGTTAACCCATGGCCTCAGGCATATATAGTGGCCCTGCCGGCAGACTCGCACGTGTCCGTGGTCGTGGACGTTGTTCCAAAACGGCGTTGGTCAGGGCAACGGAGTATGTTGTCCTGACACTTGCTTGTGGAGGGCTGGGGACGGCACCTCGGGAAAAGTAGGCGGCTGGGGACCGAATACCGAGGGGCTGCCGCCCGCCATGAGTTTGCGAAGGCCTCGGTCTCTACTAGCCTATGGGCAGCATCTCCAGGCTAACATCTGGAGATGTTGCACATTAAGGCTTGGCGTGCGGGTGGGTTTGCACTATATTTTGCGTTTCCGCTCCAAGCGTCTGGGTATGGATAGCTGAACGCTGGTGGATGCTGTGGAGGAATCGTGGAGGGGCTGAACGATGGTGTTTTTGTGGGCAGGGTCCTGGGCAGGGGGGCTGACTAGCAGCTGACACAGGGGAAGGAGCAAGGTTGTGCACGGCCGGAGGTGAACGGGCTTGTTTGCCATGATTGGGGGTTTTTTACATTCATATGCCTGCGCAACTGGGTGGTATTAAGCTATTAGTGGTGGAACCCCTGCTGAGCCTGGTTTGGCAATGTTGCAACACCACAGTCCGTCGGTCATCCGGTTTTTCCTTAAAACCTCCAGACTTCTGAAGATCTAGCCTCGCCGCAGAAGCCCTCGCCACTGGAGCTTCACAGTTGATCACATTTGGCGGCTGGATGCCCATCTCTGGCCCTGCCTCTCCGTCGGCCCCACCACTGCCTCTTCCACCCCTGTTCTGGTCGGGACTCTCCTCCTCCAGAAGCACTGTGTTCACCCGCCTCTCAACCAGCTTGGGTCCTGTCACCTCATCATCCTCCGATCCCTCAGTCTGCTCCCCCCATCGGACTTCCTGCCCTGACAACAACTTCCCCACTGTCCGTGACAACCGTGTCTCCTCATCTCGCACCTCTTTACACACTTCCACACGTCAAGAAGGTCATCATCACCCACAGACTGTGACTGTTGAAAACCTGGGCATCGGAAATTGCTCAGCACACCGGACAAGGGTTTGTGTACTGTGGGAAGGTCCAGAAAACAGTTTCCTCGAGTATGCCGGTTCAAATGCCCAAATTTTCCTGGGAGGGGCAGACTGGGGTGGAGAAGGCTGATGTGCAGGAGCTGGAGGATTGGCGATTTCGGTTGACATGTTTGGACTGCGTGAGACGACTGGGTGGTGGACAAAATTGCTCGAAGCATTGTCAGCAATCCACGACATCCACCTGTTTCGCACTGTTCTGTCTGGCCTCAACAGTGCTCTACCACCACGAGTCCCGTAATTCAGACTGAACCTAGGGAGTGTAGCTCTGCGGCGTTCCCCTGCTTCCCTCATCAGCAGGTGGTGTCTCCCCCGCCCAGGACCAGCGGCCTCCTTGACCCCTGCAGTAGTTGGGGCGACGCCCACTCCCCCGCCCTCTCGTCCTCTACCCCTAGCCTCGGGTTAAACATGTTTATAAAATGAGAGTATGATAACTTTATTTTTTTTTACTTTTTTTTTGTTTTTTTTGTGTTTTTTTTTTTTTTTTTGTGTTTTTTGTTTTTTTTTTTGAGTTTTTTTAAACCAAACATGCTATCCGATTGCTATGGCTATTTTCTAGGCCAATTATCAAAGGCACACTACTATGCCATATGAGAATGACACTGAGTTAGTGCCTAATTGAAATCCAACCCCTACTAATTTTCCCACTTCGTCTTTGCTATGGATAAGTGCGTCACTAAGCGGCAGAACACAGCGGTCGCAAGTCTCACTAACGATTCTCAGAATTGGCTAGTACATGCCTGCAGAAAGTCCGCCACCTCAGATCAACCAGAAATCAATATATAGAACGCTACTGTATGCGTAAGTAGCTCTTGTTTCCTATGGCTATTTTCTAGCCGTATCAAGCCAACACTACTATGTCCAGATGAATGACACTGAGTTCGTGTCCCTAATTGAAAGCCACCCCCTAACTAAATTTCCCACTGCGTCTTTCTATGGATATGTGCGTCACAATCGCATAACACAGCGGTCGCAAGTCCTCCACTAACAAATTGCTCAGAATTGGCTAGTACATGCACTGCAGAAAGTACATCCACCAGCAAGTCAACCAGAATCAATATATAGAACGCACTGTGAGCTTAAGTAAGCTCTTTGTATTCTCCTATTGGCCTATTTTCGAGCCAAGTATCAAAGCACACTACTATGCCAGATAAATGACACCTGAGTTAGTGCCTAATTGAAATCCAAACCCTACTAAATTTTCCCACTCGGTCTTATGACTATGGATATGTGCGTCCACTAAGCGCAGAACACAGGCGTCGCAAGTCTCCACTATACAATTTCTCAGAATTGGCTAGTACTTCATGCAGAAGTACAGCCACCAGCAAGATCAACCAGAATCAATAATAGAACGCTACTGTATGCGTAAGTAACTCTTTTGTTTCCCCTCCTATGGCTATTTTCTAGCCAAGTAATCAAAGCACCTACTATTCCCGATGACTGACCCTGATTAGTGCCTAATTGAAATCCAACCCCGACGAAAATTTTCCCACTCGGTCCTTTTGCTATGGATATGTGCGTCACTAAGCGGGCAGAACACAGCGGTCGCAGTCTCACTACAAATTGCTCAAATTGGGCTAGTACATGCACTGCAGAAAGTACAGCCACCAGCAGATCAACCAAAATCAAATATATAGAACCAACTGTATGCGTAAGTAAATGCTCTTTGATTCTCCTATGGCTATTTTCTAGCCAAGTATCAAAGCACACTACTATTCAGTGAGATGACACTGAGTTAGTGCCTAATTGAAATCCAACCCCCCCTACAATCTTTTCTCCACTTCGGTCCTTTGCTATGAGAGTGCGTCACGAAGCGCATAACACAGCGGTCGCAATTCTCACTAACAATACAATTGCCTCAGAATTGGCTAGTACATGCACTGCAGAAAGTACAGCCCAGCAGATCAAACCAAATCAAATATATAGAACGCTATCTGTAATGCGTAAGTAAGCTCTTTGTAATTCTCCTATGGCTATTTTCTACGCCAAGTCTCAAAGCACACTACTAATCCAGATGAGATGACACGAGTTAGTGCCTAATTGAAATCCAACCCCCTACAAATTTTCCTTTTTCCCACTTTCGGTCCTTTGCTATGGATAATGTGTGCCGCCTAAGAGCTAAACACAACGGTAGCAAGTCCCCCTTGCTAATTCCTCCAAATGTTACTAGATGCCAAATTAAAAATAAAAAAAGTAGAACGTTATTGTAGCCCTAAAAAGGGCTGTTGGGTTCTTTGAGATCACTCCTGCTAACAGTAATCTAATAGAACACCCTAACGCTTTCCCTGACCAGCAGCCAGTCTCTCCCTACGGCAATCCAGACCAGAAATGAGCTAGCAGCGCGGCCGCGGCTGTCCTATCCCAGGGGTCACCTGATCTGGCCAGCCACCACGGCTATCGACGTGTAAGGGTACCCACGTCATGCTGGGTGGAGTGCCGAGTCTCGGGCTTGTGATTGGCCTCTGTTCTGGCCGCCAAAAAGCAAAACAGGCGGGAGCTGCCCTTTTCTCGAGCGTAGGCGAATATTCTGCCGAGGCAACGAGCGTTTGAGTACCCTAATGCTCGACCGAGCATCAAGCTCGGACGAGCATTTTGCGCTCATCTCTAGTGTTAACCCCTAATATCCCGGGTGCTGTGCGCGTCCTCTTCCGGGAGCCGGGTCCTGCCTCTGGACCCGGTGCTGTAACACACTGAGCATGCGGGAGTTACGTCTCAGAAAAGATGGTGATGCAAAAACAAATGAATTTCCTCTATACTAGTTTTTGTCCAGTAAATTGTAAAAATAATGAAAAACTATATAAATTAGGTTCACCGTAATATATTGATCTATAGAATGCTAAAATATAGTATTTTAGTGTACGTGTCGACCCCCCAAAAATACAAGGAAAGAAACCAAAATTGACAAAATTTTTTTCACCCATACATTCAAGAGTAATAAAATCTCATAATAAGCCTAATGGCCACTAAACATAAATATTTGTCAAGTGCATCTCTGTCATAAAAAATAAGCCCTTATATGTCCAAATTTCCCAAAAAATTCCGATTTTAATAAACAGCCATATTAAAAGTGACAAGTCCTAATCTGCTCCTGAATGGCGCAGCTTCCTCATGCCCTGGCGTGTGCCTATACAGCAGTTACCACCACATATGGGGTATTGTTATACGCGGGAGGGATTGGGTAATCAAAATTTTGTGGAGCATTTTGGTTTAAAAAACCAAATTAACCCGATTTTGTTTAACCCCTGTAAAATCATTAAAGGGTTAAAAACTTCAAAAAGTTGTTTTTAAACGTACGATGAGGGGTCAGTTTCTATAATGGGGTAATTTATGGGGTTTTACTTTTATTTAGGCCTCAAAGTGACTTGAACGCTGAGGCAGGTCCCTCAATCGTCAAGTATTGTGCGGTTTTTAGAAATATGAAACATCGCACCTAACGTTCAAAGCCCCCTAACATCCTACAAAATACAGAGTCCCGTATATACCGGCGTATAAGACGACTTGTTGAAGACAGAAAAATCTTCTGTCTTCTCTGGGGGGTCCGTCTTATACGCCGGTAATCGTCTTAATCCGTCGGTAATGACGGCGTATAAGACGATCGCGGTCGGATCGCGCTGCATGGAGAGGGCTCACGGCTGAGCCCTCTCCATAGCCGTAAGTCTTTGCTGGCATAATGCAGCAAAGGCTTACCGGTAACACCCGCTATCGGTGCTATCACCGATCGCGGGTGTTTTGCACAGCGATGGCTGCCGGCATCCTCAAAGCTGGCCGGCCAGCCTCAATATTACAATCGGGGGGAAAATAAACCTCACCCTCCGTTTGGCCCGATGTCCCGCTGTGCTGTGTCAGTCTCCGCGCGGTCTTCTTGCTTCTTGGCTGGGCGCCGCAATGTCTTTCCCGGGTCGGGCCTATATGACGTCAGCAGCGGCGCGTCCTACTAGGCCCTGCCGGGAAGATCAATTGGCGGCGCCCGGCAGAAGAAATAAGACGGCGCGGACATCGAGGGAGCATCGAGGTGAGATTGTTTTTATTTTTTTTTTTTAATGCTGGCTGTATACTACGGGGGGGGCTGGCTGTATAACTACTGGTGGCTGTGCTGTTGCTACTGGGGCAGTGCTGTATACTACTGGGGCAGTGCTGTATACTACTGGGGGCAGTGCTGTATACTACTGGGGGGCTGTGCTGGATACTACTGGGGCTGTGCTGTAGCACTTGGGGCTGTGCTGTATACCTACTGGTGGCACTGTGCTGTATACTACTGGGGGCTGGTGCTGTCTAACTACTGGGGCAAGCTGTATACCTACTGGGGGCTCCTGCTGTATACTACTGGGGGCAGTGCTGTATGCTACGGGGGCTGTGCTGTATACCTACTGGGGGCTGTGCTAGTATACTACTGGGGACAGTGCTGTATACACTGGGGGCTGTGCTTGTATACTACTGTAATGCGTTGGGAAAAGGTAGTCTTATCGCCGCATTATCTTAACTCATATTTTAAACAGGAAAGTAGGGGGGGGCGCTCGTCTTATACACCAGTCGTCTATACGCCGGCATATCTAATGCATAAAAAACCATGTCACATAAAGTAGACAATTTAGTGAATTGTTAGTATTAAGTATTTTTGCAGTTATGACTATGTGTGGAAAAGTGAACATTTTTTTTGAAGTTCTAAATAAAGATTTTTCAAATCAATATCTGATTTTCCTCATAAATAAATGCAAATTTTTCCACTATAGGAAATACCAGTGGTCACGAGAAACAATTTTAAATCATTGGTATGTTCAGCGTTTCAAAGTTAACCATTTATATGACACAAGGGCAATTTGCAAAAAATGGGACGTGTCAGGAAGGTGAAAAGTGGTTTTGGCGTAAGGTGTTAAGCTGTTACAAAGCTCCAAAACAGCCCCCCTTCTTCTGTATCACCTCCAATCAAAACAACTAATTTGCCACCATCTCAAGTTCCTTTTGGGATAAATTCCTCCAACCATTTATCTTTTCTGTTCTGGAAAGGAACTTTTAAGTAAATTGTCCATTAAGGTTCTCCCTCGATGGATATGGATATACATGGAACTTTTCAAAGCATATCTATTTATCCAGTTGTTCAGCATCGTCTTACTGAATTATGTAGGCAAGGGTATATAGTCAAACACAAATGTGAGTTTTCTGTCACTGCCTTTCTTTTGCCTTTTCTTTCCCATTACTTCTCCTCAATGAATGCCATGTGTTGGAACTCTTGCCCTACATCAAGGCCCTCTGTATCAAATTAGGGGATAACCTCTTGCTGTATGCAGGATTTTAACTTATATGCCTGTGTCTCCTAATATCTCTTCAGTGTTGTTTTAATCTTGTCTAGCCTGATGAACTGAACTCCCTTTGTGTTTGCCATTTCCATTTTGTTTCCACAACTCCTGTATAATCTGCAAGCTAATCTGATTAAGATCCTTCCCCTGCTTTCCAGAGTTTTCTCAAGCACACATCCTACCCATAAAAAGAATATGAGATTAGTAATACTGTGCAGGTCTGTTTTATTAACTCTTGTTCTGAGAGTGCAAATGAAGTGGATCATCTTGAAGTACACAAGTGTGTGTTCAATCATGGTTCTCTGAGCAGCTCGCTATATACATCAATGTGGACCCGAATACATGCTGCTCAATTATGTCTTAGAAAAATGGTATTCCTTTCCTTCCATCAATGCATTGTATGTGGAATTCCCCAGTTAGCTTACACATCCGCTATTGGAGGTTGTGGATAAAATCTGTTGTCTTGGGGGTATGTTTTATATATTAAATTAGATGGATTTGTAGAAGTTTAAGAACTAACTGTTTGGAATTCAGGAAAGTGTCAGTTTTTTGTTTTGAGTTCAAATGCGTTGTTAGTAAATATGACATGATAAACACAAACTTACTCAAAAGTTACATTTTTGATGTGCACAAAAGAGGTAGAATGAGGATATAAAAGGATAGCTCTGTGACATGGTTGACTATTGGATAGAAGAGGAAATGAAGAATGCGCATTGTATCATACTGAAAATTGTTTCCCAAGTTTGGTCTCTTGGGAGACCTGTTACGGACCTAGTTTCTGGAGTAGATAGAGCACTATTCACATTGCAAACTAAAACATTCACTTTCTAATTGGTCTAATATGCATTAGGTGTGTCAACGCCCTTGAAGAACGTGTGTATTAGTCGGAAATGGCTTTTTACCGGAGAACCAGAGGTTTTGACATGTGCGGTGACACAAGGTTTGCTAAAAATATTTTCATGCCTGTCAAGGAATAGTTTTTCCAGTGGTTAGGTATAGTCTGAGCAGGACAGGCAAGGATTTTTGTTTGGTGTTTTGTTTGATGTGGGTGTTTTTTCTTGATAAATGCACAGCTTCAACTCGAAATCTGCTGCGTCTATGAGAGTCTTTTCATTGCTGACCCCCCGCCGTTTGAGCTGAACCCCTTCCTCTTTTTGGCAAGAATTATACTATGTTTTGTGTGGGTAGTTTCATAAACAATGATTCTGGAAAAATCTGGTGGAATCAATCGTCCTATGGAAAGACATGGTAGGTGTATGCCCAGAAATAGAGGTCTGATCAAATGTTTTTTTATTTATTTATTTTTTTAATTGGTTTGAGAGAACGATACTTGGATGTGTAAAATATGTTTTATGTATATCCAAAGGCACAGTAAAGGTGATTGAAGGGTTTGGTCAGGGGTTCCTCCCTTATTTTGATTGTAACAATGCCCTAGGTCGCCTTTGCTATTTGCCTTAGGGATATAGATGTGGTACAAGGAGATAAAATTCTCCTGTACACCAATGATATATTGTTGTATCTTAAGATTTTGAGACATCAGTTCATGCCACAAGAAGAATAAATAAGGATTTTATAAATAATCCTGGTTTAGAAGTATTAGGAACATAATTTTATGTAGAAAAGACCCTTTATAATGATTTTCCAGTAGAGTTCTAACATTGACCCTGGAAAATTTTGATAGTGGGGAATAGATTTGCTCCTAAGTTATGGATTATTTGGAACTTAATTGATCCCTTGGATAAAAAATCTAAAACTAAACAAAACGTTGAATAAGTTACACTTATCCATAGCGTATAAAATGCTCTCGATAAAATGCTTTTTAATACCTCAAATGGCTAATATTTTTACCAATAGTACCTGTTGGATAGAAATCAGTGGTTTAGGTGATTAAGGAGAACATTTAAAGACACAGATCATTTTAAAATATTTTCAATCCTTTAAATATTGTATTACCTCATGCCACCAGTGTCAGAAGGTAATATAGAAATGAACTTCACATCACAAAGGTTTAATTATCTTTTTCTTGGTAACCCAAAGTTTTCAAAAGTTTATAAAGGTATTAAATAAGTAAAATGAGTCAAACAAATGGAATATTTGTGTATGTGGAGAATTGCAAAAACAGTAGATACAATTTAATCAGAAAGTCAAGTTATTTTCCTAGGAATTATGAATCATAGATTCATTTAATTAAATATTTGTGTAGAGTACACTACTTTATACTCTGTGTTA
Source organism: Engystomops pustulosus (assembly GCA_019512145.1). Taxonomy (NCBI): domain Eukaryota; kingdom Metazoa; phylum Chordata; class Amphibia; order Anura; family Leptodactylidae; genus Engystomops; species Engystomops pustulosus. Next base: position 195,370,035 of record CM033642.1, on the reverse strand, counting down.
TATAAGCAGACGGAAAAGAACTCTTCCCTTATTATGACTCAGAAGGAGTCATTATAGACCACCCTCTATGGACTGTGTCCATGAAAAAAATATGCTCTACGATATATGATTTACTGGATAGGTTAAACTAAATCACATCTCCATTTGGTATTCCAGTGGCATGTTGGGCTCATGCCATGACAGGAATACATCTAGAGAAGTGGGAACTTATTATAATTTGTTTGTATGTGCTGGTTTTAATTTTAAGTTAGGAAATGTCATTTAAAAGCGACCAATATTTTAGAAATAAGTTGAATTAAGCTGGAGTTCGATCATAGAGGACAAAAAACAAACTAGTCTTTGCAGGTGATTTAGACACGTTGAAAATTTTTGGGGTTGTCCTTTATTCATGCCAAAAATGATGTGCCATAAAAGAGTCTGATTCTATGATCCTTATCCTTTAACTCAATACCTCTCTCCCCGGATTTTCCTACTGCTACTGCCTGAGCATGGGCCTCCATTAACAAGGCAAATATCATTGGAGACAAGGGCACCCTTGCCTCGTACCATTTGTTAATAACAAGAGAATAGAGGACAATATCCGATATAAAAACTGTTGCCGCAGGTGGCAACGTATACAATCCCCTTACTGCGGCAGTTAAAAAACTGTCGAATTTGATAACATTTGTTGTTGATGAGATTGTTTTACCGTCACACATTGTACTTCAAAGTAATAGAAACATGTTGATGATATCTTTTGTGTTTAGTTATGAAAAAAATTATTCATTTTCATATTTCAAAATGTTCTGCTTTTCAGGCAGATAGTCATAGCACCCAAGTAACTTTATAACTAACATTTCCCGAATGTCTGCTTTATATCGGCAGAGGGTTTTATGCATCCTCTCTCTTTTCTAGGTTGTTAGGAGGTTCAGAATTTTGGGAGCAATTTTGCTCATTTTTAGGAAAAACGCCAAAACCCTTATTTAGAGGCACATGCTCAGCTTTAACTGACTTCGAGAGGCCTAAACAGCAGTAAAACCCCATGTATCATGCCATTTTAGAAACTACACCCCTCAATGTGTAAAAAAATCAACTTTAAGAAGTATGTTAACTAGAGATGAGCGAACACTAAAATGCTCGGGTACTCGTTATTCGAGACGAACTTTTCCCGATGCTCGAGTGCTCGTCTCGAATAACGAACCCCATTGAAGTCAATGGGAGACTCGAGCATTTTTCAAGGGGACCAAGGCTCTGCACTGGAGCAGTGTTATATAGGATGATAGGAGCTTGAGCAGATGATTGTATGCTCAGTCCTAGGGTCTGTGCTCCTGTAGAGGTGTTAGGGGACATACCAGTGAAGTGCCACTGAGGGGAATCAAGCAGTGCCGGTGTCACTGGGATGGCAGAATTCATCACTGAAACTGGCCCCCCTCTGTTTGCTGATGAGCAGGGCTGCTGGAAGATGACTACAGCAAAAGTAGAGGTTCTAAGAGTAGGAGATCCTCCTGTATAGAAGATAAAGGTGGCTCCATTCCTGCTTCTTCCTTATCACTGTCCTCATGCTCTTCCTGATCATCGCACCATTTTGATTAGCCTCCAATGAGGGGAAAAGCTTTGTGAGCTTTAGAGGGCTCCATTTCTTCAGCCTACCTTTGTCCATGGTCTCCAGGTGTTTCTGGTGGATGTCTACTGCTGAAACAGGTTGGTGGCAAGTTAATTTATCCGATTTGTTCCGCTAGACAGCCGAGCTTCGGAACTGCAGGCTCACACGTCCAGCTCCATGTGGGGCTAGACACGCCCCACTGCATTTCACTTTTGAATTTACGATAGTAACAAGTTTATAAAAAAAATCTTTAATAAAGATTATGTTTTAATGTTAATATTCACCTATATTCAACTGTTTTAACTTTGGATGTTTTCAGGTGATTACAACCAAATTGTACACATACTTGTAACATAATTGAACTGCATCCTGTGCCTTTCTTTCCCATATATTCTCCTAGAAATGCACATTGTTTGTGAACTCTTGGCCCTATCTAGGCCTCTTGTATCAAAAAAAATTAGGGGATGGAAACCCTTGCCTGTCGGCAGTTTTAACTTATATGCCTGGTCGCTAATTCCTCTATATCTCTTCATGTGTTGTTAATCTTGTATAGGCCTATGAACTGCAACCCATTTGTGTGTTGCCATTATTCCATTTATGTTTCACAACTCCCTGTAATCTGCACAGCACATCTGAGTGAAGATCTTACCCCGTGCATTCAGAGTTGTCTCGAGCACACATCCTCCCCCATAAAAAGAAATATGAGTAATAGTAATACTGTGCAGTCTGTTTTTAACTCTTTTTTGTCTGAGAGTGCAAATGAAGATGGAATCATCGTGAGAGACACAGTGTGGGTGTTCAATCATGGTTCTTGAGCACTCGCTATAATCATCAATTGTTGACCCAATGCACATGCGCTCAAGTTATGTCTTAGAAAAATGGTACTTCCTTCCACAGGCATGGTATGTGGAATTCCCAGTCAGCCTTAACACATCGAGTTTAGGTCGTGGATAAAATATGTTGCTTGGGGGTGGTATGGTTTAAGAATTAAATAAGATGAGATTTGTAGAAGTTTTTTTACGAATTAACTGTTTGGAACAGTCGGAAGAGACGAAAGTGGTCAGTTTATGGGTCTTTGAGTAAAGACTTTGTCTAGTCAAATATGACATGATAATACACAAAAAATTACTCAAAAGACCAGTTTAGAGTGCTACAGAAGAAGGTAGAATGAGGATATACAAGGGAACGTCTTGACATGGTGACTATTGGATAGCAGAGGAAATGAGCTGCGCATTGGATCCATACTGAAAATTGTTCCCAAGTATGCGTATCTTGGCAGACCTGTCCGGAAACTAGTTGCTGGAGAGAGGATGAGAAGCACTATCACCATTGCCAAACTAATACATCACTTCTCATGGGGTCTAATAATGCATTAGGTGTGCAAGCCCTTGAAGACGGTTTGTGTATTACTCGGAAAGGGCTTTTACTGGAGAACAGAGGTTGGACATGGGAGTGACACAAGGGTGCTAAAAATATTTTCATGGCTGGCAAGAATAGTTCTCCAGGTGGTTAGGTATAGTCGGAAGCAGGGAACAGGCAAGGATTTGTTTGGTGTGTTGTTATTTGTGGGTGTTTTTAGGAATAAAGCACAGCTTCCAACGTCGAAATCTGGCTGCTGTCATGAGAGTCCTTTTCATTGCTGAACCCGCCGTTTGAGCTGAACCCCCCCTCTTTGGGCAAGAATTATATACTATTGTTTTTGTTGTTTCTAAACAATAGATTTTGGAAAAATCTGGTGGAATCACTAGTCCATGGAAAAGAAACATGTGTAGGTGGTGGTGCCCAAGAAACTAGAGGCTGTCAAATGTTTTTTATGATTTATTTTTGAATTGGGTTTGAGAGAAAGATATATTGGGATGTGTTGTTATAAAATATTCTTATGTGAATCCAAAGGCAACAGTAAAGGTGAGAAGGGTGTGTCAGGGGGGTCTCCCTTATTTGAGTGGACAATGCCCTCTGTCGCCTTTGCTATTTGCATATGAGGGATATAGAGTGGTACAGGAGATAAATTCTCAGAACACCAATGATATATTGTTGTATTAAGAATTTGGAGAGACATCAAGGTCATGCCCCAATAAGAATAAATACGGATTTATAAATAAATCTGGTTTAGAACGTAATGGAAACATAACTTTATGTAGAAAAGACGCCATTACAAGTATTTTCCAGTAGAAGTGCTAACATGGGACCATGAAAAATTTTGAGTATTTGGGAGTAAGGATGTGATTTGCTCTAAGGTTATGGATTATGGGAACTAATTTTGAGATCCCGTGGATAGAAAAATCTAAAAACTAAAACAAAAAGGTGTGAAAATAATTACACTTATACGAGCGTATAAATGCCTTCGATAAAACGATGTATACCTCAAAAGGTCTAATTTTTACCAAGAGTACCTGTTGGATAGAAAATAAGTGGTGTTAGGTTATAAGGAGAAAACATTTAAAAGAACACAGCTCATTTTAAATATTTGCAATCTTTAAAGCTTGTATTACCTTCATGCCAAAAAAAAACCCAGTGCAGAAGTAATAGAAATGAACTTCACAGTCACAAAGGTTTAAGAAATACTTTTCTTTGGTAACCAAAAGTTTTAACGGTTATAAAGGGATAATAGTTAGAGATGGAGTCAAAACAAAGGGACTATTGGTATGTGGAGAATTGCAAAAACAGTTAGGAGGATTACCAGATTTATCAGAAAGTCAAGTTATTTCTAGGAGATTATGACATAAGATTAATTTAAAGTTAAATATACTGTGTGTAGCGTGCTAAACGTACTTCGCTGTGTTATATTAAAGCAGAATGAAAGAGGCACTCCCCTCTCCTTATGAAGAGGGGTATATAGTCAAACACAAATGTGAGTTTTCTGTCACTGCCTTCTTTTGCCTTTCTTTCCCATTACTTCTCCTCAGAATGATGCCATGTTGAACTCTTGGCCCTATCATAGGCCTCTTGTATCAAAATTAGGGGATAACCTCTTGCCTGTAGGCAGGATTTTAACTTATATGCATGTGTCTCAAATCTCTCTTCAGTGTTATTAATCTTGTATAGCCTGATGAACTGCAACTCCACTTCGTGTTTGCAATTTCCGTTTTGTTTCCACAACTCCCTGTATAATCTGCAAGCTACATCTGATTATAGATCCTTCCCCCGCGCATTTCAGAGTTGTCTCAGAGCACACATCCTACAGCATAAAAAGAAATATGAGAAGTAGTAGTACTGTGCAGGTCTGTTTTAACTCTTTTTCTGAGAGTGTATAAAAACTCCCCAGTGCAAATGAAGTGGAATCATCTTGAGAGACACAAGTGTGTGTTCAATCATGGTTCTCTGAGCAGCTCACTATATACATTAATTTGAACCCGAATCACATGCTGCTCAATCAGGGCCGGCTCCAGGTTTCAGTGGGCCCCTGGGCGATAGAGCCTCAGTGGGCCCCTTAACAGTGAACTTATGTAGCGACATTAAAAAAACAGAAATTTTAAAATACCAAAACACATCCGCACAGCTGTACAGCATATATACACACACATCCAGTATATACAGCATATAGGCACTGATATACAGCATATATACACACACATCCAGTATATACAGCACATATACACACACATCCAGTATATACAACACATACACACTGGTATACATATATGCCTGTGTCTCTAATATCTCTTCAGTGTTGTTAATCTTGTATAGCCTGATGAACTGCAACTCCACTTTGTGTTTGCAATTTCCATTTTGTTTCCACAACTCCCTGTATAATCTGCAAGCTACATCTGAGTATAGATCCTTCCCCCGTGCATTTCAGAGTTGTCTCAGAGCACACATCCTACCCCATAAAAAGAAATATGAGAAGTAGTAATACTGTGCAGGTCTGTTTTAACTCTTTTTCTGAGAGTGCAAATGAAGTGGAATCATCTTGAGAGACACAAGTGTGTGTTCAATCATGGTTCTCTGAGCAGCTCGCTATATACATCAATGTGGACCCGAATCACATGCTGCTCAATTATGTCTTAGAAAAATGGTATTCCTTGCACAGGCATTGTATGTGGAATTCCCCAGTTAAGCTTACACATCAGATATTTGAGGTTGTGGATAAAATATGTTGTCTTGGGGGTATGTTTAAGTATATTAAATTAAGATGGATTTGGAGGAGTTTAAGAACTAACTGTTTGGAAAGTCAGGAAAGTGTCAGTTTTATTGGTTCTTTGAGTAAAATGACTTTGTCTAGTAAATATGACATGATAATACACAAAATTACTCAAAAGTTACAGTTTAGATGTGCACAAAAGAAGGTAGAATGAGGATATAAAAGGATAAGCTCTGTGACATGGTGACTATTGGATAGAAGAGGAAATGAGATGCGCATTGGATCATACTGAAAATTGTTTCCCAAGTATTGGTCTCTTGGCAGACCTGGTACAGGACACTAGTTGCTGGAGAGGATGAGAAGCACTATCACCATTGCAAACTAAAACATTCACTTTCTAATGGGTCTAATAATGCATTAGGTGTGCAAGCCCTTGAAGAACGGTGTGTATTAGTCGGAAAGGGCTTTTTACCTGGAGAAACAGAGGTTGGACATGTGAGTGACACAAGGTTGCTAAAAATATTTTTCATGCTGGCAAGGAATAGTTCTCCAGTGGTTAGGTATAGTCTGAGCAGGACAGGCAAGGATTTTTGTTTGGTGTTTTGTTTGATGTGGGTGTTTTTCTGGAATAAATGCACAGCTTCAACTCGAAATCTGCTGCTGTCTATGAGAGTCTTTTCATTGCTGAACCCGCCGTTTGAGCTGAACCCCTTCTTTGGGCAAGAATTATACTATGTTTTTGTAGTTTCTATAAACAATAGATTTCTGGAAAAATCTGGTGGAATCAATAGTCCTAATGGAAAGAACATGTGTAGGTGTAGTGCCCAGAAATAGAGGTCTGTCAAAATGTTTTTTATTTATTTATTTTTTTAATTTGGTTTGAGAGAAAGATATATTGGATGTGTAAAATATTTTTATGTAGATCCAAAGGCAACAGTAAAGGTGATTGAAGGGTTGTCAGGGGTTCTCCCTTATTTGAGTGGTACAATGCCCTCTGTCACCTTTGCTATTTGCATGAGGGATATAGATGTGGTACAGGAGATAAAATTATTAGGTACACCATGCTAGTAACGGGTTGGACCCCCTTTTGCCTTCAGAACTGCCTCAATTCTTCGTGGCATAGATTCAACAAGGTGCTGGAAGCATTCCTCAGAGATTTTGGTCCATATTGACATGATGGCATCACACAGTTGCCGCAGATTTGTCGGCTGCACATCCATGATGCGAATCTCCCATTCCACCACATCCCAAAGATGCTCTATTGGATTGAGATCTGGTGACTGTGGAGGCCATTTGAGTACAGTGAACTCATTGTCATGTTCAAGAAACTAGCCTGAGATGATTCCAGCTTTATGACATGGCACATTATCCTGCTGAAAGTAGCCATCAGATGTTGGGTACATTGTGGTCATAAAGGGATGGACATGGTCAGCAACAATACTCAGGTAGGCTGTGGCGTTGCAACGATGCTCAATTGGTACCAAGGGGCCCAAAGAGTGCCAAGAAAATATTCCCCACACCATGACACCACCACCACCAGCCTGAACCATTGATACAAGGCAGGATGGATCCATGCTTTCATGTTGTTGACGCCAAATTCTGACCCTACCATCCGAATGTCGCAGCAGAAATCGAGACTCATCAGACCAGGCAACGTTTTTCCAATCTTCTACTGTCCAATTTCGATGAGCTTGTGCAAATTGTAGCCTCAGTTTCCTGTTCTTAGCTGAAAGGAGTGGCACCCGGTGTGGTCTTCTGCTGCTGTAGCCCATCTGCCTCAAAGTTCGACGTACTGTGCGTTCAGAGATGCTCTTCTGCCTACCTTGGTTGTAACGGGTGGCGATTTGAGTCACTGTTGCCTTTCTATCAGCTCAATCCAGTCTGCCCATTCTCCTCTGACCTCTGGCATCAACAAGGCATTTCCGCCCACAGAACTGCCGCTCACTGGATGTTTTTTCTTTTTCGGACCATTCTCTGTAAACCCTAGAGATGGTTGTGCGTGAAAATCCCAGTAGATCAGCAGTTTCTGAAATACTCAGACCAGCCCTTCTGGCACCAACAACCATGCCACGTTCAAAGGCACTCAAATCACCTTTCTTCCCCATACTGATGCTTGGTTTGAACTGCAGGAGATTGGCTTGACCATGTCTACATGCCTAAATGCACTGAGTTGCTGCCATGTGATTGGCTGATTAGAAATTAAGTCTTACCGAGCAGTTGGACAGGTGTACCTAATAAAGTAGCCGGTGAGTGTATTGTTGTATCTTAAGAATTTGGAGACATCAGTTCATGCCGAAATAAGAATAAATTAGGATTTTATAAATAAATCTGGTTTAGAACGTAATTAGGAAACATCATATATCATTTCCAGTAGAGTTGCTAACATTGGGACCCATGAAAAATTTTGAGTATTTGGGAATAAGGATTTGCTCTAAGGTTATGGATTATGTGGAACTTAATTTGATCCCTTGGATAGAAAAATCTAAAACTACAAAAAATAAGTTACACTTATACAGAGCGGATAAAATGCTCTCGATAAAATGCTTTTAATACCACAAATATTTAATATTTTTACCAATAGTACCTGTTGGATAGAAAGTAAGTGGTTTAGGTTATTAAGGAGAAACATTTGAAAGACACAGATCATTTTAAATATTTTCAATCATTTTAAATATTGTATTACCTTCATGCCACCAGTGCAGAAGGTAATAAAGAAATGAACTTCACAATCACAAAGGTTTAATTAATATTTTTTCTTTGGTAACCCAAAAGTTTTCAAAAGTTTATAAAGGGATAATAGTAGAGATGGAGTCAAAACAAATTGAATATTTGTGTATGTGGAGAATTGCAAAAACAGTAGGATACAATTTATCAGAAAGTCAAGTTATTTTCTAGGAATATAAATCATAGATTCATTTAATTAAATATTTGTGTAGAGTAAACTACTATACGCTATTTTATATAAAGCAGGACTGAAAGAGAACTCTTCCCTTATTAGATGTACTCAAGAAGGAGTAATTATAGACCACCCTCTATGGATGTGTCCTATGATAAAAAAATATGCTCTAAGATATATGATTGTACTGAGGTTACACTAAAATCACATCGCCATTTGGTATTACAGTGGCAGTGTTGGGCCTCATGCCAATGACAGGAATACATCTAGAGAAGTGGGAACTATATTATAAGTTGTTGTATGTTGCTGGTTTTATTTTAATTAGGAAATGGTCATTTAAAAAGAGACCAGATATTTTAGAAAAAATTAAGTTGAATTAAGCTGGAAGTTCGAATCATAAGAGGAAAAAAAACATACTGGTCTTTGCGGGTGATTTAGACAGGTTGAAAATTTTGGGTTGTTCCTTTTTTTCCATGCCCTCTGGTGTTGGGCTTTAGGGAGAGAGTTGGATGGGATCATTTTATTGTTTTGAGATACAGGTGGTCCCCGGCTTACGTACAAGATAGGTTCCATAGGTTTGTTCTTAAGTTGAATTTGTATGTAAGTTGAAACTGTATATTTGTAAGGACAAAAATGATGTTGCCAGAAAAGAGTCTGATTCTATGATCCTTATCCTTTACCTCAATACCCTCTATCCCCAATGATTTCCTACTGCCTGAGCATGGGCCTCCATTACAAGACAAATATCATTCCATTACAAGGCAAATATCATTGGAGACAGAGGGCACCCTTGCCTCGTACCATTGGTAATAACAAGACAATAGTGAGACAATATCCTGATATAAAAACTGTAGCCGATGGGAAAGTATACAAGGCCATTATCGTCTTAAGGAATGGTCCTGTTATTCCAAATGTTTGGATTGTTAACTCCAAGTATCTACAATGAACCTGATCGAACAACTTCTCCGCATCCACCATGAGGATCAGAGAAGGTGTTTGACGGTACTCCTCCACATTCCATCCATTGTCTGGAGGCCTTTTATGAACCCAACTTGGTCTTCCGGCACAGCTTGTGTGAGTAAGTCAGCAAGTTTTGTAGCTAGTACTTTAGCATACAATTTTAAATCTGATCACCACGGCTTGCAACATTTCTGGAGGTGGTACACCATGTTGCATAAAACTGTTAAACAATCTCACCAAATAGGGAGATATTCCGGCTTTGTGGCTTTCAAAGTACTCATTAGAAAAACCACCTGGTGAAAGATGAGAGAGGTCAAGGTGTTCTAAGAACTTGCTGATTTAACTCTCCACGGGTTGCGGCCTCAAGGAGTCATTAGCTTAATTGTACAGGAAGCCATGGTATTGTGCAAAATCCTCAGCAATCCCTTGAGGATATATTGTGCGCTCCTTTATCATTGTAAATAAATGGTAAGTTTAAGTTGCGGATGGTTAAGTATGTAATTATTGATACGCCATATTGCACTACATGGCACTGTATAATCTTTCTGAACCTCCATTGTGATAGGGGCATGGTCGGACCATGTTATCAACCCTATAGAAGCTATGGTGTATCTCTTGCATGCACAGGACATCTGTATGGTGCTTACGTGCCCACACAGAGGACCTCTTTCTTGGAGGGTTTAAGCCCTTAACATTAATAAAAAGGAATTTAAGTACCATCGTAGGTAATCCAAATTTGCAATATACCTACTAAGTGTAATTTATACCAAAGGTGCCCATGCCTCGGACGAGGCCTGCACCTTGATTAAGGCAATTGTTTATAAATTATACGGTACTTGCGAGCAGAGATGACCACCAGTGATGAAAACAGAGATATAACATATTTTGAACAAACCAAACCTTACAGAGGTAACAAGCAGTAACCTAGGTAAAATAGTAAACATTTCCATTGTGGATCCAAGTCATTGAGGACCAGAAAATATGTGTCATATGCGATTATATCCTGACACAGTTAACTTGTAAAAGCAGCAATATAAACATTCTCTATGGAGAGTAATACAAACAGCATGACACCATATCAGGTCACCTTGTTTTTCCTATATGACACTGTGCTCCACTTTTGGATAGCCGAGCCAGCTCTCCATCATCCATTAGATTCCATTGCTTGAAAACTTGGAAAGCTGCTTCTGGGGTGTTAGACGAAGCCTTAGAACCATTTCTATTAATAAGCAGCTTAACTGGGAACCCCCAGCGATATTGTATTACAAGTGCTCTTAAGATGGCTGTACTTCTTTGGAAAACAAGACGACGGGCCAGAGTTGCAGCTGATAATTCCGCATGGATGGATATTTCAGCAAAACAAGGAGGTAAAAGGAGAACATGCTGCAGCCACTATCTTCTCTTAGATATGAAAGAAGTGGATTCTTGCTATTACGTCATGTGGGACATCTGATAGTAGTTGCTTCAGCTTAGGCAGTCTGTAAACTCTGTCCACAATTAGGTCGGTTTGAAATACTTGGGGCAAAAGTAGTGTGGAGTAATCGGTTAAGAATTCCAGTAATGTATCTTGTTTCACCAATTTTGGCAACCCCCTGAATCGGAGGTTGTTCCTCCTTGATCTCTCCTCAATGTCTGCTAATTTATCCTTGACAGAGGCAAGCTCTTCCTTGATTGAGGTAGATACATCCACCAGCTCAGTAAAAGCTGAAGTCATTTCTGCCATTTTACTTTCTAGGTGCACTGTTTTTTTCTCCAAGGAGCCAAATGTAGAGCAAATTATATGCAGGGACTGTTGTAACTCTTTATCGATGTTTACCTGCAGCTCATTAAGCATAAGCTTCATAGCTGCTACTGTAATTGGAGCAGTGTTATATAGGATGATAGGAGCTTGAGCAGATGATTGTAAGCTCAGTCCTGGGGTCTGTGCTCCTTTAGAGGTGTTAGATGACATACCAGTAATGTGCCACTGAGGGGAATCAAGCAGTGCCGGTGTCACTGGGATGGCACAATTCATCGCTGAAACTGTCCCCTCTCTGGTTGCTGATGAGCAGGGCTGCTGGAAGATGACTACAGCAAAAGTAGAGGTTCTGAGAGTAGGAGATCCTCCTGTATAGAAGATAAAGGTGGCTCCATTCCTGCTTCTTCCTTATCACTGTCCTCATGCTCTTCCTGATCATCGCGCCGTTTTGCTTAGCCTCCAATGAGGGGAAAAGCTTTGTGAGCTTCAGAGGGCTCCATTTCTTCAGCCTACCTTTGTCCATGGTTTCCAGGTGTTTCTGGTGGATGTCTGCTGCTGAAACAGGTTGGTGGCAAGTTAATTTATCCTGTTTGTTCCGCTAGACAGCTGAGCTTCGGAACTGCAGGCTCACACGTCCAGCTCCATGTGGGGCTAGACATGCCCCACTGCATTTCACTTTTGAATTTACGATAGTAACAAGTTTATAAAAAATTTCTTTAATAAAGATTATGTTTTAATGTTAATATTCACCTATATTCAACTGTTTTAACTTTGGATGTTTTCAGGTGATTACAACCAAATTGTACACATACTTGTAACATAATTGAACTGCATCTAATTTGTCTTTGTTTTTCTCCTGCTTCTAGATATTTGTGCATGAATTAGCATTGTTTTTTCATAAAAAGGTTTAGATAACTGAGCAAAACCCATCCAGTCCTTACCATGCATAGGAAAGCCAAAAGTATAAGTTGAGCAAAAATTAGCGACTTTTTGAAAATTGGCGTCTAAAAAGTCTTTAAGAAAATCTCTAATTGACAAATTGCTAAAAAAAAAGACAAAGGTGCAAAAACACTTACTAGAAGTACAAAAATAGCACAGGGAAGGGTGAAAAAGATAGATGACCCACATTGTGCATTTGATATGTTGTTACGAACAGGTCTGGGGAAAATTTATGAAGTAGATTTATTATGTTGTTACGAACAGGTCTGGGGAAAATTTATGAAGTAGATTTATTTTATTCTGATATGGGTTTTTGGTTGTATTTCATTTTTTGTGCATTATGGTACTTGTACAATATTTTGTGACTTTTTCAAGCAGTGCGCTAGAGTTGTCATGTAGAAGTAAAACTGCTTTGTGCCTAATTTATCAAGGAAATTCTCAAGGGAAGCCATTTGGGGTTGCACAGTGTGTGCCTTCTTTCCTGGTATGGTAACTACACCTATGATTTTCTGAAGTGATTTATGCATGAGTTTATGCTTCTATTCAGCTGTCTAAAATCTGGTTCATTATAAAATCTGTTCCATACCTATTATTTTCAGATGTCTCTTGCTGATATCTTATTGTTATACTGTTAGGTCATGCACTGTTTTTAACAAGTGTTCCCATTGTTTGCCTTCTTTTTAGCAATATTGTGATTTATAAAAATTTCTGAATTTACAACGATTTAATGTGTAAAGCACCTTTTCTTGTGGGTCAATGGTTTTGGATTTATATCTTATGTGAGGCAACAGGCAATGATATATACACTCACCGGCCACTTTATTAGGTACACCATGCTAGTAACGGGTTGGACCCCCTTTTGCCTTCAGACCTGCCTCAATTCTTTGTGGCATAGATTCAACAAGGTGCTGGAAGCATTCCTCAGAGATTGTGGGCCATAGTGACATGATGGCATCACCAGTGCACTCAGATGTGTCTGCGGCACATCCATGATGCGAATCTCCCGTTCCACCACATCCCAAAGATGCTCTATTGGATTGAGATCTGGTGACTGTGGAGGCCATTTGAGTACAGTAAACTCATTGTCATGTTCAAGAAACCAGCCTGAGATGATTCCAGCTTTATGACATGGCACATTATCCTGCTGAAAGTAGCCATCAGATGTTGTGGTCATAAAGGGATGGACATGGTAGCAACAATACTCCAGGTAGGCTGTGGTGTTGCCAACGATGCTCAATTGGTACCAAGGGGCCCAAGAGTGCCAAGAAAATATCCCCACACCATGACCCCACCACCACCAGCCTGAACCATTGATACAAGGCAGGATGGATCCATGCTTTTCATGTTGTTGACACCAAATTCTGACCCTACCTCCGAATGTCGGCAGCAGAAATCAAGACTCATCAGACCAGTCAACGTTTTATTCAATCTTCTAATTGTCATTTCGATGAGCTTGTGCAATTGAGCCTCGTTTTTCTTTTTTAACTAAGGAGTGGCACCCGGTGTGGTCTTCTGCTGCTGTAGCCCATCTGCCTCAAAGTTAACATACTGTGCATTCAGAGATGCTCTTCTGTCTACCTTGGTTGTAACGGGTGGTGATTTGGAGTCACTGTTGCCTTTCTAAGCACTCGAACCAAGTCTGCCCATTCTCCTCTGACCTCTGCATCAACAAAGTATTTTTCCGCCACAAACTGACTGCCGCTCACTGATGTTTTTTCTTTTTCGACCATTCCTGTAAACCCTAGAGTATGGTGTGCGTGAAAATACCAGTAGATTAGCAGTTTCTGAAATAACCACCTTCTGGCACCAACAACCAGCCACGTTCAAAGGCACCAAACTCAAACCTTTCTTCCCCATACTAATGCTCGTTTGAAACTGCGGAGATTGCTTGACCATAATCTGCATGCCTAAATGCACTTAGTTGCCGCCTGTGATTGACTGATTAGAAATTAAGTTTAACGAGCAGTTGGACAGGTGTACCTAATAGATTGGCCGGTGAGTGTATGACTAAATATGGCTTATGAGACTTGCAGATCTAGATTAATGTACTACCATACCCAGATTTTATACCTTCATTCATATATATTGTCCATTCAGTCCAACACAGGAATTAGCCCTTCTTGGATTCAGTCCTGCATCCCCTCTACAATTTTGTAACTACACCTTATACAGTCTGCTCTTCTTATACCATTTATTGGACATTGTTTCAACCAGTAAGATATTCTTCACATGTTAGCCAAAGTTTCAAACTCCAGTTCCCATAACTGCAGTTGGCAAATGGAACACCCTTGGAGTAGCCATAAAACTCGCGCCCTAAGAGGTCAACTTCCCCTCCGCAATATCAATTGATAAATCAACTGCCATCTCATCCACTAAAGAACATGTTGTATTTTCTGTTTCCACTACTAGAAATGCCCCTTGAAGGTTGGTCAGTAAATAACTTTCACTTCCAGTGTCAACCACATCCAAGATGTTACACAACGTTAAATGTGATGGTAATATTCTAAAACACCTTCTATGTCAACCACATAACAAAATGTATGCCTACACTTTGTTGGAGGAAATGGTATCTATTTTCACCCTCTAAGACCCTGATATCGAAAGCACTTCAGATGTATTTAGCCATGTTCACTGTTTTAAAAATTAAAAAAAGCATTACTTCAAAAACATTACAGCTCATAATAAAGTTGTCTTTTTTTCAAATCTGTGAAAAAGTCAGCATTATGTGAAATGCATCAGCTCAATATAATATCTTAATTTCCATTTTGTAATTTTCATGTCTGATCTTCTGATCTTACCATTCAAAAAGTTCTCCAGAATCTTACAAATTCTATTCTTAATGACTCATTTTTCTTTCAAAGCGCACTTATGTATGCATTCATTTCTTATCAAACAGTCATTTTTTTCAATTGCTGGCATAAAATTACAAGGAACTCTTGTCCCTTTATCTTGAGAGCTGTGGGGTTTTTTAATGGAAAGTTGGCAGAGAAGTCAGTTTTTTTCTTAATAAAGAACATCTCTGCTAATCTCTCCTCAGCCTCAAAAATCTCATTAATCTCATCATCTTTTTCAGCTATATTGAGGAAAATGGAAACTTTTGCAGAACTGTAATGGCATTTTTGTTCCCAGCTAAAATAAAGATCTGCTGCCTTTGCATTTGCTTAGCTATGATGTCTTCAAGAAAGCTTAAGTTCTAATTAGCGTTGACTCTTGTAAATAACTGAACTATCACTTATTTAGATGCTAATCATGTCGAAATAAGAGGCAACATTCAACTCTAAATGGTATTGACCTATTAGACACAGAAGAATGTTGTTCTGATATTCTCATTTCTTAGGAAGTACAGAGTAGCAGAACTGATTGTATTTACGTAACTTGCTTATCTAGAAAGTTAATGAAGAGTTTAAAAGACAAAGTACAACCAAAGGTGTGTGACCATTTATCCTAGTTATAGAACATAAATGTGTTTACCCACACCTTTTTCATTATCACCAATTTCAACAAAACATTAAAATGATTAAACCTACAATAGTCTGCATGGAAAGCCACATTATGAAAAAAGTAGATACAGCATCGCAACTCCACCTAGGCTAGTGACATCCTGTTTTCTCTCGCATGCTGAAATGCATTATTTATTTTCTTTTTGTGCTGATGACTTTGACAGGTTTCTATTAAGACCTTGCATCCACGCATGCTTTTCAACTGTGAGATTGATGTATTACCATGTTCTAAATATCTATAGTAAGATTTTTAATCTGAGGCTATGTGGCTATGTGGAAGTACATTCAAGATTCAAGTACATTACTGAAGGGGCATATTCACCCATCTCTCCTTTGTTGGTAAGAACGTTGGTGGCCTCGGACCTTATATTAGTTATTAGCAATTGTGTGCTCAATAAAATTACTGTAAAAAAGTCAAGACCCTTTGATCCCCAACATGTTCAATTGGAAGCTGTTGCCCGTTGATCAATCTCCATGGGGCTTTCTGCATAATGAAGATTGCATTGAATACACCGGAAGAACATTTGAGTATATCGTAATGTCATTTGGGTTATGCGCATCTCCTTATCTTCCAGCAGTTATTAACCCTTAGTGAACACCCATCAGGTTTCCACGTCGTCACTAAGGGGACTTAGGCTAGGCCAATGGGTTTCTCCATTGGCCCCGTGCAGGGAGGAGCAGAGCCCCAGCTGTCATATGGCAGCCTGGACCCTGCTCTGACAGTCCAGATCAGAACTATGTTCCAATACGGTTGTTAACCCTTTAAATCCCGTGGTCAAAGTTGTGACTGTGAGATCTACTTACCTGTAGAGGGAGGGGGCTCCCTCCCTCTCCTCCCGGCACCCCACAATGTGATTGTGTGGTTCGGTCTTTACTGCTGGGAAGCCTAATGAAGGTCTTCGGGTCTACCATCGGCATGTGCCAGGGACTGGACCGAGTAACTAACTGCCTGTCTGACACTTCTAATTCACTGCGATACATGGTTATTGCAGTGCATTAGTATGAATCACGAGTTCATATGATAGTAATGTAAAAATAAAAAAGTTCAAAATACACACAAATACATTAATACTAATACTATGAACATGTTCTTTACTTCCAAAATTACAGAGACACATTGTGAATTTCTTGATGTATTAGTACAAGTGAAAGACTCATCCCTGACCACCACAGCATATAGAAAGAGCATGGCTACTTATTGCCTTTTACATCATCATAGCTATCTTCCACAACATGTAAAACAGTGGTCCCATATAGCCAGTTTGTTCGCTTAAAACAGGTGAATAGTGAGGAAGAATCCTTTCCCACACAAGCCAAAGAGCTCACAAGAGGGTCATCAAAAAGACGTTATCCCCCAAAGTAATAAATTAAGCTTTTCAAAGAGCTGCAGCACTTAAAGTGTAACCATCATTCTGAGCCAAAAAAAACTAAAATACATAATTCTGCTCCAGGTGTCCCTGTGAATTATTCCTCAAACTATTTTGCCTCTTGGTCCTCATTTAGTAGCTTTTTTGGCCCATAGCAACCAGGGTTTTCAGCTCTCCAAAAACTACAATCAGCAAGATGGAGGGGCAGAGCCTGCCACCTGTCACCTCATCACAAGCACCTGCTGCTATCCTGTTTATCTCATATCTATCTACTTAGCCCATATCTATCTATCTATCTATCTATCTATCTCCTATCCATATATCTATCTATCTATCTATCTATCTATCGATCTGTGTATATCCTATCTCTCATATCTCTCTCTCTCATATCTATCTATGTATCTATATCTATCTATCTATCTATTTGTTTTGACCTTCAAGGAAGTGCTTTGTTCTACTAACCTGAACAAGTCGAACAAAAAGTCAGTCAATATTGGGAGTTCTATTAAACTTTAGCTTATTGAGAAAGGGCAACCAATTTCTTTAATAAACATTTGTTCCAAATACATGAAATTCTATTGTATAGCGAAGCTTTGGATTGGAACTTACAGATACTTGTTCAGAAAAGGTCAACAACAGCGACACTTCGTGACAGCTCTCTTTGTACAAGAGTGAGTTTTACTAAAAGCTCTGTTGTTAGTAAGTGTCTCTAAGATGTTATGATATATATCTCCAAAAATCAATAAGGAAAAGGGCATGGAGAATTGGAACCGCTCCTCCAGTCCTCCTGCTGGAATGTAGTATATTAACCAATTTTGTCACGCATATCGCTGTTTATTTTTTTATATTGACTCATCATCTAGAGTATAAACAATAGCATTTAGTTATTTATGGTTTTGGAAGCCCTCTGTTTGTTCATGGATATATAACCATTTTAGATATATTCAAGACCAACCAAAAAATCACATTATCATCGTATATACGATATCAAGACTATAAATACATAAAAAGATTTTCCACGGATATTCAGCAGAAATTGATATAGGTGTCTGAAGAAGGATATATATATGTGTGTGTGTGTTTACACACCTATCTATAGGTCCAAATAAAGAAAAATGGCAGCACTCCACCTGTAGTAAAAAGAAAAATGTAGTGTTTATTCCACCTCTAGCTAAGTTTGTTTTTTTCACTACAAGGGGAGGCTGCCGTTTTGTCTTATTTGATCTAAATTGGACCGGACGGTGAGTGAGAGTTTGGGTTTTGCCCCATACCTTGCGCTACTTGCGGACGTGTGTGCGTTTTCTATATTTATAACCATATATATTATATATATATATACTGTATATATATATATATATATATATATTATATACTATATATATTATATATAATGGACAAATACTTTCTATGCAGAACAGCAAGCAGGATCTAGAATCCGCTGTGTAATTCCAGCGTTATAACTGTTCCATGGTCTTGGTGATGGACCAAGGTCGCACAGCCATTATCATACCACAGCGAGTTATTTTGAGTATGAGAGAGTGATTGTAACCATCTTGCGCCTGTGCTGTCGCACATGAGCATGAAGATTCCTATCCAGTGGAAAATAAAAATGTATCTAGGCTTTTATAGCAGGACAGCAAGCAGAAATCTAAAAAAAAGTGGAGTATGATACAGAAATACTTTAGAAAGTTGTATAACTTTCATACATTATATTCCTTTAAGTGTAAGCTGTTATTTGAGATCATTTTTAATTTGCGGAGGTGTTTGTGAAGATTTTTCCTAATATATTTCCTTAGCAATTCTGCTTTAGTTTGTAAGATTCAACTCCAGAGCTCCAGCAGTCAGGGTTACTATAGGCGTGTTCTGTGCTAGCCTTAGCTATGACGTTTGGGGTCCAGGTGGCTGTACGCAACCTATAAAGGGGCACTGTCTTGTGTATGTGTGCGTTCCTGTTTTGGGCATCCTCGTAACCGAAATTACAGTGGTTGGACAGAGTCGAGTTGTTAGGAATAAATGGGTGACCTGTCCCTGGGTTGGCGTGCGTTGTGTGTAAGGTCGGGATTCAGATGCGTTTGGTTTCCTGACTTGAGCTTTGAGTGAGTGGTGTGCTGTGGAAGTAGGGTAGTACAATTAGCACAGGATGCCCGTTTTGTGTGAGTGGGTGAGCTACAGGACTTTAATTTTAAAAAAAATTGAAAAAATTAATTGAAAAAAAGCCCTTAAATTTCATACCCCCCTTTCCCTAGAACTGATTAAATATAATTAAATGTCCGTTCTATCACATATAATAATGTGTTTTCACTATGGTTAACCCCCGTAACGAAAACATCGCCCAAATTCATAACAGTGATTAGAAAGGTTTACAGGTCCTAAATATGGTTAGCACTGGCTAGCATTGAAACATCATACAAAGTCTCAAAAAAAGACACCAGAAACCCACACTCGGTACCACCAAAGTATGAAAAGGTTATAGTCCATAGATGGCCAAAAAAAAATAAAAAATGACAGGAGTTTTAATTTTTGTATATTATGCACATTATATAAAACCTAACATATCCAACCTTTGTTGTTCCCGATATCGTACGACCCTACATTAACCCCTTAACTACGAAGCCCTGTTTCATTTGTGCGTTTTATTTTGCACTCCCCACTTACAAAAAATCTATAACTTTTTTTATCTTTCCATGTACAGAGCTGCGTTGATGGCTTATTTTCTGTTGTAACAAATTACACCTTCAAAATGTTGTGGTATTTAAATAGTCCATGCCCGTTCTGAGGAAATATTAACCCCTTAATGCTCTGCCCTAGCCTAACGGTCGCAGAGGTTGTAAGGGTTATGAAGAGGCTATGGGACTGAGTCCTCTGCATACAAAAGGTGGGCGGTTTTTGCATTTTGCAGAAAACCCCCCAACCGGCCAAAGTAATAACTACGGGCGGTGCTTGCACCGGAAACGGACATTAAGCATGTGACTTGCGCCGGCAAGAGTCGCACAGGCGTTTTAATAACGGGCGAGCGCGCGGTGCGCCCGCCATCTGTATTTGCGACACCAACGTGCGTTTTTTTTTTTTTTTTCACTTTTCACAACATTGGAAGTTTTTTTCTGCTTTTCGACAGTACACGGCATGTTTAAAAAATAACATTCGGGAAAGCAAAATTTTGTTACGCAACAAAATAACCCTCAACAGGTCTGTACAGTAAAAAATGAAAAAGTTATGGTTTTTTGAAGTTGGAGAGCGGAGAGAAATGAGCGAAAAAACCTACGTCATAGGCGTTAAATACCATTCATTTTGAAGTGCATTTGTTACTCAAAAACCAGCCATCACACCATCTCTGTACATGGAAAAAATAAAAAAATTATACCGACTTTTTGAGGTGGGGAGTGAAAAAATTTAATGCAAAACGAAAAAGGAAAGGTGGGAAAGGTTTAAATGGCCTTGGGGGGAGCTTTACCAAACCAACCCCACATGCCTCTTTTTTGACAGGTTGTGAACATGTCTCCCCCTCCCCTGCTCTCTCAGCACTTCCATGTCCCTCCTGCTCCTGCGAATCCTCACTGCACAGAGGACGTTCACATCACCAGTTGAACTGGGTATAAGTATTCTGCACGTTGTTAGTCTATGAAGATACAGCATGGTGGGCTCTGGTAATGCCCTCCTAGTTAATTGGTTCACAAAGCGGTAATTTTAAAAGACAATTTTAGAAAAAGGAGCACGGATACTTATATAGATTCCCCAGTTCATAGTACCTGGATCCTGACCCCAGTCAGGTGGGCCCTGTTCTATAAACACTTGCATGATTTTGATGGTAGATTACTTTAACTTTGATTCTGGGTTATTTCACCCTCACATCTGAAACATTCCAATTTACCTATACACTGGGCAGCATAGGGGAAATGTACAAAACCTTAGTTTAATACTGAATTGTGTTGCATAGTGAGACTAATATTTATAATTTATGAAAAGATTAAAAACAAAAAAATTCATATAAAACTCCAAACATCAAACATTACTTTTTGGTAACAAGGATTATACTCTTGCAGGCTGCTTGCTCCCTCTGACCGTCTTGAGAATATGAAAGAAAAGTCATAAATATTCACTTCTTGACCAGTCTCTGTTGCTCTTATAAAACACTCTAGAGAGCTAATTTCTTTTTAGCATATTTATTCATATTTATCAAAACTCGCTTAAACTCAACGTGTTGATATAAAAAAATGGAATGATGCAAATTTTATCACAATAGTTTAAAGAGTTGTGACCAAGTTTAGACTTTTCTACATTGAGGATACATATTTGTGGAGCCGGAACCTGAATTTGCACATAAAAATACGAAAGGCTTTGACAATTTATACTCACCTGATTGTTCAACATATTAAAAAAAATAAAAAAACCTTGAGAAAATTTAGAGGTTTTGCTCTGCAAAATCTTTGTTTCTGGAAGGGATGGATTTTCTACTGTAAATCCTAGACTTCAATCCAACTGACAAAATGAAACAAGAATGCTGTGTGTATCAACACAACGGATTTAAAGAGTAAATCTTTTAATGCTATAAATTCACATTTTTTGCATCAACAAATTGCTCATTCTCATGGTTTCAGATGTTAGACAGATGAACATTGAACACGAATATCCAATTAAAGGCCTCTGCAGGATAGCTGTATGTAGATTGTTTTGTGCAATGGATTCATAGGCTGTCCACAGAGATACAATTTTCTCAAAAACATCACATCTTTTATGGCATTACCGACACAATTTTAATGGCCCTTGTACCCCCTAAGTGATGACAATTAAATCATGTGGAGGAACTCTAACTCTTGGCGTGTAGTCATGTGTGGTCGAAATCCCAAGGAACACTATAATTGGGTTCCTATTGTATTAAAAGAGTAAAGCACGTAGATCAGCCATGCACACTGGCTGCGTCATTCTTTGCTATGTCATTAAACGCAGATAGCCAACAGATGGCACTCACTGTCCTCCAATGCCTAGAGATGAATAAGTGGCAGAGCACATGTGCTAAATACCGCTACTCCTATTTAAGGTGCATATACCCCTGTTCCATTGTTGGTGAGGCCAATAGGCTGTATCTGGTGGTGACATTTTATAGGTTGTGCCATGTAGGGATGAGCGTCTGGTTTGGGACCAAACGGGCCAGATTTCAGGTTGATGAACACAAACAAGGTACAGGTCTCCTATTTAGCAGTCTTTTATCATCTTTATTCCTAACGCATTCTTCTATCCTAAAATTTTTTTAAACTGTATAAAAAAATCTCCCTCCAATGCATCTACAATGAGCCAACAACTTTTCTCCTGGTGACACTTTTGGTCTGGAGAAAGACAAACATGACTCAGACCCTCACTAGGGTACACGCAGAAAGAACAACAACAAATTTCACAGAACAAAGAACAGTTCAAGAATGAGAACAAATATTCAAAACCAGAAGTATAGCAATTAGGTATACATAGGAACTGAAGCAAAAAATATAACAATCAAAGTAGGATAGCATACACTGGATTTATCAGAGTAGAGAGGTCTGCTCAGAACGTCTGAACCTGCTTTACTCCTGGTGACCCCGGAAAAGTTCCACAGAGAGAGCGGTATTGTAGATGATTCACTCAGCCCGGCATGGATGGCATGTTTGACGTTCTCCACTGTTTAGGACCCTCACGAGACCACCAGGTTTCATTGAGGAGACATGCGCACATGCAAATATTCGCCAGGAGACTAGTGATGAGCGGACCCAACTCCAAACTGCAAAGTTCGAGTCTATTTCAAATTGGTGTATTTGACACTGACCTGGGACTGAACAGTGCTGCGGTTCTGAAAAAAGGACAAACGCTTTATTGACTGCTTATCCCTCTAGGGGCATGCCTGTGATTGTCAGCTCGAATGTGACTTTGCAGTGCTCTCTAATTCCCACCTATTTTCAACCCCTTTACCACCTGTGGTTTTGTGTTTAAAATGTCGGTCCCCAATGAAGACTACATAGAGTTTGTGTTCGGTTAAATGATCACTTAAACCTGGTTCCCAAACAAATTTTTCCAGAGAACATCAGATGAATGTTGAACCCACTCATCTCAACCGAGTGGAACCATGTAACGCCTAGTCAGTGCCATGCAATGCTATACAAGCATTAAGCATGATCAGCTTTTTGAACCTTGTGAGAATCAGAGAAACTTTTCAAACTCAAAATCCAATTCCTCTAGATAACAAGGGAGGATGGTGTATAGAACAGACCAATACAGTAAAGAACGTATTTTTTATAATAGCAATTTTTTAGAATAACATTTTGGTACTGAAAGGTATGAGGTTAACTGCCTTCTAAAAGACCACTGGATGAAGAATTTGATTATAGAAATACTTATCCACGTATAGTAAATTTTTGAAACGTTGGGCACGGGTTCCTAGTTTGAACAACCACACTTAGGCTACATGCCACCTGGCCGTGAGCCCGCCGCATTCGTACACGACGCGGTCACACGGAGCGCGGGAATAGGGGAAGAGGTTGAGAGCAGCTACCCCTGCCCCTCTCCATAGCGATATATGGCGCGCCCCGGCGCCGTACTATCGTGAAAAGATAGTGAAATGTGTGCTGCAACCGTACTGACCTGGAGGTGCCGTGAGCCCATCGAAGTGTATGGGGACGTATATCGCCACATATACGGCCGAGATGTATATATAGATCTAGAAGTGTAGGAAGTGTGGGGACGTATATCGGCCGCATATACTCCGGCCGTAGATATGTCCCCCATACTGTAGGTGAATGTAGCCTTACTCATATACACAAGGCTACTGACCATTTTTTATTAGGTAACAACCATTTTTGGCTTTGGGTAGGTTCAAGAAGACTTGTACACAGACTAAGCACAGTGTGGAAGTTGGTTTTGGGGGATGGGGTCACCATTGTTTAGGGCAAGGAGTAAAACAGTGTTTCAATTCTCGCCTGAAGAGTCAGAGAAATGCACACTCAAAACTCTGTATCTGTTTTAGTCCTCACATTCGGTTCTTTCATCTGATAATAAAGTGGAGACAGGACAGAAGACCCAGGGCTTCCACAGACCTGAATAACAATGACCCATTACCCAATCATAGAGCTCGATACACAATTAATAATTAGTGGGATCCCATGCATTCAAAGTATATAATGATAAATCAAGTAAAGGAGAGCTAGCACTGTGGAGTTTCCTTTAAGATCAATGACTCTTCTTGGAGAACACATTCACGCAATTACGACGATGAATTTCTTTTACCTTGGAAATGGGAATCTGTTTAAAATCCATGAATATCTGAGCCAGGGCTTTTTTGGGCACTTCAACATCAAGGCACTTGTACCTAGCTGTTACAAAAACTGTAAAAGTCTCGTAACTGGATGCCACACCAATAGGACCTAGATAACAAAATTGGTTTCACCAGAAATGCCTGGACATCCTTCAGAACAGAGGGGTAATTTAGTCTTCATCAGGATGACTATGAAGCATGTGGGTGAAACAACCAACCTTAATTTAGGCCACATTTCAGGAGCTAACCTGATATGCCATAAATGTGGCTAATCTGATAATGGCAGGATGTTTTCACCAAAGCTACATCCAGAGCAATTGCTGGAAAACTTAAACTTTTTGATTGCCAGGTCAGTATGTGATAACCACAAACAACAGAAATGAAAAGTAATGTTCAACTCAGCTTGCATGGGATACTCTTGTATCCTTTTATCTTGCATATCAAGATAAGTGTCAAGTGTTTGGCCCTGTGGAAGGCTTCATGTTTAAAGTGTACACCGTCATTTTCCAAAAATTTTTTTGATATGTGTAGAGCAAGGTCATTTTAAGCACTTTTTGCAATGGATTTATTACCCGAATCTTGCTCCTTCCTTGTATTCAGCAGACTCCCCTAGATGTCCAGCAATCCTCACATTTCTGTTGCTAAAGCTCCATCCCGTCTTCATGAGATACGGAAGGAGAAGACACGCCCCCATCCTCTCCCTCTAATCAAGTGATGACCTCAATGTCTCCCTGCCCGCCGAGCACTCATCTGTGCTGGGAACGCAACACTAATTAATAAACAAGGCACCTACACTTTCTCTCTAGCTTGTCCCTACACTTGTGTATAAAAAATAATCCCAGCACAAGAGAAACTGAAGCCAACCCTCCCCCCATCACTCAACACAAGGAAAAGTAGCAAGAGGTACAGTCTGCAAGCTGTCCCTCCCATAATTGTGTGCGGAGTGTTACATATATAGGTAGATTAATACATAACAAAGATTCAAGCTAGGCCATTCAAGGCAGGATAATGTGGGGTGCACGCGCAAAGAATGGGCTCAAATCTTCCAGCCAGATATAAAAAGGAATTGCGCGAAGCAAGCACGAATGACAGTGAAAGAAGTCTTGTGGTTTTTCCATATTAAATAACAAAACAGCGACGTTTCGGCTACAGTGCCTCTCTCAAGCCATATAACCAAAGGTGTCAGATTGGACATATATTACATAGTGGTAGGCCACATGACCTCGTTAAGGCCGCCCATCCAATAAACATATTTGGTGTTTAAAAACCATATATATACATTCATAATACTATACAGCAATTAAAACAAGTTCATAGTACATAGTGCATCAAGTACTACTGTGAAAATTGAAAAATAACATAGGATTGCATAAAATAGAACTTGTAACGTGCAAAGTGATATATTCTAAAACACAGCTACAACCCTTGCGAGAGAAAGTGGATTACTAGTGTCAAAGTGCATGAAGTGTATCTTCTTACTGTGGCAAAGTCACATGCGTCCCCGGTTGAGCTGCGGACATTGATCCTTGAATATAAGTTGAAATTATGAAGATTGCAACAAATCAAAATATTATTGACCCGCACAAGTTGAGAAACGCACGCTTAAGCCATGCGAGTCGGTTTGTTATGGAGCAGAACCAGCGCTTTAGTGACCGTTAGAAATATATTGTCCGGGGAGGGGTTAATATTTCACCTCGTCCCGGTTATTGCCTGTATATGCATTTCCTCAGTTTTGATAGGCTGCACACACTATAACTAATCGGGGAGCCATTTTTATGCTCTTCCCCTCTTTGTTCCCTTTCGCTATCTTCTGCTCTCCGAGGACTGACTTGGAGTTTGATGTCCTCACTTCGCGATCCATTCATGAATCACGTGCAATTATTTTCTAACGGTCACTAGACGCTGGATTCTTACAAGTCTATGTATCGCAAATCCTATTGTAATTTTCAATTTTACACTGTATGTACTTGAGCACTATGTACTATGAACTTGTTTTTATTGCTGTATCTGTTTTTATGTATATATATGTTTTTTAACACCAACACAAATTGTTAATTGATAGGGCCGGCACTTATGAGGTATGTGACACTCCACTATTGTTATATGTCATCCTGCCACACTTGTGTTAATGGCTGGAGCGGTACTGTAAGCCGAAACGTCGCTGTTGGTTATTGAATATGGAATAACCACAAGAATCTCTTTTTCATTATTCGGTTGTGGCTGCGCAATTTTCCTTTTTGTTAGTAGATAGATAGATATAGATAGATGATAGATGAGATAGATAGATTAGATTAATAGATTTAGATATACAAGATAGTGGTTAGATTAGTTCTATTCTTAATGACTCATTT
Source organism: Engystomops pustulosus (assembly GCA_019512145.1). Lineage (NCBI taxonomy): Eukaryota > Metazoa > Chordata > Amphibia > Anura > Leptodactylidae > Engystomops > Engystomops pustulosus. The sequence continues at coordinate 195,343,348 of CM033642.1, read as the reverse complement.
TCTTTCAAAGCGCACTTATGTATGCATTCATTTCTTATCGAAACAGTCATTTTTTGTCAATTGCTGGCATAAAATATACAAGGAAGCTCTTGTCCTTTATCTTGAGAGCTGTGGGGTTTTTTTAATGGAAAGTTGCAGAGAAGTCAGTTTTTTTCTTAATAAAGAACATTCTCTTCTAATCTCTCCTGCACTCAAAAATCTCATTAATCTCATCATTCTTTTTCAGCTATATTGAGGAAAATGGAACTTTTCAGAACTGTAATGGCATCTTTTGTTCCCAGCTAAATAATAAAGATCTGCTTGCTTTGCATTTGCTTAGCTATGAGTCTTCAAGAAAGCTAAGTTCTAATTAGCGTTGACTCTTGTAAATAACTGAACTACACTTATTTAGATGCTAATCATGTCGAAATAAGAGGCAACATTCATACTCTAAATGGTATTGACCTTTAGACACAGAAGAATGTTGTTCTGATATTCTCATTTCTTTAGGAAGTACAGAGGTAGCAGAACTGATTGGTATTTACGTAACTTGCTTATCTAGAAAGTAAAATGAAAGGTTTAAAAGACAAGTACACAAACCACCAAAGGTGTTTGCCATTTATCCTAGTATGAACATAAATGTGTTTACCCACACCTTTTTCATTATCACCAATTTCAACAAAACATTAAAATGATTAAACCTACAATAGTCTGCAATGGAAAGCCACATATATGAAAAATGTAGATAACATAGCCCACTCCTAACTAGGCTAGTGACATCCTGTTTTCTCTCGCATAGCTGAAATGCATTATTTATTTTCTGATTTTGCTGATGACTTTGACAGTTTCTATTGAGACCTGCATCCACGCATGCTTTCAACTGTGAGATTGATTATTACCATTTCTAAATATTTCTATGTAAGATTTTAATCTGAGGCTATGTGCTATGTGGAAGTACATTTCAAGATTCAAGTACATTACTGAAGGGGCATATTCACCCATCTCTCCTTGTTGGTAAGAACTTGGTGGCCTCGGACCTTATATAGTTATTAGCAAGTGTGCTCAATAAAATTACGAAAAAAGTCAAGACCCTTTGATCCCCAACATGGTTCAATTGGATAGCTGTTGCCCGTTGGCATCAATCTCCATGGGGCTTCTGCATGAATGAAGATTGCATTGAATACACCTGAAAACATTTTGAGTATATCGTAATGTCATTTGGGTATGCAAGCTCCTATGTCTTCCAGCAGTTATTAACCCCTTAGTGAACACCCATACAGGTTTCCACTCGGTCACTAAGGTGACTTAGGCTAGGCCAATGGTTTGCCATTGGCCCCGTGCAAGGGAGCAGAGCCCCAGCTGTCATATGGAAGCCTGGACGGACCCTGCTCTGACAGTCCAGATCAGAACTATGTTCCAATACGGTTGTTAACCCTTTAAATCCGTGGTCAAAGTTGTGACTGTGAGATCTACTACCTGTAGAGGGAGGGGCTCCCTCCCTCTCCTCCCGGCACCCCCACAATGTGATTGTGTGGTTCGGTCTTTACTGCTGGGGGAGCCTAATGAAGGTCTTCGTTCTACCATCGGCATTGCAGGACTGCCGAGTAAACTAAACTGCCTGTCTGACACTTCTAATTCACATGCGATACATGGTTATTGCAGTGCATTAGTATGATCACGAGTTCATATGATAGTAGTAAAAAATAAAAAGTTCAAAATACAACACAATCATTAATACTATATAATATGAACTGTTCTTTACTTCCAAAATTACAGAGACACATTGTGAATTCTTGATGTATTAGTACAAGTGAAAGACTCTCCCTGACCACCACAGCATATAGAAAGAGCATGGCTACTTATTGCCTTTTACATCATCATAGCTATCTTCGCACAAACATTAAAACAGTGGTCCCTATAGCAGTTTGTTCGCTTAAAACGTGATAGTGAGGAAGAATCCTTCCCACACACGCAAAGAGCTCACAAGAGGGTCATCAAAAAGAGGTTACCCCCAAATTAATAAATAAGCTTTTCAAAAGAGCTGCAAGCACTTAAAGTGTGAACCGTTCATCTGAGCCAAAAAAAACTAAATACTAATTCTGCTCCAGGGGTCCCTGTGATTATTCCTCAACTATTTTGCCTCTTGGTATCTATTTACTGCTTTTTGGCCATGCAACCAGGGTTTCAGCTCTCCAAAAAACTACAATCAGCAAGATGGAGGCGAGCCTGCCACCCCTGCTATCACACAGGCACCTCGGATCACTATCTATACTATCACTTAGCCCAGTATCTACTATCTATCTACAATCTATCAGTCTATCATAATTATCAGTCAACTCTATCGATCTGTGCATCTCCTATCTCCATATCTACTCTTCTCACTTATCTATCTATGTTCTATCTACATCATCTCATCTACTATTGATAGCTATCTATCTATATCTATCTCTTCTGTATCTATACTATCTATCTATCTATCTATCTATCTACCATATCGTATCTAGATATCTATAATACTACTACTATCTATCTATCTATCTACGCTACTATCTATCTCGTCTACCTATAAAAAAGGAAAATTGCGCAGCACACCGAATGAAGTGAAAAGAGATTCTTGTGGTTTATTCCATATTCAATAACAACAGCGACGTTTCGGCTACATGTAGCCTCCTCAAGCCATTAAACAAGTGTGCAGGATGGACATATATACAATAGTGGGTGGTCACATGACCTCATAAGTGCCGCCCCTCCAATTAACAATTTTTTGGTGTTAAAAAACATATATATACATATAAATACATATACAGCAATAAAAACAAGTTCATAGTACATAGTGCATCAAGTACATACATGTGAAAATTGAAAATTACAATAGGATTGCATAAATAGACTTGTAAGAGCCAGCGTCTTAGTGACCGTTTAGAAAATATATTGTCACGTGATTCATGAATGGATCGGAAGGAGACATCAACTCCAAGTCATCCTCGAAGAGCAGAAGATAGCGAGGCTAACAAAGAGGTAAGTACGTCTAAATATGGCCCGATTAGTTATAGTGTGTCACCTCAGTCACAACTTGAGGAATGCATATAGCAGGCAAATAAGACTGGGACAGAGGTGAAATGATTAACCCCTCCCGTGACAATATATTTTCTAAACGGTCACTAAGACGCTGGTTCTGCTCCATAACAACCGATGCGCATGCGGCTCTAATGGCGTGCGTTCCACTTGTGCGGTCCATTTGATTTGTTTGCATATCTTTAGTAATTCAACTTATATTCCAAGGATCATATGTCCGCAGCTCAACCGGGGACGCATGGACTTTGCACAGTAAGAAGATACACTTCATGCACTTTGACACTAGATCACTTTCATCGCAAGGGGTTAGCTGGTTTTTAATATATCACATATGCACTTACAAGTCTATTTATGCAATCCTATTTAATTTTTCAATTTTCACATGTATTCTTGATGCACTATGTACTATGAACTTTTTTATTGCTGTATATGTATTTAATGTATATATATGTTTTTAAACACCAAATATGTTAATTGGATGGGCGGCCGTACGAGGTCATGTGACCTACCACTATTGTATATATGTCCATCCTGCACACTTGTTTAATGGCTTGAGGAAGGCTACATGTAGCCGAAACGTCGCTGTTGTTATTGAATATGGAATAAACCACAAGAACTTCTTTCACTTCATTCGGTGTGCTGCGCAATTTCCTTTTTTTATATCGCTGGAAGATTTGAGGCCCAGTCTTATGCAGCGTGCACCCATCTATTGACCTGCTGAATGTGCTGCTTGAACTTTCTGTATGTATCTATCTACCTATATATGTAACACTCCAGCACAGCACATGATGGGAGGGACAGCTTGCAGACTTGTCTCTTGCTACTTCCTTGTGTGAGGTGATGGGGGAGGGGTGGCTTCAGTTTCTGTCTGTGTGGATTATTTGTTTATACACAAGTGTAGGGAAAGCTGAGGAGAGAAAGTGTAGGTGCTTGGTTATTATATTAGTGTTGGCTTCTCCCTGCACATGACTGAGTGCTCGGGCAGTGAGACATGAGGTAATCAGCTGATTAGAGGGAGAGAGATGGGGCGTGTCTCTCCTTCCGTAGTCTCTGAAGACGGGATGAGCTTAGCAACAGACATATGTGAGATTGCTGACATCTAGGGGAAGTCTGCTGAAAACAAGAGGAAGGAGCAAGATTCGGGTAACTAATCCAATTGCAAAAGTGCTTAAAATGACCTGCTCTACAACATATCAAACATTTTTTTGAAATGACGGTTACACTTTAAACATGAAGACCTTCTACAGGGCCAAACACTGAATAACTGTATCTTGATATGCAAGATTAAAATGGATACAAGAGTATCCCCATGCAAGCTAGTTGAACATTACTTTTTACTGTTGGTTTTGTTATCACATACTGACCTGGCAATAAAAAGTTAAAGTTTTTCCAGCAATGCTCTGGATATAGCTTTTGAAAAACTCCTGCCATTAATCAGGATTTAGCCACATTTATTGGTAATTATCAGGGTGTAGCTCCTGGAAATGTGCCTAAATTAAGGTTGGTTGTTCACCCCAATCTTCATATTCATGCACTTGAAGAAATAAATTACCCTGTTCTGGAAGGATGTCCAGGCATTTCTGGAACCAAATATTTGTTATCTAGGTCCTATTGGTGTGCATCCTAGTTACGAGATGTTAAAGTTTTTGTAACAGCTAGGTTCAAAGTGCCTTGATGTTGAAGTGCCCAAAAAGCCCTGGACTCAGATATTCATGGATTTTTAAACCGATTTACCCAATTTCCAAGGTAAAGAAATTATCTGCGTAATTTGTGATTTGTTCTCCAAGAAGAGTCACTTGATTCTTAAAGAAACTCCACAGTGCTAAGCTTCTCCCTTCCTTGTTTATCAATTATATACTTTGAATGCATGGGATCCCATAAAGTATTGTGTATGACCATGATGTGCAGTTTTTATTCAAGTCTGTGGAAGCCTGGGTATCTTTCTGTCCTTCTCCACTTTTTATCCAGAGATGAATGAACAGACTGTGAGACTAAAACAGATAGAGTTTTTGAGGTGCCGTTTCTCTGACTCTCAGGAGAAATTGAAACACTTTTTTACTCTTGCCCTAAACAATGGTTAACCCATCCACCAAAACAACATTCCAACAACTGTGCTTAGTCTGGGATCAAGTACTTTTGAACCTAACCAAAGCCAAAGAATTGTGTCTACCTAATAAAAAATGGCCATATGCCTTGTGTATATGAGTAAGGCTACATTCATACTACAGTATGGGGGACATATATACGGCCGACGTATATGCGGCCGATATACGTCCCCCATACACTTCTATATCTATATATACATCTCGGCCGTATATGTGGCCGATATACGTCCCCCATACACTTCTATGGGCTCACGGCACCCTACAGGAGCAGTACGGTGCAGCACACATTTCCTATCTTTTCCCGTATTACGGCGCCGCGGCCATATATCGCTATGGAGAGGGGCAGGGGTGAGCTGCTCTCACCTCTTCCTCCTCTTCCCGCGCTGCCGTGTGCCCGCCGTGTTACGATGCGGCGGGCTCACGGCAGTGTGCATGTAGCCTAAGTGTGGTTGTCAACTAGGAACCCGTGCCTCAAAGTTTCAAAAATTTCTACTTACTACGTGGATAATTATTCTATAATAAAAGTCCTCAATCCAGTGTCTTTTAGAAGGCAGTTAACCCATACCTTCAGTATCCAAAATGTATTCTAAAAAATTGCTCTTATAAAAAATACTTTCTTACTGTATTGTCTTGTTCTAAACCACCATCTCCTGTTGTTATCTAGAGAGAATTGGATTTTGAGTTTGAAAAGTTTCTTGATTCTCACAAGGTTCAAAAAGCTACTCAATGCTTAATGCTTTAGAAGGCATTGTATGGCACTGACTAGCGTACATGGGTCCTCGGTTTAGATGAGTGGGTTCAACACATTCATCTGAATTTCTTGGAAAAATTTGGTTTGGGACCAGATTTAAGAGTGATCTTTAAACCAAACACAAACTCTATTGAGTTCATTGGGGACCGACATTTTAACACACAAGGGTTAAAGGGGTTGAAAAATGGTGGGAATAAGAGAGCAGCTGCAAAGTCACATGTCTAGCTTGCCCAATCACAGGCATGCCCCTAGAGGAGAGCAGTCAATAAAGCAGTTTGTCCTTTTTCCTGAACAGCAGCACTTGTTCAGTCTCCAGGTCAGTGCAAAATACACCAAATTTGAAATGGACTCGAACTTTGCAGTTTGGAGTTTGGGTCCGCTCATCACTAGTCTCTGGCGAAGATTTTGATGTGCCATGTCTCCTCAGATGAAAACCTGGTGGTCCTAGTGAGGGTCTAAACAGTGGAGAACGGTCTAAACAGTGCTCCATTGCCTGGGCTGTAGATTGAATCTACAATACCGGCTCTCTGTGAACTTTTCCGTGGTTCACCAAGGGTAAATATGTTCAGACGTTCTGAGCAGACTCTCTACTCTGATAAATATCCAGTGTATGCTATCCTCTTTGCTTGTTATATTTTTTGCTAGTTCTATTGTATACGCTTCAATGCTATACTTCTGGTTTTTGATATTTTGTTCTCATTCTTGACTGTTCTTTGTGTCTGTGAATTTGTGCTTCGTTTGTTCTTTCTGCTGTGACCCATAGGAGGGTCTGAAGTCATGTTTCTTCTCCAGACCTAAAAGTGTCACAGGAGAAAAGTGGTGCTCATTGTAGATGACATTGGAGGAGATTTTTTATACAGTTAGTAAACAGATAATTTTTAGGATATAAGAGGATGCTGTTAGGATAAAGAGGATAAAAGCTGCTAACTAGGGACCTGTCCTTGTTTGTGTTCAAACCTGAAAGTCTGGCCCAGGTTTGGGTCCCAAACCGGAACGCTCATCCCTACTGGCAACACCCATAAATGCTCACCACCAGATACAGCCTATTGGCCTTCACCAACAATGAGAACAGGGGTATATTGCACATTAAATAGGTAGAGTAGCTGGTAGCACATGTGCTCTGCCACTCTATTCATCTCTAGGCAATTGAGGACAGTGAGTGCCATGCTTGGCTATCTGCGTTAATGACATAGACAAAGAATGGAGCTGCAGTGTGCATGGCTGATCTACTGCTTTATTCTTTTAAATACAATAGGACCCAATTGTAGTGTTCCTTGGGATTTCGACCACCATGACTAACACGCCAAGAAGTTATGCCCTATCCACATGATTTGAATTTTCACTTTAGTGGTTGGACAACGCCATTAAAATGTGTCTGTAATGCCATAAAAGATGTGATGTTTTTCTGAGAAATTGTATCTCTGTGACAGCCTTATAAGACCATTGCACAAAACAAATCTACAATACAGCTATCTGCAAGAGGCCTTATAGATTGGATATTTCAGTTTCACTGTAAACAATCTGAAACCATTGAGAAGTGAGCAATATTGTTGAGCAAAAAATGTGAATTTATAGCATTAAAAGATTTACTTTAAATCCTTTGTTGATACAGCATTCTTGTTTCATTTTTGTCAGTTGATTTGAAGGCTAGGATTTACAGTAGAAAAATCCATCCCTGTCCAGAAAAAAAGATTTTGAGAGCAAAACATTTTCTCAAGGTTTTTAATTTTTTAAATATGTTGATACAATAAGTTGAAGTATAATGTCAATGCATTTAGTATTTTTGTTGTGCAAATTCAAGTTCTCAAGGCTCCACAAATATGTATCCTCGATGTAGAAAAGTCTAAACTTTGGTCACAACTCTTTAACTAGTTTTGATAAAATTTGCATTATTCATTTTTTTTATCAAATTTCGAGTTTAACGCCGTTTGAGGGGTTACTTGCCATGAATAAATATGCTAAAAAGAAATGAGCATTCTAGAGTGTTTATAAGAGCACAAGAGGACTGGTCAAAGAAGTTGAATATTTATGACCTTTCTGATTAATATTCTCAATGACGGTCAGAGGGAGCAAAAGCTATGCAAAGAGTATAACCTTGGTTACCAAAAGTATGTTTTAATGTTTGAGTTTTATATGAGATTTTTTTTTTTTAAATCTTTTCATAAATTATAAATATTACTTATCACTATGCAACACAATTCAGTATTAAACTAAGTTTTGTAAATTTCCCCTATGGCTGCCCAGTGTATGGTAAATTAGAATGTTTCAGATAGGAGGTCAAAAGTAACCCAGATCAAATTTAAAGGTAATCTACCATCAAAATCAAGCATGATAGAACAGGGCCACTGACTGGGGTCACTGATCCAGGTACTATGACTGTGGGAATCTTATATAAGTTATCCGTGGCCTCCTTTCTTCTAAAATTGTCTTTTAAAATTACGCTTGTGAACCAGATTAACTAGGAGGCATTACCAGAGCCCATCCATGCTGTATCTTCATAGACTTTAACACTGTGCAGAATACTTATACCCAGTTCAACTGTGTGCTGAAACTTCCTCTGCTGCAGTGAGATTACAGCAGGAGAGGGAGCAGGGAAGTGCTGAGAGAGCAGGGGAGGGGGAGACAGTGTCACAACCTGTAAAATAAGAGCATGGGGTTGGTTTGGTAAAGCTCCCCCCAGAGCCATTTAAACCTTTCCCACCTTTCCTTTTTCGTTTTTGCATTTAAATTTTTCACTCCCCACCTTCAAAAATCTATAATTTTTTTTATTTTTCCATGTACAGAGTTGCTGGGGGAGCTGTATACAGTGATTGCTGGGGGAGCTGTATACAGTGATTGCTGGGGGAGCTGTATACAGTGATTGCTGGGGGAGCTGTATATAGTGATTGCTGGGGGCTGTATATAGTGATTGCTGGGGAGCTGTATATAGTGATTGCTGGGGAGCTGTATACAGCGGTTGCTGGGGGAGCTGGATACAACGGTTGCTGGGGAGTGGTATGTAGCGATTGCTGTTCCTTGTCTGGACTACATTCGATGGGGGCCCCCACCATATTTTGCGCCCAGGGGCCCCCACCAACCTTGATCCGGCCCTGATCATCCATAATTAAAGGGGTTGTCTGAGCTGGGGGGAGAGGGGGGGGGCATAAAAACAAGAAAGCAGTTGTATTTACACCCCTCTCACTCTCTGCTCCAGTGACGTGCCTCCCATCACTCCGGGGTTTGTGGCATCACAACCAGTGCAGTAATCACTGTAGGTCCTGGCTGTGGTCTCTGTAACACTGCAGAGGGAATGTGCTGTAGTTGTGACATCATTGCTGCATCACTGTAAACATACAGTCCGGGGATGATAAGAGGCACAGCGCTGGACCGGAGCACCAGAGGGGGTAAGTACAACTGCTTTCTTGTTTTTACAGCCTCCACACTCCACTGGTAAAAAATAAACAAGCCTGGACAACCCTTTTAACCCCTTAAGGACGCAGGGTTTTTTCCCCTCATTTCTCGCTCTCCACCTTCAAAAATCCATAACTTTTTCATTTTTACGTGTACAGACCTGTGTGAGGGCTTATTTTGTGCGTAACAAATTTTGCTTTCCCGTAATGTTATTTATTTTAACATGCCGTGTACTGCAAAGCTGAAAAAAGATTCCAAATGTGGAAAAATTGAAAAAAACCCACGTTCTTGTGGGCTCAGTTTTTACGACTTTGACTGTGCGCTCCAAATAACACCTCAGCTTTATTCTTTGGTTTGGTGCGATCACGGTGATACCAAATTTATATAGGTTTTATTGTGTTTTAATAGATTTTAAAAAATTAAATGAATGTGTACACAAAAGAAAAAAATGTTTTTGCCATCTTCTGAAGCTAATAACTTTTTCATACTTTGGCGCACAGAGCTGTGTGAGGTGTCATTTTTTGCAAAATGAGCCGACGTTTGCATTGCTACCATTTTGAGGTCTCTGCGACATTTTGATCATTTTTTATTCCATTTTTAATGTGATGTAAAAAGGTGTAAAAGTTGCATTTCGGACATTTGGGCGCCATTTCCCATCTCGGAGGTCACCGCCGGCCGTAACCGTTTTTATATTTTGATAGATCGAGCATTTTGGGACGTGGAGATATCTAATGTGTCTGTGATTTTTACTGTTTATTATGTTTTATATCAGTTCTAGCAAAAGGGGGGTGATTTGAAGTTTTAATATTTTATAAATTTTTTAAATTTTTTAAACTTTTTTTAAACTTTTTTTTTTCACTAATTCTTAGACCATCTAGGGTACATTAACCCTAGATGGTCAGATTGCTCCTACCATATAGTGCAATACTTCTGTATTGCAATATATGGCATTTTTGCACATGATTCATTACAATGAGCCTCGGGTCAAACGACGATCGGAACAAAGATGGCGGGGCCCGCGCGCCGCTGTTTTTTAAATGCCGCCGGCGACTTTGCCGGCGGCAATGAAAAGGTTAATAGCCGTGATTGGTGCAAGCACCAGCCGCGGTTATTAGCAGTGGGGGTTTGCTGCAATATGCAACAACCCCCACCTCTGTATGAAGAGGACTCAGCCCGTGAGCCCTATTCATACATTCCCTGTAGCTCTACGGCGCAGAGCGTTATGGGGGTAAAAGCGGTTTTTGTATTCATGAAAACAGATGTGTAATACCAGGAATTACTGAAAACCTAGCAACTCACATCTTCGGTCTAAATTACCTTTTTCTTCTGTCTTAGATTCTTTAAGCCGGAGCACAACTCTAAAGATTACACAGCACAAAATTCTTAGGTTACTCATTTTATCATCATCTTTTCCATCTTCTTATGGCAATTTTTATAATGTTCTGTTGTTCTCCTAGAGACCACAGTTATGTCCCTAAAGTATCCAATAGTCACAGTGCTGCCCTGGTAGTCACATTTCTGCCCTCGGTAGCCACAGTGCTGCCCCCAGTAGCCAGTGCTTGACCCAGTAGTCACAGTGCTGCCCCCACTAGACATTGCTTGCCCCATTATCCACAGTGCTGCCCCCCTCATCAACAATGCTGCCCCCAATATCCACAGTGCAGCCTCCTTTAGCCATTGCTTGCCTCCAGTAGTCACAGTGCGGTCCCCAGTAGTCACAATACCCCCAATAGCCAGTGCCTGCCTCCAGTAGCCACAGTGCTAGCTACAGTTCTGCCCCCAGTAGCCACATTGCTGCCCCAATAGCCACTGTGCTGCCCTCAATACCCAATTGAAAAAACATAATTAACTTGTTCCTGTCAGCTTTGGCACCTTCTGCAGAGCTCCGTCAAAGGTGACGTATAATGACATCAGACGCCTGCCTTCACCGGATCAGTTACGGCCATATGCATTTAACCTTGTGCAGGCGGATGCCTCATCACATGCAGCCCATATTACATCCATGTCACACTGCACCTCACAGTACATGCATGTCACACATCCAACCTGCACCCCATATACACTCCCCCTTTGCACTGCCTGCACCCCCATAATTTTATAACCATTTTTTTTTAAATAGTCTGCTCCTTTTAGGAACCCTTAGAGAAAGTGCCAAATAGCAAATGTAATGGCAACAGCTTGGCGACACCCAAACACATCACAGGAGCCCTGATTGTTGGCCATAAGTTAGGTACTACAGTTGGCTTTTGGCTTCCCCAGTAAATAGCAGGTTTCTTCTGTTTAGTAATGCAGATACGTACCATGCATGGAAAGGGCTCATCTCATGATCCCTCTTCATACAGGCTTAACCAAATAGTGAGTTATATGTACTAAGTGTAGTCACCACGAGGTTGAAGGTATTCCTTGCAATTGTCAAAATTTTTAATCTGCTGCTTTGCTTAGCTGCATTCTCTCAATTTTACAAAACGTCCACAGTTTAATGTTCTCAAATTATGCAAGTTATTTTATTTACTCAAATCCAGAGAACGTTCGTAGTTACTTGTTGCAATGTTCCTTAAGACAAGTTATAAATCATTGAGCTTGTAAAATATACTCTACCAAACAACTGTGATAATAAAACACTGTGGGTAATAATTCATTAAAAAATACAATTTCTATCCGTAGCAGTTATCCAAGTAACAATTTCATTTCATGCAATGAATGCTACTTCTGGGAAATTGTCAATGCTTTTATCAATATTAGGTATTCAAAGCAAAAGTACAGTATTCAGAACATTTCCATGGCAACTTGACAGGCACATTCTAGAGAAGACAAGGCTTACTTTCACTTAAAAAGGTAAAATAACATCACAAGCCGGTATAACCTACATTCTAGACTTAATATAAAAAAAAATTGCTCTAAATTACTGGCGGCACTTCAAAGTAATAAGTTGCTGGCAGGGTAACCCAGAGAATCTACAGATAAATGTGGACAAAGACGAGAAAATGACATCTGAGCTTGTTATCATGTCAAATCATAGCCTCTTCAGAACTTAAATTAAATAAATAACCAAAAAAGAAATCGTATCAAAGAGAAAACCGGATTGTGATGTAAAATTCATCTCCATAGTAGCTACGTCAAGGGAAAAACACATGGAAAAAGTAATAAAGTTAACTGAACACAAAGTATTTCTCCCACACAAAACCAGAACCAATAAAAAATCTTGGTTTCTTTTTGGCCCATTGTAGAGCTGCCAGTCTTTAAATACTCTCTGATCCCTGATGAAGTCTACGAGTTAGGCGATACGCGTGGGGCGGTTTTTGTCTGTGCTGGACGATCACTGGTAACATCTTTTATGTACTAAGCTTTATAGCAAAGTTTTATTGTCTATGGGGCAGATTTATCAAGCAGTCTGAAAGTCAGAATATTTCCAGTTGCCCATGGCTACCAATCACAGCTCAGCTTTCATTTCACCAGTGCTCATGAATATTTTAAAGGGGAGCTGTGATTGGTTGCAATGGGCAACTGGAAATATTCTGACTTTCAGACTGCTTGATAAATCTGCCCCTATGTGTTGTTTCCATCCATAAGTGTGTTACTGAAATTGTGTTGGGTCACCTCTAATGTACTGTTTGGCATTTATCCCTATATAATACTTACCATTTATACACTTACAAGGTCTTTCCCCTCACACAATTTCAATTTTTATACCTGTTACGTTGCTTTTGTACATGGAGCACACATTTTATATTGGCTTTTTCTATAATGCACACTCGTCCATGCACAGTGGGTATTTTTACCACAATTTGTGTTTTTAATTGTTTTTAATATTCTATTTTTGGTTGCTCAATAAAATGACTTGATTACTTGTACGCATCCTCTTTTTCTTTGTTCTTTATGTACCTATTTGCTTGAGATGCGGTTTTGAGTTATCTCTTCACTAGAGATGAGCGAACATGCTCGTCCGAGCTTGATGCTCGGTCGAGCATTAGGGTACTCGAAACTGCTCGTTACTCGGACGAATACTTCGCCCGCTCGAGAAAATGGCAGCTCCCGCCGTTTTGCTTTTTGGCGGCCAGAAACAGAGCCAATCACAAGCCAGGAGACTCTGCACTCCACCCAGCATGACGTGGTACCCTTACACGTCGATAGCAGTGGTTGGCTGGCCAGATCAGGTGACCCTGGGATAGACTAGCCGCTGGCCGCGCTGCTCGGATCATTCTGTCTCTGGATGCCGCTAGGGAGAGAGCTGCTGCTGGTCAGGGAAAGCGTTAGGGTGTTCTATTAGCTTACTGTTAGGCAGGAGTGATTCTCAAAGAACCCAACAGCCCTTCTTAGGGCTACAATAACGTTCTACTTTTTTTATTTTAATTTGCATCTTTTACCATTTTGTGAGGAATTAGCAGGGGGACTTGCTACCGTTGTGTTTAGCTCTTAGTGGCACACATATCCATAGCAAAGACCGAAGTGGGAAAATTCAGTAGGGGTTGGATTTCTATTAGGCAATAACTCAGTGTCAATGTATAGCAATGGAACTACAGGCGGTCCCCTACTTAAGAACACTCGGCTTACATACGACCCCTAGTTACAAACGGACCTCTGGATATTGGTAATTTACTGTACTTTAGTCCTAGGCTACAATAAACAGCTGTAACAGTTATCACAGGTGTCTGTAATGAAGCTTTAATGTTAATCCTGATTCTTATGACAATCCAACATTTTTAAAATCCAATTGTCACAGAGACCAAAAAAGTTCTGGGATTACAATGATGAAATATACAGTTCCGACTTACATACAAATTCAACTTAAGAACAGACCTACAGACCCTATCTTGTATGTAACCCAGGGACTGCCTGTATAGGATTAAAGGATACACCAGGCACATTACACATAGATCCAGGCACCGTGACTTTGGCATCTTCTTATATTTGTTATCCATGGCCTCCTTCCTTCTAACATCAACTTTCAAAATTATGGTAATGGCAAGAAGGGCTCTTGGGGGCATTACCAGAGCCCCTCCATGCTTTATCTTTACAGGCAGTTAGGGTGTGTAGGAGCATTGCTGACAGAGGGACGGGGAAGTGCCAAGGCAGCTGGGAGGAAGTGCTGAGGGAGCAGGGGGGGGGAGCAAAAGCAGCATGCCACCAGATCCTCCCAAGTTAGGCCCCTTTCATACTGCCATTGTACGTCTCCATAGACGGCTGTGGCACGCGGCCGTGCTACAGTGTGCACACACATGTGCCACCATGCCGTACCGTACAAGGGGAAAACATACAGCATGCTCTGTCTTTTCGCGTGTTCACGTCCGGGTGCCATGATTCGCTATGGAGAGGGGCCACCCAAACCACCAACCAAATGTTAGACGCAGAACATCTGTTCCTGCTCTCAATACACATGCACACAAGAGCCATTTCAGGACCTTGGAAGGTCTTGCAAATGTCCTGAAACCACAGATTGAAAGCAGCCAGAAGGGACACATCCTCCATTCTGATTCTAGTACCAGATGTAGTAAGTGATTCCACACTTGTAGGGGTGATAATATATATACAGCTCAGGGCCCGTGGCAACCTCATCCACCCCTGAGAGGGGAGGGGTGAGCAGTGCTACGGCCGGGCGAGCATATGGCCGTGTGAATGCAGCCTAAGCTCTAGATCTCTGGCTGCTTCTCCTTGTGGGGGCCGAGTTTAGATGGACGGCCATGTCTTGGTAGGTAAGCAGTCACACGCCTTCCAGATACAGATGAGGAATTGAACAATGCTCCGTGAGAAGATCACAGCTTGGAATCTCACCCTGCAGTACCCTGCAATATTTGTGCCCCTAGCAATCTCAGTGTACATAGATTTTAGACTTTGCGAAAAATCGTAAAAATTACTTTAAAAATTCTTTCTATAAATAACCTTGACCTAAAACAGGAAAGTTTTATTCTGATTTCATGTCAAATAGTGAGAAAAACATGAAATTCTGTCTTTTTATGTGAATTTACACTTCTGGATTCCAGTGTATGAGACCGTCCACCATCCTCATTATAATTCTCTGGTAGAGCTGTAAATGAAATTGTTATAAACATATTAACCTGTATGGTTAACAAACAAAAAAAGGACATAAAAAATTGGGCAAAATTGTAAAAAAACATGTACAAAATGACTGCTATACATTACTTACAAGCTTGTAGAATAACAAGTACAGGCAGTCCCCGGGTTACATACAAGATAGGGTCTGGAGGTTTGTTCTTAAGTTGAATTTGTATGTAAGTCGAAACTGTATATTTTATAATTGAAGTTCTGGACAATTTTTTTTCTTTTGTCCCAGTGACAATTGGAGTTTCAAAATTTTTGCTGTAATTGGACCAAGGATTATCAATAAAGCTTCATTACAGACACCTTACAGCTGATCATTGCAGTCTGGGACTATAGTAAAGCATCCAGAAAGCTTCACCAGAGGTCACAGTGGGCAGAGGGGTCTGTCTGTAACTATGGGTTGTCTGTAAGTCGGGTGTCCTTAAGTAGGGGACCGCCTGTACCTTGACAATTAGAGCTGAAATGGAGGCCAAATCGCAGAACACAGAAGCCAATGAAAGAAGGAATAAATATTAAAGAGAATGATTATCATTAAATGGGGAAAAAAAATCTAATAAATGTGGAAAACTATTGACGTACGTTATCGAGTCCATATATTTATAATAAGAGATGAGCTTCAGTCAGTAGATTCTGGAATTGTTGCTTTAACCCCTTCACGCCGATGCCCTTTTTCTGTGCGTTTCCATTTTTGCTCCTTTTCTTTAAAGATCCATAACTTTTTTCATGTTTCTGCATACTGAGGGCTTGTTTTCTGAAAAACAAATTATACTTCCTTTTGACAGTATTTATTGTTCAATGCCGTGGGGAAAACAAATTTCATATGCAATGAACTTGCCGAAAAAATACTTTATGACATATCCCTTTTATTCTTTGAGTCAGAGAGATTACGGGGATGCCAAATTTATCTAGGTTTTAAAAAAATTTTTTACTTTTTTTTACAAAAAAAATCTTAATTTTGCCATAAAAAGGGTCATGTTAGGCATTTTGGCATTTATTTCCATTACGTTGTTCACCACTCTGACTAATCGTTTTTAATTATTGATCGGTCATGACTTTTGGGATGCAGCAATGCCTAAGATGTTTAGGATTTGTATTGTTTATTTTTTTATCACTTCTAGAGAAAGGGGGTGACTTGAACTTTTAAGTTAATTTATTTAGTTTTTATTAAAAAAAAATTTTTTTAGCTGTTTTTAGACCCTCTAGGGTACTTTGACCCAAGGGGATCTAATCGATCCTACTATATAATGCAAAACTACAGTATGGCAGTATATGGTGGATTTGCTGATGATCTGTACAAATTCCAGGCTGTCATTGCAATGGAACGTCGCTCCCTGATGCCGTCAAGGAGAGATACAATGACAGCCAAGATGGCGGCACCCATGCGCCACTGGCTGTTACGGGGCAACGGCCACCTTCAATCATGGTTGTAAAGGCTGAAAGTTTGCCGTAATATGCAGCAACACCCGGTCTGTATGAAGATAAGTCAGCCTGTGAGCCCTTGTACTGCCCCAGAATTAACCAAATAGTACAAGAGTCTGCTAGCCTAATAATAATAATAATAATAATTCTTTATTTATATAGCGCACACAGATTACGCAGCGCTGCACAAAGCTTGTCAAATTGGTCCCTGTCCCCATGGGGCTCATAATCTAAACAACCTACCAGTATGTGTTTTTGGAGTGTGGGAGGAAACCGGAGGATCCTAGGGAAACCCACACAAACACGGAGAGAACATACAAACTCTAGCATGGATCTCTACACTTACATAGGTGAACGGAGTTCTTGAAAATCTGGAAACAGTTAATGCGCTATGTACACGGCATAGACAGCAATCTATGGTTGTGGCTTGTAGCCCCTAATGATAGGAGTTTAATGTGGCAGATTTCCACAATAATTGCATCGACTCATCTGCTGTTTTCACAATCATAACCTGCTGGAAGCATATTGTAAAGAAATGTGCAATTATTTCTAAAATACTTCTATTACTTCTGTTCATCATGGGAAAAATTCCCATTTCAATCTGTATGCTAATGAGACACAGCCCCTCCCTCCTCACTAACTGCTGTAACCTTTAAACAGAAGCAGTGAATCAGAGCAGAGGGGAGGAGCTGTGCTCAGTGAAGACATCTCAGACACCAGTGCACCCCAATGCTCCAGGGCCAGGTACAACACTGAGTTAAATGCATTTTTCACAGTCCTGCTGCTACTCACTACCGATCTCCAGTGACCTATATAGGAGACTAACATTGCCACAAATTCCGGTAATACACTGTGTAGGATGAGCAAGAGAAAAAGGGGGGAAATGTATATAAACTCTACTGTAGTAACAAACAGAGTATAAATTTTATTAGATTAGCAAGAAAACATTTAAAAGCATATGGGATCATATGCATGTACCAGTGCATGATAATAGGATGAAATATCATGCGGTAAGCTTCCTACCCCCTGTACTATCTTGAGGTTCTAGTCTGCTATTTCATCAACAAAGTGCATGTACCTGCTGTGCTGGACAATATGGGGCACATTTACTTAACCGTCCCGTTGCGTCCGCCGATCCGGAATGTCCAACGAGGATTTGGTCTGCCGCGATTCACTTACAGCGTGCGCCCGATTTCCTGCATATGTCGCTTCCCCTGCTGAGGTCCGCCGGAGTTCACCTTCTTCTTCCCGGTGCATGTGAGTGCTGATCTTGCGACACAAATTGGTTTTTAAATTCCGCGGTTTGTCCAAATCAGTCGGGTTATCCGACGGCCACGCCCCCGATTTGTGTCGCATGCAAGCCAGCGCCGTTGCGCCACAATCTGATTGAGTGCGCCAAAAACCTGGGGCAATTCAGGGCAAATCGGAAAAAAATCACAAAACCCGACGGAAATGCGTCCGACAGACCCTTAGTAAATGTGGCCCAATGTGTTTAAGCTGTCCTGGGCCGAGTGTGCAAAAATAAGGCTGTGATAGATAGTCAGGGCCCCTATAGAGAAACCAGGAGCAATAGGAAAAAGAGTCGTCCACATGGAAAATAATAGAGAAATAAATAGCAGCAGATCCCGATGGGGTAGGAGCCAAGCAGTTCATGCGTTCTGCCGCAATGTGGCTTCCTCAGGGGTATCACTGATCTCCAGGGACACTACAGTCTGCAACTTTGTATGGTCAGAAGTTCTGTTTCTTAATCCACAGCAGCAAGAACAATGGGGCTCATTTACTAAGGGCTCTGCGGCTGCACTTTCGGCGAGTTTCCTGACTTTTTCCGTTTTGCACTGAATTCCTCCGGGATTTTTGCGCATGCGATTGGATTTCACCGCAAACATGACGACTTTCACGGGACTTTCACGGGGGGCGTGAAAACCTGACGGATTTGGAAAAACCGCGGAATTTAAAAACTGAATTGTGTCGCAACAGGGGAATAGGTTGGTGAACTACGGGCCCGCCTTTGCTGGCGGCGTTGAGAGGGTTAATAGCCGCGATCGGTGCAAGGACCGACCGCGGTTATTAGCGGTGGGGGTTTTCTGCAAAATGCAAAAACCCCCACCTTTGTATGAAGAGGACTCAGCCCATGAGCCCTCTTCATACATCCCTTATACCATTTTTTACTCCCCACCTTCAAAAATCTATAATTTTTTTATTTTTCCATATACAGAGATATGTGTGATGGCTTGTTTTCTGAGTAACAAATTGCACTTCAAAATGATGGTATTTAATATTTTCCAGAAAAGGGCATGGAATATTAAATACCACCATTTTGAAGTGTAATTTGTTACGCAGAAAATAAGCCATCACACAGCTCTGTACATGGAAAAATAAAAAAGTTATAGATTTTTGAAGGTGGGGAGGGCAAAATGAAAACGCAAAAATGAAAAAGGGCTGCGGCATTAAGGGGTTAATGTATGGGTCGGTACGATTATGGGAACACCAAAGTTGTATAGGTTTAATAATGTTTGCATACATATACAAAAATTAAAACCTCCTGTCAATTTTTTATTTTTTTGCCATCTTCTGGAACTAATAACTTTTTCATACTTTGGTGTACCGAGCTGTGGGTGGTGTCATTTTTTGAGACTTTTTATGATGTTTTCAATGCTAGCAGTGCTACCATATTTAGGACTGTAAAACCTTTCTATCACTTGTTATTGAATTTTGGGCGATGTTTTCCGTTACGGGGTTAAACATAGTGAAAACACATTATTATATTTTGATAGAACGGACATTTAATTATATTTAAATCAGTTCTAGGGAAAGGGGGGTGATTTGAATTTATAGGCTTTTTTATCATAATTTTATCAACTTAAATTAGCCTGTAAGCTCCACCCACTCACACAAAAGGGCATCCTTGCGCTAATTTGTACTCCCCTAGCCCACAGCACACACACTCAACTCAAAAGTCAGGGAAACCAAACGCAAAATCAATAAGGAGGAACTACACAAATAGTAGAAAACTGGGCACATGAAAAAACCATGTGCTATGCCAAAATACACAATCTTTATTGAATATGAACATCACATAAATATTATATCATACACCAAACCAAGAATCATTAAAAACATTTTAAAAGGATACGAAATCCTCTGTACAAAACCCAGGGGAGGGTAGGGCCCATGATAAGGCCCACCAAGAGCGACACCTCCCTACCCAGCTCCAAACCCTAAGCCTGTCAAATACCAGTGATGTTTCAAGGCAAAAAAGATAACCAGAAGATATGTATCTATAAAGTAATAGCGTTAATATATGAGACAAATTGATAGGTATAGTTACCAGGCAGGCCAGACAAGAGGGTAAGGGGCTGGGGGAGCCCCAAGCGTATCGCCACTCACGGTGGCTTCCTCCGGGGTAATTGGTGTATACAGTTCAATGACTATAAATACCTGTGTCGATAAGTGGTGGCAGGTGTGGAGCGCCATGCTACCATAGTAACGCTCAGCATCCTGTCTGGTGCGGTGCGCGTGTGTACACGTCATATAAGCGAGTCACATGATAGGAGGTCATGTGACCAAAAATGGCGGCGCCCAGCGCTACATCTTATATTGAAATACACCGGCGTCGTACCAAGTCACATGATATAAGGTCATGTGACCAAGGGGGCGGCACTCGACGCCGTGTCTAATGCATCGCAGCTGTGGAAAACTGTAGGTATATAAGCAGGCCATATGAAATGATAAAAATGAGGAATAAAAATATGAATAAATAATGCTAAGAAATAAAGGTGAGAGGTGAAAGATGTGGAAATGAACAGTGGGAAGTGGGAAATAATAAATGATAAATCGTGCTAGTAATGAGGATAAGTATCCGTGCATACAGGGTAATTAATATTCTGTACGTGAGTGCAAATTCATATCCATAGATAATAAATACTTGTGGAGGCTAGAAGAACGCCTCCCTTAGCAATATATACATATATACTTAAGAATATATTAAAAAACACATGAAGAAAAAAAAGCAAATAGATATAAAATATCAACATCCTATACCATGCATTAATCTAGTACATACGAGGTTTTTGTTTATAAATATTAACAATCATAGTGAAAATACATAGTGAATCAGTTAGACATATATATTTAGTATTACGCACACAGACACACGTACATGGGCCCATGTACACATACACACACACCCACACACACATATACACTCACCGGCCACTTTATTAGGTACACCTGTCCAACTGCTCGTTAACACTTAATTTCTAATCAGCCAATCACATGGCGGCAACTCAGTGCATTTAGGCATGTAGACATGGTCAAGACAATCTCCTGCAGTTCAAACCGAGCATCAGTATGGGGAAGAAAGGTGATTTGAGTGCCTTTGAACGTGGCATGGTTGTTGGTGCCAGAAGGGCTGGTCTGAGTATTTCAGAAACTGCTGATCTACTGGGATTTTCACGCACAACTATCTCTAGGGTTTACAGAGAATGGTCCGAAAAAGAAAAAACATCCAGTGAGCGGCAGTTCTGTGGGCGGAAATGCCTTGTTGATGCCAGAGGTCAGAGGAGAATGGGCAGACTGGTTCGAGCTGATAGAAAGGCAACAGTGACTCAAATCGCCACCCGTTACAACCAAGGTAGGTAGAAGAGCATCTCTGAACGCACAGTACGTCGAACTTTGAGGCAGATGGGCTACAGCAGCAGAAGACCACACCGGGTGCCACTCCTTTCAGCTAAGAACAGGAAACTGAGGCTACAATTTGCACAAGCTCATCGAAATTGGACAGTAGAAGATTGGAAAAACGTTGCCTGGTCTGATGAGTCTCAATTTCTGCTGCGACATTCGGATGGTAGGGTCAGAATTTGGCGTCAACAACATGAAAGCATGGATCCATCCTGCCTTGTATCAACGGTTCAGGCTGGTGGTGGTGGTGTCATGGTGTGGGGAATATTTTCTTGGCACTCTTTTGGGCCCCTTGGTACCAATTGAGCATCGTTGCAACGCCACAGCCTACCTGAGTATTGTTGCTGACCATGTCCATCCCTTCATGACCACAATGTACCCAACATCTGATGGCTACTTTCAGCAGGATAATGGGGAAAGGGGGGTGATTTGAATTTATAGGCTTTTTTATCATAATTTTTTCAACTTAAATTAGCCTGTAAGCTCCACCCACTCACACAAAAGGGCATCCTTGTGCTAATTTGTACTCCCCTAGCCCACAGCACACCCACTCAACTCAAAGCTCAAGTCAGGGAAACCAAACGCATCTGAATCCCAGACACTACACACCAAGCACGCACAACCCAGGGACAGTCACCCATTTATTCCATACAACTCGACTCTGCCACCACTGTTAATTTCGGGTTACGAGATGCCCACAACAGGAACGCACACATACACCCAGATGCACACTTTTATAGGTGCCGTACAGACCACCTGGACCCACACTGTCTATAGCTACTGCTAGCACAGACACACGGCCTATAGCTACTGCTCTGGAGCTCTGGAGATTGACATTTTACAAACTAAGCAGAATTTCTTAAGGAAATATATTAGAAAAATCTTCACAACACCTCCGCAAAATTAAAAATGATCTCAAATAACAGTTACACTTTAAAGGAAATAATATGTAATGAAAAGTTATACAACTTTCTAATATACTTTCTGTATCATACCTCACTTTTTTTTAGATTTCTGCTTGCTGTCCTGCTATAGAAAGCCTATACAGTATTTTAATTCCACTGGATAGGAATCTCTCAATGCTCATGTGACGGACACACAGGCGCAAGAGGCGTTACAATCACTCTCTCATTACTCTAATAATAACCGCTGTGTATGATAATGGCTTGTGCACCTTGTGTCCATCACCAAGACCATGGAACAGATTATATCCGCTGGAATAACAGCGGATTTTCTAGATCCTGCTTGCTGTTCTGGCTTAGAAAGCTTATTATGTCTATTATAATATATATATATATATATATATATCTATATATATATATATATATACAGATATATATATATATAATCTAATATGTGTTAAAAGATAAGAAAACAGCAATACAGTTCCGAGTAGCAAAGGTAGGGTGCTAAAACAACTCTCAACTCGCACCGTCGAGTCCCAATTAAGCCAAATAAACAAAACGGCAGCACTCCCCTTGTAGTGAAAAACAAACTTAGCTAGAGGTGGAATAAACACTACATTTTTCTTTTTTACTTACTAACAGGGTGGATGCTGCCATTTTTCTTATTTGACTATAATAGGTGTGTACACACCACCCCATATATATATCTTCTTTCAGACACTATATAAATTATCTGCTGAATATCCATGTAAATCTTTAATGTATTCTTATAGTCTTGATATCTTAATAATATCTTGATAATGTGATTTTTCGGTTGCCTTGAAATATCTAAATGGTTTATATACAGTAAAACAAACATAGGCTTCCAAAACCCATAAATAATAAATGCTATGTTTATACTCTAGATGATGAGTCAATATAAAATAAATAAAAGCGATATGCTGAAAATTTGTAATAATACATTCCAGGCAGGAGGCTGGAGGAGCGTTCCAATTTCCAATGCCCTTTTCTCCTTATTGATTTTTGGAGATATAATTATCAGAACATCTTAGAGACACTTAACTAAACAGAGCTTTTGAGTAAAACTCATCTTGTTACAAAGAGGCTGTCAAGAAGGTGAGTTGTTGTTGACCTTTCTGAAAAATGTATCTTAAGTTCAAATCCAAAGCATTCTGCTATACAAGATAGAATTTCATGTATTTTGTAAAAATGTTATTAAAGAAATTTGGTTGCCCCTTTCTACAAATAAGCTAAAGTTTAATAGAACCATCAAATATTGACTGACTATTTTTGTTAGAATTGTTAAGGTTAGTAGAAAAAAAGAAATTATATGAAGAGTACGGTAGAAGTGATGAGACACCCTACTTTCTGTTTTTCTGAAAGAGCCGAAAGGATTTCAATGCGCATGCGCTGCCTTCCCCCTTACGATGCGCGTGCGGAATCCCATCCCACGGAAGAATCTTGTGACGTCGAAAGTAGACGACACCTCCCAGAATCCCATCCTTGTAAACATCCGGTTTCAGGTAAGGGACCATGCGAATAATCAGCCTATCCAGGATCTTAAGACAGGCTCCTGACTCCTTGTTTCTTTTAAAGCCCTTCGCATAGGTTTATCTCTCCTATGGCGACTGGCGCCCTCTGATGAGTCCTCTTTGATAGTTGATATAAACCCTTAACACACGCTCACCACCTTGCAGTCAGCCCCTAATCCCCTGATGACGCCAGTTTCGGCGAAACATGTCGGGAGGGCCTGGTTGAGCGAAATATTTAATCAGCATAGGGCAGTTCAAAGGTTTCAACTAGGTCGAAGTCACACATAGGCTATGCAAATTGAGCAGGCAGAGTAGGGATGACCTTGAGAGTAATTTTCATCTCTATTTAGATGTTCACTGCAACTTTGTTTGCAAGAAGAGAGGGAACTGATCAATCCTTCCAGCAGCAATACTTACGTATCTCAGTCTCAATTAAGCATCCCCGACCTGCTATATTCGACCTCCGATTTACTGCCCCTTGTGTATTTTAACAATTCAGTTCAGTTGCTTTCATTTTTATTCAATAACCAATAAAAGTTATATTTTATCCCCCCTACCCGGGTGGCAAAAGGGATATTTTTGGCCGTGGCCGAGCGGCTTTGAGAGTTTTTTTCAAGCCTCTCCAGTGGCACTGACTTTGGACTTAGTACATAAGAGAGGCTGATGGCTGGTTAAAGCAGCAGAATTTGTATTCATTAACTATTTTATTCCATTCCTATAAAAAAAAATGTCTGGACCATTATACAAACTCTTATACCTCTCTTCTTCCTCATAGATTGTAAGCTCTGGCAAGCAGGACCCTCATTGCTATTTTTTCATATGACTGTTATTACTCTGTAATGTCTTATTTTATTTGTTTATGTTCCACATTATCTGTAAAGCACTATGGAATTTGATGACACGATATAAATATAGATTACTATATTATTATTATTATTATTATTATTAGAACCAATCCTGTTTCTTTCCTGCAGCTTAGATTTGGTCCAGAAGAATTTAACCCTCAGTGTTTGACAATCTTCAAGTCCTCACCGCTTTGTGCTCTCTCAATCTCCAAACTCTTGCGCCCATCCATCTTGAGATCACATATGGGTGCTGTCTACCTTCCTTGAGTGCTAGTTATAGAAGTTTTCTTGTCAGCACACTTTCCATGAAATTGTATCTTATTATTCGTTATGCTCCCGTATAGTTATTTTTTTACTGTTTTTGTGACCCTCATCTGTTGACTATTTTATCTGTTTGTATTATTTTGTCCATGTAGTGTACAATGGCACATAACATTAATGGATGTCCGAGGGAACATTGATCAGTAGTTCCTTTCCATTAGGGCTTGTGAAGCTTTCAGGTATGGGGAGCTAGAAGTGAATTAGCATCAGAACTCACTGCTGTGTCATCTGTTTCCTGAGTCTGCTTTACAGGTTATGTTGTGAAGGAAAGACAAAAGGAAAGTCTAGATATAAAGTCTCAACTGAGAGAATGTATACACATGTATAATTAGTATAGGATACATGCCTGCCTTTATTTGTTATGTGTTTTATTAAACTTAGTGGGAAATGGTTGTGTTAGTTTAAAATTTGTCCAAATTTTGTACAACTTGTGTGACTTAAAAAAACAAACAAACAAAAAAAACCACCTGGAATCATGTAATAACTCAGATAATGTTGAAAACTAACTGTGGCAAACATTAAAAGGAGGTTGTCTTAGGTGCAAAAGAAGGTGCAAATTCACCACTGCACCCCCAAAAAGTCACAAAAAGCAAGAAAAGAGAAGCAAAATAAAAATACATGTGCACTACATAATAATGTGTCTTTCTGGAAAAGGTTGTCATATCACCATGTTTGCAGAGTACTGCCTTTCATCTAAGTGTAAACTAGCCTAAAATGAATTTTAAAGGAGGGTAACACTTTCCCATACTTAAATCCCATTCTTAAATACCTGTTACACATGAAAGAACTTGCAAAGTCCAACAGAAAACTGGCACACAGGACCTTAGTAAATGTGCCCCAGTGTGTTTCAGCTGTACCTTCAAATACATTCACATGTTGTCAACAATTCTCACAAGCTTCCACAATTAAATCATCATATGGGCAGCCCGAAATTGTTAAAGGAATAGTAATCTTAAATTAAGGCTAACAGATTCTGTATATATAAGTATATGTAAGTTTTAAAATCCTGCCTAAATTACGTTATATGAAGTGAAACAAAAGGATATGCTAACTATCCAATTTGTCTCTACAGTATTATGGCCACCCAGTATTTGAGGGAAAATGTAGGCAGGTAAGGGACAAGCACAGTAAAAATACAGCAAAGTAACAAGTTGTTGAAATGGGTAAATATAAACATGGCTAAGAAATATTTTAGTACATATTTAGTTGTAAGTTAACACAAAGGAAGAAAAGTTGTATAGGAGGTGTCCTATGTCCTGGTGCCGTTACATAAAGGAGATAGAGAGGGGAAAATAGAGCTGAAGAGACAGTGAGGGACATTATACATTGCCCTTTTAAGGGCAGATAGAGAGAGAAAGCCGTGAGAACAGATACAATTGATTGCCCTTTCCAGGGCAGTTTAAAGGTTTTAGTAAGATGATAGCAGCACTCTTGTTGCAACAGCATATCCCTAAAAGCATAGCTCTTTTCTTTGCATCTGCTTTTATCAAAATATCAAGTGAGTGTTTGCTAAATCCACACATTCCTAAATGCAGAGTTCCTATACATTGCATCCTCTTTTAAAAATAGCAGTACTATGTTAGAAATATCCATACATATCTAAACTGCAGAGTCTGTATTCATAGCATCCTTTTTTAAATATCGTGTCAGTGTTACATGAGCTCCATATATGGAATCAAGGATGTTATTTTATCTTTATAGTGTGGATCCAGCAGGATGGCCCAGTAATCGGCACAGTGGCAATGGGGAAAGAAAAAAGTGCGGCACAAAGCCCTTAGTAAATGTGCCCCACTGTGGCCAGCCATCCCCAGCTCTCACTATCAAAAGCTTTTTTGGGATCCATTGCGAATATGGTTGGGAATGGATGAAGTTTGGGATGAATTTAAAGCCATCATGAACCGTAGGAACCTTGCAGACATATACAGTATAACTGAAGATCGATCAAATCCCACTTGGTTTGGGTTATATCAAGATCTCAACTAGCCTATTAGCCAAACTTTACCTCTTTTTTTGACAGTCTACTTATAGTAAATAAGCCAGTAGGAGTCCACCAGGTAATACTTTATGTGAGCTCTTATATCCTACGTGAATCACATAAGAAGTCATTAGAAAACACTTATATCTTGACCAGGATGTATGTGTGTGCAAATAATGGGTACCCTCGGATTCATGCAATGCTAACCATCTAGAAAAACCTGTGTCAGGAGAAAGTCAGTCAGAATGCCATCTCCTTTTCCTCCTTCATCTACTACTGTTTCATGACGATATGTGTAGTAGTACATTACATATCATAAAATTAAGGGCATCACCAATGATCTTTGAAAGATCAGAATTAGAAAAGATCAAGAATTCATGAATTTTGTTGCCAGGGGGGCCAAAAATATCTCTTGTTTGGGTCAAAAAAATTGTATGTTAGAAATCACTTTTTAGATGTAGAACATGAATCTACATCATTGTTATCAGTTACATATTTTATGGAAAAGTTTCCCCTGCATGGGAAGCCATATACTGTTACCTCTACAGTGGATATAGTTGTCTCTTAACAGATGAGTCTCCTGTAGCAGAGCTACAGCCACTGTCATGTACCTAACATGTAGCAAGACCATGAGGAGTTTGTGAGGGGACTGCAGACCCTTTACCTTCCAAGAAATAAGGTGCATGTCGTAGATTGGCTTTACTGGGCCTGTAAAGCCTAACTTCCAACATGTGATACCTGTGGAACCAATTCCCCCTTTCAAACCCTTGTAAATAGAATATAATCAGCATACAAAATCAATATAAGAAACTTCCTAGGGACTTCTTTCTATGCCTAGCATGTGGGTTATCAACTAAAAAAACTCATATGGATTAGTTGCATTTCCCATAATAATAAAGTGGTCCTGTGGAGACCAGCAAGGATTTGAGAGCTTGTGTATGTATAATCAAGGCTATCTACCTCCATCAAAGGGCCTCCTGAGCAGGAGGGAAGGCAGGTCAGTATAAGGGCTTCACCATAGTAAACTACCAAGAAACTACTTAACATGGTCTAAGTATGTGTCTATGTAGGGTCCATAAACTTAATGCGGAATCAGCAGGGTGCAAGAGACCATGGCCTTAATAGTCTTATCAGGGGTTGCAGAAACCAGCCGGAAGTCCAGAGATAGTTTTTAAGGTAAAGTATCACTTTAGGTAGCATATATTGCTTCTACAAAATGCTTTTCATTTCTAATGTATATACAGTATATGTAGCAAGTTACAAATACTTAACTTATTTCACTTAAGAAAGTGTAAAAATGTGTGCATTTTCTATTTTTTCTTCAAACCCTCTACATTATTTTCTGGTCACACTACATTTAGCATATCTGCATTAAAGATTCAGTGAAAATTAAGTGTGTTGTGAAGTCACCAAGACGCTCTACTTATTCCTGGTTTGCTATGCAGTGATTAGTAAAGCAACACCCAAAGACAAAAATATCCCAGCCCGTTAACCCATCCTTTATCCTGCCAAATGTGAAGAGAATAGAGGAAAAATGGAGAGAGATAAAAGTGACCGACATCACTATCAATGATCACTTATGGAAAAGAAATTAGAATGTACAGTAATGTCATACCCAGAGATCTGTAGCATGTAGATCATACGAACATAAACATTTTCTTCTTATATTTGCCTAACAACTAAGTACATTATAATCACTCATAGTTGAGTCCTTCTCAGGACTCAAGCAACACTTTTTGCCAATTTTTACTACCTTTACCTATAACCTTCAACCTTTTCAAGAACATGATACACACTTTTGCAAATCAAACAAAAATGATGTTGTGCATCTATTAAGCACATTCAGATGTCCCTAAAAATGGAGCCAGTTAAATTACATTTAGTCACACAGATTCATAAATAGATCTTATCTGCATGTAATTTATTCTCAGTTTTGTGAAGGCCAACTAGGTTTGTAAGGTGGGAACATTGGAAACAGCAAACAGCATGAAAACCAAGAAACACACAAGCAGATCAGGGATTAAAGTTGTGGCAAAGTGTACAACTACTAACCTACTTAAGGTCGGACTGGGAGACCTAGGTCCACCAGTGGAAATTGATTTTGGGGGCCCACTGATGTGGAATATTAAATGTAAATTTTTAGGCCACACTGAAACAATAAGGGGTATTTATCAGGACATGGAGTAGATTCCCTTAAATAATTGGCAGATGCTAGCGTATTGCCAGACATTGCAATTACTCCCCCTTCCACCACCCTCATACCAAGGGGCATGGAGACATGAAAGGGAGGTGTGGGGGGCAGGGGAGCATTTTGTGTGGTGTTTTTGTCCCACATGATAGACATGTCTGCTACCAGAGTCTTCTCACAATATTAGAAGAATCACTGGCAGCAATTATTTCTACTCCTGGCGTAGAAAAAAATGCTGCACAGCCACCCGCAGCCCCTTGTGTTGGGGCTGTCTGCTGTACTATTATACCCCATGCTACAGACGCAGGTCGTGTTTTGAGTTGCTTTTTTTCCATTGTGTTTGCAATGTTTTTTAAAACGCAAAGTGGGCACTGCATAGGCCATATTCATAAAATGTGACTGAAATTGCATTATGAAATGCCCATCAAATGTATTTGGCAATAACTCCTCCCATGACACAGTGTTTAGACTACTTTAGTGTCTTGTGTCTGGCAAGTAACAAATGTTTTCTTAACATGGCAAAACATGTGTTACTTACCGAATGTAGTCACATGTGGCGTTTTTTTTATTGTTTTTTACACATTAACATGCATATTTGGCTGGCTGAAAGATATTTTCTTCATTGCTGGAAGTGAAGTAGCTGGTTAGCATTTTTACAGTTGCTTACACTTCCAGGAATGAAGAGAATTCCTATGAACAACAGGCCGGCAGGTGATGACGTCATCAAATCTGCCTGCTGCACATAGAAGCAGAGAGGCACATAATAATATAATAATGTAGAGAGCTTACAGATACTACATCATCATTCATTTTACCCTATTGGTGTCCTGTGACACAGACAGATGAATCAGGGGCGGGGTCCACATCAGATATGGGGACCCTAGTCTGACCCTCAAACTACCAAGACATGAGCCGACATTTATACAAACTATCTGACCAAGCAATAACACGCCCCTTGGTGCACATTTTTTTTGTATCTTGTTGGACACAGTACACCAGTCACAAAAATGTCTCATTTTATAAATACATGTACAAGCAGTTTTAACGTTCTTTTCAGGGCAAAGTCTGACGACAGAAAACTGGTGCAAACACTTATAATATGTGGGTCATTGTTTCCTTTCTAGTAATTGGAAAAAAGCTATTTTAGACATAACAGAAAGAATAATGAAACTGTGGCATAGAATAGATCACAATTTGAACTGTTTAGCCTAATGCCAAACCCAATGGGCTGATTTACTGAGTGGCTTTGCACACAAACGGCTTGCACGGGTACTTAAGTAGTGTCTATTGCCACTATTGTGTCACACCAACCCCTTTGTGGCAAAACTGCACTGGCCTCCATGCAACACAAATAGGAGGTGTGCGTTGGTCGGTCGGTTCGACTGATTTGGACAATTGCCGTATTTAACTTGCAAATTGTGTCGCAAAGCCGTATATAACCCACTTCGAGACCAGCCGCCGTGTATTCCCTGCATGGAGAGGGCTATGGGCTGAGCCTCTCCATAGCCGGTAAGTCTTTGCTGCAAATGGGTTTAGTTTATAAGCTCCATCATGAAAATATCAAAAAGTTCAAGGGTACTTTTACATCCATCTTATGCAAATCATATAAACAGAGGTAGCGTTGGCTAACATGGCTGGCGTAACTTATTAACCAATAAGTGGCAAATGTGTTCAGCACATGGAAATGGAGCCATAGGTTGATCTGATCCCAGACTGAACACAATGTATAGTAATATGACGAACAACTCCCTTTCTGGTGGCCCATATGCTGTGCCAATACTGTAAAAACTCTTACAGTGCTTATGCTGCAGTACAGTCAGCAAACAGGGAGTACTTGCATCATATTCTCTGTATAATGCAAGGACTCAATCCTGTGCAATGTGTTCAGTCTGGTTCCATTTCCACAGGCTGAACACATTTGTCTGCAGATGGTATTACCCTGTAAATGAGCACATTGCAAATAAAAGAAAAATGAGATGAGCACCCAACTGTGATTTTGCAGTTTGTTTGTAATCATTCTAAAAATTATATTAAAAAGCATATTAAAAATTTCTCTAGCCATTAAATGCTAATACCGGATAAACACTCATGATTTAATTAATAAAACATGGAGCATAGGATATGATGGCCATTTAAGTTTGTTCAATATAATATTTAAATAGGGTTTTCTAGACTATATAAAAATATTTATTTTACATGACAAGTTATTTTCACCATCCCTTGTCCCCCAACCAGACAAGGCAGCGTGCCGAAACGGGCGGTAGGTTGTCAGACATCTGGGTGGACGTGTGTATCCTTTGCCAGTAATTATCCAATTTAGTTACTATGGAGCACTATGTACATCATCACGTGTAGTTTTTTATTCTTCCGTAAACTTGTTTCCATGGACAATATCTGACATTTAGAACCCCTCTTTTACATCAATATTGTTGTTTACACTTACTATTGTGGATATCAATTATCACGTCCCCCCCAGAGTTTGATGTTTGCTTTTACAGCATGGCTGACATTTCTGTTAAATCCGTCCACTATATTTTTAATTATTGACTTCAATAAATACATCTTTTTGCCACCATCTATGGAATATCTGGCCTTTTCTGTTTGGGTTATAATACCCAAAGGACAAACCATGTGCCTGTCTTTGATAACTGGTGTCTTGAAATATATAAGATATGTGGAAAACACCGGTAGATCTGGAATGGTCTAATAAATGGTGAGTAGCAATGTTATGTATTTCTCCTTTTAACATACATTTTGAATGTATTTTTATTTAGTTGGAAAACCTCTTTAAGGTATGTACTTAATGTACAGCATAAAGTTATAAAAACGGCTGGTCAACATTGTTTTAAAAATTTTATATTACCAAATACCAAGAAACTGGTCAACCAGCTGCTATGAATCTTTTCCTGTGTGCCCAGACAGCCTAAATATGATTAAGAAGCAGATGAAAAATGCAAAATTCCCCTCCCTTACATAATTTTGAAAACACTCCAATTCTAAAGCAATAGAAAATAAACCCCCAAATATAACATACAAAAGGAGATGAAAATAGAAAATGTGTAGCTGCAGAGGTCTCCTGGATTGAATGCTATTGAAATTAAATGAATATGAACCATATCTGTGAAAGGATTGGACTGCGCACTTCTCATCTGCATTAGAGCTACTCTCCACCATTTACTATCACTGTGTACTTAATCTGAAAAGCTAATGAAATCATCCTTTTTTTTTGGAGTTAAATCACCCTATTTCTTTCCAGGGGATGATGAAAACACAATGAATTTGAAACGAGGGAGTTATTCTCTGCTTCTTGCCACTATTTCTAATGAGGAATGCGTATTTAGCTACACAGATTATAAAACAAGAGTGTATGTTATAAACAGGTGCACAGGTCAATTTAACCCCTCACTGAAAACCTAAGAAGGATTTAAAAACTGAAAGCTGCTCCTTTGTTCCAATAAGTGGCCTACTAGGAAGAAGACGGGAGTACAAACAATAATAAGAAATAAATAGGGAGACATGTTCCAAAAATAAAAAAGTTCAGAGCAAAAGAAAAAAGAAGAAAAATAATGTTTCTAAATAAGTTTTCTGAAAAATTTTCTTAGGAAGTGTAAGATTACAGATGGAGAGGCCCCTTTTTACCATTAACGAACTTGAGGAGATCAGTAAAGATACTGTAGGGTGTCATGATCACTCACACTGGTAGTAGTTCCAAATTGGAGAGGGAAAAGCACTATGAATGAAAACATCATGGTGGAAATAAAAATAATAATACTGGCTGTGAATAAAATAGATAAGATTAAGGGGGGGGAAATATTTGAATTTTTGAGAATATGCAATGAGCTGGGGGAAGATGCGAGATGGAATGCAGCAAAAGAAATCTTGAGGGTAGGGGGGGACTTGGGAATTGAAGAAAAAGAATTATATCTAGTATGTCAAAAGAAAAAAAATGGAAAGAACTGCATTATATATGGAAATTCTGTCTCCAAACAAACTTGTCAGTTAGGTTTTAGAAAATGAAAAGAGAAGCACCGGGCTCAGTGTTGTTTTGCCAAGGATATAACTCCTCCCTTGATATTGTAAAAGTAAATGCGTTTTGTGGTGGAAGGAGAGAGGCCCCTAGTTTAGATAAGTTGGATAATTGATTAAGGATAAAATGTTCAGCAAGTTCAGTAAATGTGGCAATAAAACCAGACAAAGCTAGAGTGGTAAATATCAAGGAAGAAAATTACTTTTTTGTCAAGACTGTTTGGGGAAAATTATTTCTCAGATAAGGATGATGAGATGAGATTTTTTTGTAGCAACAGAGGTAAGAAACTGGACCACATGTAATTTAAGGAAATCAGTTATAACTGTATGGTTGGGCTGATTCTAGCCTTTTGCCCCGTGCGAAAAAAATTTAAACGCTTCTCCCCTCAGCTTATACTTCAGGGCAAACAAAACTCCCTGACCCATGTGGCTGGCACTACACAGATTGATGCTTCTTTTGGCAGTTTTTTGCGTATCGACTGGCAAATTGCTCACACAACAACTCAATGGGGTGAGATATGGTGACTGGGTCTGGGTATTACAGATAAAAATACCATCTGACTGTTTCTTCTCTAAATAGTATGCTAATTTCGGAGGTCGTTGCTTTGGGTCATTGTCATGTTTGTAGGATGAAATTTGGCTCCGATTAAATGCTGTCTGCGGGTAAGGCATGGTGGAGTTGCACAATGGAGTGATATTAATCTTTTCCTTTTATTAGCCAGCCTCAAATATGACTGTTTCTTTGCACCTCTGCCCTGAGGCCAGCATCCTGGAGTTGCCTCTTCACTGTAGAGTTTATACTGTGTTTGTCGGGTACTATTAATGATGAAGCTGCCAGCAGTTGAGACCTGGTGAAGCGTCAGTGTCTCAAACTGAGGACTCTAATGAACTTGGTAGTTGCTTCGTTGCTACAGCGGGGGCCTCCAACTTCTCTTTCCTACATGAACTGTCACTGGACCATGACGGGACCACCGCACGACGTAAAATAAGGTCGACACCTGGACAGAATCGAAGTGGCGCCGGGTTTTCACAAAGTCACACAAAGAGGGTGGATTGTTGTGGCGTATGGTATCACAGGTCGTTCCACAGGGTGCCATTTTTGTCCATGGGGCAGCTAATCAAGATAAAAAGCGTTTTGGCAGAATCGTAGTAAGGGACACGCAGAGGTCGAAGATGGCATCACGGGATAGAGTTGGGCACATAGCAACAGGTCAAGGGGCAGCAGCAGAGGAGTGTATTCCGGAACAAGTGATTATATAGAATCTGCGGAAATGGCAGCGCCAATTAAACGAATTAGCGTGGCCATTCTTAAATCTTCTGACAGCCAGGCGCACGGCCCTAGGAGAGGGGAAGTGTGTGCACAGACAGGGACCAGGAATGGACAGGTTAAGAGGTGTTCGGGGCCGTGATTACAAACAGAGTGTCAGGTTACGGTGATGTGGATACACTGGACCACTGCAGATTCGCAGATAAAGCCATACCTGGGACTGAGTTAGTGGTACCGGTTCACACAGAGCCCGCCGCCAGCGGGTGAGACAAGCTTGCGCAGGGTACCACCAGGTCATTCTCAGGCGTGGACTGTTCCGCAGTGGTCGGGCCAAGGTGAGGTACAGAAAACAGGCAGTCAAGCAGGAGGTTCACAGTACAGGACAGGGTTCAGGGCAGGAGGCAGGAGAAGAGATTGCAACGTCAGAGTCAAATCTGGGGTAGCAGCAACAGGAGGTCAAAGCAGAAGGGTAAAGGAAACAGCACACACGACAGCAACACGGAGGAACAATGGTACCACGGGAACACGGAGGAGGTCAGGTAACACAGGAACACGAGAAGTCAGGTACGCAGGAGAAAAAGGAATGCAGGAGACACTGGAACGCAGGGAGACACTGGAACGCAGGGAGAACTGTGGAACGCAGGCAATTCGCAAAATCAGAGCTTTCTATAAGGCTGTGAGGCACAAAGATCCGGCAGGGTTAGTTGGGAGAGGATCGATATAAATAGCCTCATGGGAAATGACCGAGCCAATCAATGAACGCGTCTTGGCTTTTTAAATTCCTAGAAGTGCGACAGCGCACGGCCCTAAGGCGTGGGACCGCTGGCCACAAGGAGCGAGGAGGGACTCGGGGGAACTGGAGATGGTGAGAAGCGCTGGCGCGGCGAGCCTGCGGGGAGCGAGAGGCACGGGTGAGCCCTGCGACCCGCGAAGATTGTGGGTCGCGGGTTCGGTCCACCAGTGACACAAAGAAAGGCATGGTTGATACATCCTGTGAAATTGATTAGAGCCTGGGTTTTCTTCCTCTAAAGAGAGTAGTAGACACCATTGTGGAAATCTTCAATTTGTTGGCAATTGGTCAATGAAATGGCTTTTAATTCTAACTATAGACTATCGCGTTTCATATGTAAAAGTTCTGGCCATTGTGAGAGTTTCAAGAACAAGTTTAAAATGTGGATGGTCCATTTCTCAACAGCTCAAAGGTAGTACAGTTATGCTTTTAGTAATTAGCCAAAGCTGATTTCAAGGCTTTCACAAAACATCCATAAACTTCTTACATAGTTAGCAAACCAAGTGTACCATTAAGAAATGACAGAGACAAAGCTGGCACTCACCAGTCGTTGAAAGCAGTTCTTCTTTAATTCATGCGTTCATGCTGTAAGTATACAGGGGGCACTTAAAGTTACCTTGGGGTCCTCTCTGCAGCCAAACGTCATGAGGGGAAAAGAAGTACCTATACGGACTAGGGTGTATCGTAAGGTAGTACATTTCTAAAGGCTCCGATGGGTCTGTGGATGGTGAGCTCTGCTCCAACTGACTTAGCGTACGTATATGCCAGTGTTTCTTAATGGCCGATTATTTTATGGCAGACTCGTCAGCACGGACCATCATATCAAAAGTGAAGACAAAAAAAAAAACGGCGTCTATCACCACTCCTCTATCTTGCTGCCCGTCAAGCCTTCTTTTTTTTTTTGTTATCGTGGTAGGGGTGTTCTTAAGGAGATTTCCGCCGGCGTACCTTTTCGGACCTGCACAGAGGCCTTTTCAATCAAGGGAGCAGTGTATAATCAGCCTATCCAGGATCTTAAGACAGGCTCCTGACTCCTTGTCTCTTTTAAAAGCCCTTCGCATAGGTTTATTAATCTATTTTGGGTCGAATTGAATTTTGTCTGAACAATCAGCGTACCTGGCGAATCTTAATTCTTGAAAATCCCTCATCTCTCAATATATATATAACCCTGGAGTTCAAATGAGAACAATGGGGCTCATTTACTAAGGGTCCGAAGCGCCGATTCCGTCGGTGTATCCCGCCGATTTCCGATTTGCGGCGAATCCGCCGGGATTTTGGTGCATGCAATCAGATTCGGCGCAATCGTGCCGAGTTGCATGCGACGGAAGGGGGGGGGGATAGGAAAAACCGCAGTATTATTTTTACTTACCTGCACCAAGAATATAAGGTGAACTCTGGTGAACTCCAGCGGACCCGCCGCAGCAGCAACACCTAGTGATATCGGCGCACGGAGAACCCGAATCAGCGCCCGTAGAACCCGTCGCTTGATCGCGACTGGACCGGTTAAGTAAATCTGCCCCAATGTGTTGTGATTTGATTTTGTCCAGAAATAATGTAATCTCTTTTATGAATATTGATGGATTTTTGTAAAGGATATTGTTTTTGTTTGACTTGTCGTAGTCTTTATCCCCTAAGGATGCGTTTTTTTTCATAAATCTATAACTTATATTTTTTAGAGCAGTGTGAAGGCTTATTTCTGCATAAAAAAATTATTCTCATGACGTTATTTATTATTCCATGCCTTATACTGGGAGCTGGAAAAAATACCAAATATGGTGAAATGGGTGTAAAATGCATTTGCATCACATTCATGTGGGCTCAGTTTTTACGACTTTCCTGTGAACTCCAAATGATACATCTCCTTTATTCTTTGGTTCAGTACGATCATGGTGGATACCAAATCATATAGGTTTTATTTTATTTTAATACTTTTCACAAATTTAAACAATGTGTAATGTGTACAAAAAGAATTTGTTTCGCCATCTTCTGACCCTAATAACTTTTTCATATTTCGGTGTAGGACTGTGTGAGTGTGTAATTTTTTGAGTGAGCTGACTTTTTCATTGCTACTTTTTTGAAGACCTTTGATCATAAAATTTTTATGTTATGAAAACACTGGTAGTTAAAAGTGCGTTTCAGACATTTTGGCACTATTTGCCATTATGTGGTTCACCACCAGCAATGCCTGCCACTGCCCCGCTCCAGCCCGATACTTACATGTCCCAGCTCCTGGCTCCGGTCCGTCCGGCAGTGCTCTGCTGTCTGATGAACATGCGTACGTCTCCGTGCCAGGGCATGCGCGCGAGACTCTCCAGGAATTTAAAGGGCCACCGTCCTCCTTATTGGCGCTGGTATCCTATCTCTGCTGTATAGCCTGGCGACTCCCAGCAATCCCTCCCGGCTATCTTCACGTCCTGTACTGAAGAGAAAGCCCTCTGTGTTCCTGAGCGTTTCTAGACGCTTCCATGTATTCAGTGATTCCCGTGTATCTGCTGATTCCCGTGTTCCGGGTGATTCCCGGTTCCGTTATCCTGTGGCTGTCCTGTTATCCTGTGGCGGTCCTGTTTATCCTGTGGCACTCCGATCCTGTGGTGGTCCTGTACTCTCTGTAGCAGTCCTGTTCTCCTGTGGCGGTCTGTACTCCTGTGGCGGTCCTGTACTCCTGTGGCGGTCTGTACTGTTCCTATGGCGGTCCTGTATCCTAGTGATCTTCGAGGTCCTCCCAGCGGTCCTGCCAGTGGTCCTGACGAGGGTCCTGCCAGTGGTCCTGCCAGCGGTCTGCCTTCCATGGTCCTGCTTCCCGTGGTCCTGCCTTTCATGGTCCTGCCTTCCTGTGGTCCTCCTGCCCTGTGTCCCTACCTTGGCTGCCACCGTGGGCTTAGTCACACCATGGAATGACCTGGTGGCTCCCCGCCACAGCAAGTCGATCCCTTTTTGCGGCGGGCTCTGGAGAAGACCAGACTTTGCACCCGGGTTGCGGCTGGCACCTTTATCTCCCGTGGTGGTCCAGGGAGTCCACTGACTATTCCCTCAGACTGTGACACCCACTTTCAAAATGCAGAAGGTAGACCAATCTGAGCTGTGAGGACATCCCTGGGTGCACCAGATGCCTCATTAGCCTACAGACTGAACTGGGTATATTTTGGCAATGGCAAGCAATGTGCTGGAGACTAATTCTCTATACTGGAGGTGCCTCGAAGCTTTATCATAAATTTCTTATGATAAGTAATCAAATAAGTATGAGAAGCAGTTTGTCCTTTAACCTGTGTCATTTCCCATTAGACCCATAACAGAACTTGATGACAATATCGCATTTAGAATTTTATACATTACAAAAATCAGTGCATGTTCAATAATTATTTCAACCTCTATATGTATAAAATATATAACATTGAATGTTATGCCACGTGAATGTGCTTGCCAGTGTTGTCTTTTACCTATGTAATATACTTTCTAGCAGTAATATTGTACTTTGCAGAGTAGGTTGTACTGGCCCTGTAAGAGGAATTCCCTGCAGTCTGCTCCCAGCCCCTCTGCTGCACTTTGGCCTATAAAAGGAACACAGTATTACAGTATAGGGGAAATAAAGGGAATGGTAGATTGGTAATTGGTAGAAATGGTAGGTTACCGTGTGTGTGTGTGCAGTCAACACCCACCTTGAATGGAGAGGGCTTAGACCATACGAAAACGTGACACGTAGGTAACATTTAGGGTTTAATGAACGAAGCCCTGTACACTCGCAAACCTTGTGGATAGAGTTTAGAGAGCCTTCATTCTACCTATAGGTGAGAACCATACAGTTGGGTTCCTCAAACTTTTTTGGCAAATCCTATCAATAACCATACAAAAATATATATAATATACTATAAATGGAAAATGCTGGCAATGAGAATACAATTCAAAGTAACATCTTATTATTCATTATTATTCTTAAAATATTTTTACTTTATCAAATACATGTTCATAAGCTTTATTCCAGACCTTTTTATGGGTTTGATGAATGGTTTTTGTGTCAGGACGGATAACTTTGGGCCACAATGTGAAAATAAGAAAGGTTATATTACCTTGAAAAGAAAAGCGAAACAATTAAGGTAATTATGAGTAATGAGATGCAAATAATATGCCAATGAGCCATAACGATAAGCAGTTTCTATTTACAGGTAAAGTTAATTCCTGGAAAAACACATCTTAGGTAATGATAAAACTGAACATTCATTCCTAATCCTTTTATTTTGTAAACTAAATAGGATGCTCTGAGAACTCAAATTTATGGTTCCAGACTTTAGTAAATTACAATTACCCCCTCCCGCAGATGCCCTTTTTTCCATTTGCGTTTCATTATTTTACCTCCCCTCTTTCCGAAGCCATAACTTTTTAGTATTTTTCTTTAACAGAGACATATGAGACTTATTTATGGTGAATTGACCGAAAAAAAAGCATTTGTGACATTATCTTGCAGGCTTTGTATTTCTGTCTTTCACTGTTCACTACAACAACACCTCCCTTTGGGTCAGCACAATCTAGAAGAGTACCAATTTTCTATAGCTTTATTATGTTGAAATTTTTTTTTTTTAAATAAACGTTTGTACAAAAAGTGTTCTTCCTTTCACCAATTCTCACATAAATAAACTTTTTTTTACTTCAGTTTAGTCTCATGAAGACTTATGGCTGTCATGTTAATAGATCGATACCATTCCCATGCACCTCATGCATGCTTTAACACCATGATGTACTATGCCTGTACTCAACAAGGATATTATTTAATGAAATCCTGATTGCTAATAATATGCAGTCTTTTGAAACATAGGTGGAGATTTATCATACGCTGTTCCTCTTTGTGCCGGGGTATGACAAAACGCTGCCCCCCTAGTGGATATATCATATCATAAGGATTAGCCTTATGATGTGTCTGCCAGCTGTGTTGTGCTAGTGGACAAAACTGTGCTAGGTCGGGCTTGGCACAGTTTTGGAAAAGCCTGCAAACATTCGTGCTGAATGCTTGCAGGCTTTAGAGAGTGAGCAGGCATAGGGCAAGAAAGCCCCACTCCAGCCATGGCATGCCCTTTGACAATTTTCTTAAATATACTCAGGGACAACAAAATACACATCTCTAATATACAGCATTCCAAAGATATAATTCAACCTGTCTCTATCAGTCCTGTTGTACACAATGATGGTTGTCTCTATACATGACTCTGGATCTTCTGATTCTAGATTCAGGGAAGACATCTTCTTTTCTGTCTGACACCACCTGCTCCCTGACTCTAGCCCCCCTCCCCCCTGCACTCAGGACCAGCTCAGACCACACACACTCATTCTTGTCGTGCAGCTTGTGAGAATAGTGAAGATCTGAGTGAGATATAGAAGAGCTGTGTAAGTTTTATGCCTGTGATGAAAGAGTTATGTGTAATATCAATTTTACAGATTCATCATCTCTCATCTCTGATCTGTCTATCTCCTTTCTATGTTCCAGATACTCGTACAATGTTCAGAACGGAAATGAAAGTATATATAAACCTTGTACCCTGATAATCTAACCACATTGTCCAGCTCACAGTACTAGATGTTTCATGAAGTGTCTGCTTATAGAGGCCCCCATCTACACCATGGAATCTTACATGACCATCACTGAGTGACAGGAGCTAAAACAGCAATAAAACTGTGCAAAATGGTAAAGTAAGGAGTTAAAATGATATTCATATGTAAACAGAAGATTAACAGAAACTAGAAGATCAAAATTTGAGAATTTCTTTCATGGGTAATTTGATTAGGAACAACTGATGCTTCTTACCCACATAGCTTTTATAAAAGCAGTGATAGAAATTTTTTACACATGTTTCTGCCTTTGAGCCTATTATTTGAAGCATTGTGTAATTTGTCATGTGTTATTTGTCATCTGAGGTTGTATTTAAATTATTGTCCCATTACAACGAGCCAATTAGAAAATCTTTGCAACCTTTGTTTTATTTTTTTTCTCGGTGATAGAATGGTTTCATGCTTAAATTAAATTTAGAAAAAGTTCAAGAATACTGAAGTTGCATAAGTATCACAATGATATATATTTCTGACTCCCATCAGCAATACAGGTAGACCTTCCATCTTGTAAATCATTAGCATAATGCGATTTAGAGATGACAGACT
The DNA here is from genome assembly GCA_019512145.1 of Engystomops pustulosus. Lineage (NCBI taxonomy): Eukaryota > Metazoa > Chordata > Amphibia > Anura > Leptodactylidae > Engystomops > Engystomops pustulosus. The sequence continues at coordinate 195,301,902 of CM033642.1, read as the reverse complement.
CTTATATCTCAACACCAGAGATCCAGCTCCTGCAGTTTTACATTATACCGTCCTACTTCTGTATCAGACGACTAATAGGGTTTCCACCCATAATGCACGAGAGAATATTAATAGAAACTGGCAATTTGTCTTTTTAATACCTCATTCCAGTGATATATAGTAGATTTCAAATGAGCAAATTTGTAAAAGTGTCTGCAACTTTTAGTAAGGTCTATATTATGTTTTTTTTTTACTACTTAACTTACTGAAACTTAACAGTATGGAATGTAGATAAAGATAGAGAATTGAAACAGTATTATAGTATAAAGTGATGGACTGCAGGGCACTACAGAACGTACTGTACTAAAAGCTGCATAGATGAACAATCTTTCTGCAAATTGTACTGTGGGCACAAGTCTATTTTGAAGAAAACAATAAAACCTATGAAGTAAAGAGGCCTACCTACGGTGAATAGTAAAGGAGTTGCAATGTTGTTTGATACTTTAACAAGTGGATCTCCCTGTTATTAGATTATAAATACACAAAATCTACATTATAGAACAAAGTCAAGGTGTGTGTTAAACACAACAACACTATAGAGACAATGAAAGATGCTTCATTTAAATGTAACACAGGCAAAATACAAAACATTATATAACACCAATAAAATATACTGCAGTGCTAAAGAAAAGCTCAGTTAGTGAGCACCCCATCTGCTCCACCTATACACCACTGTGGTGCATATTTGCTATGCTCTTCAATCCGCTAGTTATCTTAGATTATTATTTCCTTAATTCGAACCTCCCACTTACGTCTCCAGGACTTCTCCTGAGCTGCACCAATTCAGTGGAATGCCATACTCAGGTCTATAAAACTGATACCCAACCCCCCAAACTTCAAACATGCTCTTAAAACATATTATTTAGGAAGACTTATCACACTCACTTACTACATGCAACTTTAAACTCTCTTTTATTAACCAATAATGGGTTCTTCCTAATTATGGGTACCAAGCCTCTCCAGTTTTTAGGGACACAGGCTCAAGGTCAGCGAGAACGCTGGAACCTGAAGAGCCAAATGTAGACACCCTCTGTATCACAAAAATACAACTCTCCACGCATAACCCTCACGGAGGCTCAACTGAACCTCTTAAAAAGAGAGTCTACTCTTTCACCCCCTACACACACGGTTTGATCACTTCACATGGCGTCAAAGAAGTGAATCTCTTACCCGCAAACTTGCACTGCCCACGCCAGTATGTCACAAGTCACAGCCTACAGAGTCGAGAGAAGACGGATAGATCAGTCCCACAGCAGTACAGAGTAGAGAAACACGGAAAAGACTAAGCGACTACAGAACCTCTCGCGAAGATTGACCTCAAGGGGACCCATTAACCTACATATCTCCTCGACACACGGCCATCAACCTACACCAATACTGACCTTCACCAATACCAACATATTGATATGTCGTAAAACTGTGAACGGCAGATATAAAAACCTGAAGCCATCTAAAAGTAAGATTGGAATCGTAATCTAACCTAGTGAACAAGTGGCACTTATGGAAAAAAGAAGAACCCAATATATGTTTTTATAAAAGCCTTTGATCTAAGCGCTTTTCGGCCCCGTCACCTCCTCCTGCCGACATCTATTATACAGAATAAAGAGATATATTGATATGAGCAGAAGACCTTCTAAATGATACAGGACCTACACCAGACTAAGAGGAACCCACGGACAGTCCTGGCGAATTAAAAATCATTCTTGACAATGCCCGCAACAGGGACTGATATCAAAAATGAATATTTATTCATGTTTAACTCCTCACCCACCATTGCGACCTTCTACGCACTCCCAAAGTGCACAAAGAAAACTCCCTATGCCAGGGAGACCTATTGTCTCGGGGAATGATAATTTACACAGAACCCCAGTATCTACATGATAGAATTTTGGCGCCTTGTTGAAAAGCCTCCCATCATATCTCAGGGACACTAAAGATACCATTTCCCGCCTGCAAGGTATTCACATATCTCCAAACACCCTATTGGCTTCACTTGATGTTGAGGCCCTTTACAGTAACATCTACCATGATTTGGGTCTAAAGGCAGTCTCATTTTTCCTATCCACACGGGGCACACAATATAGCAACACAACCGGTTTACGTTGTACTTCTTGAGTTTGTCCTAAAACACAATATTTTTTTATTGAGGCACTTTCTTTGGCAGGTCAGAGGAACCGCCATGGGCACGGCATGTGCCCCAAATTATGCAAATTTATTTCTTGGGTGGTGGGATAGGACTATTGTTTTTTCTGAATTCTGGAGATCTATACCAATCACATACAATTTTGGGGTCGTTTTTATAGACGACATACTAATCTATGGGAAGGAGACCAACCAAGTTTTGAGGCCTTTGTAAAAACACTGAACCAGAAAGAGGTAGGCATGGATTTCACTCATGAGATAAATGCCACCCAAATAAATTTTCTCGACTTAACCATCACTGTATCCCTGAAGGTCATGGACACTAAAATCTATAGAAAGCCTACATCTACTAATAATTTCCTGGACTCAGAAGTTGGCACCCACACGGCCCTAAGAAGGGTTTATCGGTGGGCCATACCTGCGTGCCAGACGAAATTGTTCGAATGACCTGACTTTTCAGAAAGAATGTAAGGATCTCTACAAAAGATTCAGACACAAAAACTATCCGAAACAAGCTCTGAACAAAGCCTTCCATCGTGCCAGAGATTACACCAAGAGGACCTCCTGAGACCAAAGGCACAAAGCCAAGCCTCCTCCCAATTAGATGTATAGGACAATTTGATGGCTACACACGTGAGGTGACGGTGACAGGAATTCTACAGAGATACTGGCCTCTATTGAAAGCAGACCCAGACTTAGGGGAAGTCTTAAGTACAACCCCAAAACTTACTACCGGAGGGCCCCAATCACGAGACCATTGGTGCATAGCTATCTAGAGTCTAAACCCAAAACACCGCAAGATTGGCTCACGCAAACCACCGTAGGTTCTACCCCTGCGGAAACTGCTCCTTCTGCCCCCTCCTCTAAAGTTGAGAATTCACCAATCCCATCAACAACAAATGTTATCAAATTTGAAAAGTTTTTTAAAGCCGCAGTAAGGGGATGTATACGTTGCCACCTGCCCTGCCCAAAGTTGTATGTTGGGAAAACAATTCAGGAGTTCCGAAGAAGGATCTCCAAACATATCAGCACCATACGAAACGGGGAAGACACTCCAATCTCTCGCCACGTAAGGATGCTTCATGAAGGAGACCAGGGATGTCTAAAATTCTGGGGCCTACAACAGGTAAGACTGGGTCCACGTAAAGGTAATCTGGACCAAAAACTATTGAAAGAAGAGGCCAAATGGATTTCAGATTGGAGAGCCTTAGTCCAAAGGGATACTAAATGAAGGTTTTTCCTTCCTACCATTATTTATAACCTCATGAACGAGGATTATTCTCTATCTATGAAAATGCCTCTTGAGTCTACTACCTACCTTACAGTCATCCCGATGGACCCTTGGATTCTTTTAGATATGACAGCTACATGCGTCTAATACATCTCGATTAGTCTCTTAAATGCTTGCTCTCTTGCTTATAGCATGCCTCAATATATGCTATCCGATACCAATGATGCACCAAATAACAACCATCTCAACTCTTGCATATTTTGAATGGACCACTAAATGAATGCAGAAGAACAACACGATTTTTATTGTCATCTATTTGACTTTCAAACATTATCGGACTCATTTAGAGGAACCATAGGTGTTTATACCATGGGGCCATTTATTATAACTATACAGTCATGACCTGGCTGCAAATGATCTTTTCTTGACAAACTAGACAGTGATATGTCTTTTGTTAAAAAAACCAACAAATACTTACCCAGTTTTTCCTTCCTCTTCCCTTTATCTTCAATCTTCACACTGACACTTTCGGCAGGGATTGGCTCCGTATGTACGTACTGAGATCCTTGTGCGCATGAGCCGACACTTCTGTTCTGAAAGAGACCGAAAGGATTTCAATGCGCATGCGCTGCCTTCCCCCTTACGATGCGCGTGCGGAATCCCATCCCACGGAAGAATCTTGTGACGTCGAAAGTAGACGACACCTCCAGAATCCCATCCTGAAACATCCGGTTTCAGGTAAGGGATGCGAATAATCAGCCTATCCAGGATCTAAGACAGGATCGGCTCCTGACTCCTTGTCTCTTTTAAAAGCCCTTCGCATAGGTTTATTTCTCCTATGGCGACTGGTAATCTATTTTGGGTCGAATTGAATTTTGTCTGAACAATCAGCGTACCTGCGAACTTAATTCTTGAAAATCCACTCATCTCTCAATATATATATAACCCTGGAGTTCAAATGAGAACATGGGGCTCATTACTAAGGGTCACGAAGCGCGCGATTCCGTCGGTGTTCCCGCCGATTTCCGATTTGCGGCGAATTCCGCCGGGATTTTGGTGCATGCAATCAGATTCGGCGCAATCGTGCCGAGTTGCATGCGACGGAATGGGGGGGGGGATAGGAAAAACCGCAGTATTATTTTACTTACCTGCACCAAGAATAAAGGTGAACTCTGGTGAACTCCAGCGGACCGCGCCGCAGCAGCAACACCTAGTGATATCGGCGCACGGAGAACCCGAATCAGCGCCCGTAGAACCCGTCGCTTGATCGCGACTGGACCGGTTAAGTAAATCTGCCCCAATGTGTTGTGATTTGATTTTGTCCAGAAATAATGTAATCTCTTTTATGAATATTGATGGATTTTTGTAAAGGATATTGTTTTTGTTTGACTTGTCGTAGTCTTTATCCCCTAAGGATGCGTTTTTTTTCATAAATCTATAACTTATATTTTTTAGAGCAGTGTGAAGGCTTATTTCTGCATAAAAAAATTATTCTCATGACGTTATTTATTATTCCATGCCTTATACTGGGAGCTGGAAAAAATACCAAATATGGTGAAATGGGTGTAAAATGCATTTGCATCACATTCATGTGGGCTCAGTTTTTACGACTTTCCTGTGAACTCCAAATGATACATCTCCTTTATTCTTTGGTTCAGTACGATCATGGTGGATACCAAATCATATAGGTTTTATTTTATTTTAATACTTTTCACAAATTTAAACAATGTGTAATGTGTACAAAAAGAATTTGTTTCGCCATCTTCTGACCCTAATAACTTTTTCATATTTCGGTGTAGGACTGTGTGAGGTGTAATTTTTTGAGTGAGCTGACTTTTTCATTGCTACTTTTTTGAAGACCTTTGATCATAAAATTTTTATGTTATGAAAAACACTGGTAGTTAAAAGTGCGTTTCAGACATTTTGGCACTATTTGCCATTATGTGGTTCACCACCAGCAATGCCTGCCACTGCCCCGCTCCAGCCCGATACTTACATGTCCCAGCTCCTGGCTCCGGTCCGTCCGGCAGTGCTCTGCTGTCTGATGAACATGCGTACGTCTCCGTGCCAGGGCATGCGCGCGAGACTCTCCAGGAATTTAAAGGGCCACCGTCCTCCTTATTGGCGCTGGTATCCTATCTCTGCTGTATAGCCTGGCGACTCCCAGCAATCCCTCCCGGCTATCTTCACGTCCTGTACTGAAGAGAAAGCCCTCTGTGTTCCTGAGCGTTTCTAGACGCTTCCATGTATTCAGTGATTCCCGTGTATCTGCTGATTCCCGTGTTCCGGGTGATTCCCGGTTCCGTTATCCTGTGGCTGTCCTGTTATCCTGTGGCGGTCCTGTTTATCCTGTGGCACTCCGATCCTGTGGTGGTCCTGTACTCTCTGTAGCAGTCCTGTTCTCCTGTGGCGGTCTGTACTCCTGTGGCGGTCCTGTACTCCTGTGGCGGTCTGTACTGTTCCTATGGCGGTCCTGTATCCTAGTGATCTTCGAGGTCCTCCCAGCGGTCCTGCCAGTGGTCCTGACGAGGGTCCTGCCAGTGGTCCTGCCAGCGGTCTGCCTTCCATGGTCCTGCTTCCCGTGGTCCTGCCTTTCATGGTCCTGCCTTCCTGTGGTCCTCCTGCCCTGTGTCCCTACCTTGGCTGCCACCGTGGGCTTAGTCACACCATGGAATGACCTGGTGGCTCCCCGCCACAGCAAGTCGATCCCTTTTTGCGGCGGGCTCTGGAGAAGACCAGACTTTGCACCCGGGTTGCGGCTGGCACCTTTATCTCCCGTGGTGGTCCAGGGAGTCCACTGACTATTCCCTCAGACTGTGACACCCACTTTCAAAATGCAGAAGGTAGACCAATCTGAGCTGTGAGGACATCCCTGGGTGCACCAGATGCCTCATTAGCCTACAGACTGAACTGGGTATATTTTGGCAATGGCAAGCAATGTGCTGGAGACTAATTCTCTATACTGGAGGTGCCTCGAAGCTTTATCATAAATTTCTTATGATAAGTAATCAAATAAGTATGAGAAGCAGTTTGTCCTTTAACCTGTGTCATTTCCCATTATGACCCATAACAGAACTTGATGACAATATCGCATTTAGAATTTTATACATTACAAAAATCAGTGCATGTTCAATAATTATTTCAACCTCTATATGTATAAAATATATAACATTGAATGTTATGCCACGTGAATGTGCTTGCCAGTGTTGTCTTTACCTATGTAATATACTTTCTAGCAGTAATATTGTACTTTGCAGAGTAGGTTGTACTGGCCCTGTAAGAGGAATTCCCTGCAGTCTGCTCCCAGCCCCTCTGCTGCACTTTGGCCTATAAAAGGAACACAGTATTACAGTATAGGGGAAATAAAGGGAATGGTAGATTGGTAATTGGTAGAAATGGTAGGTTACCGTGTGTGTGTGTGCAGTCAACACCCACCTTGAATGGAGAGGGCTTAGACCATACGAAAACGTGACACGTAGGTAACATTTAGGGTTTAATGAACGAAGCCCTGTACACTCGCAAACCTTGTGGATAGAGTTTAGAGAGCCTTCATTCTACCTATAGGTGAGAACCATACAGTTGGGTTCCTCAAACTTTTTTGGCAAATCCTATCAATAACCATACAAAAATATATTATAATATACTATAAATGGAAAATGCTGGCAATGAGAATACAATTCAAAGTAACATCTTATTATTCATTATTATTCTTAAAATATTTTTACTTTATCAAATACATGTTCATAAGCTTTATTCCAGACCTTTTTATGGGTTTGATGAATGGTTTTTGTGTCAGGACGGATAACTTTGGGCCACAATGTGAAAATAAGAAAGGTTAATTACCTTGAAAAGAAAAGCGAAACAAATTAAGGTAATTATGAGTAATGAGATGCAAATAATATGCCAATGAGCCATAACGATAAGCAGTTTCTATTTACAGGTAAAGTTAATTCCTGGAAAAACACATCTTAGGTAATGATAAAACTGAACATCATTCCTAATCCTTTTATTTTGTAAACTAAATAGGATGCTCTGAGAACTCAAATTTATGGTTCCAGACTTTAGTAAATTACAATTACCCCCTTCCCGCAGATGCCCTTTTTTCCATTTGCGTTTCATTATTTTACCTCCCCTCTTTCCGAAGCCATACTTTTTAGATTTTTCTTTAACAGAGACATATGAGACTTATTTATGGTGAATTGACCGAAAAAAAAGCATTTGTGACATTATCTTGCAGGCTTTGTATTTCTGTCTTTCACTGTTCACTACAACAACACCTCCCTTTGGGTCAGCACAATCTAGAAGATACCAATTTTCTATAGCTTTATTATGTGTGAAATTTTTTTTTTTTAAATAAATCGTTTGTACAAAAAGTGTTCTTCCTTTCACCAAATTCTCACATAAATAACTTTTTTTTACTTCAGTTTAGTCTCATGAAGACTTATGGCTGTCATGTTAATAGATCGATACCATTCCCATGCACCTCATGCATGCTTTAACACCATGATGTACTATGCCTGTACTCAACAAGGATATTATTTAATGAAATCCTGATTGCTAATAATATGCAGTCTTTTGAAACATAGGTGGAGATTTATCATACGCTGTTCCTCTTTGTGCCGGGGTATGACAAAACGCTGCCCCCCTAGTGGATATATCATATCATAAGGATTAGCCTTATGATGTGTCTGCCAGCTGTGTTGTGCTAGTGGACAAAACTGTGCTAGGTCGGGCTTGGCACAGTTTTGGAAAAGCCTGCAAACATTCGTGCTGAATGCTTGCAGGCTTTTAGAGAGTGAGAGGCATAGGGCAAGAAAGCCCCACTCCAGCCATGGCATGCCCTTTGACAATTTTCTTAAATATACTCAGGGACAACAAAATAACACATCTCTAATATACAGCAATTCCACAAGATATAATTCAACCTGTCTCTATCAGTCCTGTTGTACACAATGATGGTTGTCTCTATACATGACTCCTGGATCTTCTGATTCTAGATTCAGGGAAGACATCTTCTTTTCTGTCTGACACCACCTGCTCCCTGACTCTAGCCCCCCTCCCCCCTGCACTCAGGACCAGCTCAGACCACACACACTCATTCTTGTCGTGCAGCTTGTGAGAATAGTGAAGATCTGAGTGAGATATAGACAGAGCTGTGTAAGTTTTATGCCTGTGATGAAAGAGTTATGTGTAATATCAATTTTACAGATTCATCATCTCTCATCTCTGATCTGTCTATCTCCTTTCTATGTTCCAGATACTGTACAATGTTCAGAACGGAAATGAAAGTATATATAAACCTTGTACCCTGATAATCTAACCACATTGTCAGCTCACAGTACTAGATGTTTCATGAAGTGTCTGCTTATAGAGGCCCCCATCTACACCATGGAATCTTACATGACCATCACTGAGTGACAGGAGCTAAAACAGCAATAAAACTGTGCAAAATGGTAAAGTAAGGAGTTAAAATGATATTCATATGTAAACAGAAGATTAACAGAAACTAGAAGATCAAAATTTGAGAATTTCTTTCATGGGTAATTTGATTAGGAACAACTGATGCTTCTTACCCACATAGCTTTTATAAAAGCAGTGATAGAAATTTTTTACACATGTTTCTGCCTTTTGAGCCTATTATTTGAAGCATTGTGTAATTTGTCATGTGTTATTTGTCATCTGAGGTTGTATTTAAATTATTGTCCCATTACAACGAGCCAATTAGAAAATCTTTGCAACCTTTGTTTTATTTTTTTTTTCTCGGTGATAGAATGGTTTCATGCTTAAATTAAATTTAGAAAAAGTTCAAGAATACTGAAAGTTGCATAAGTATCACAATGATATATATTTCTGACTCCCATCAGCAATACAGGTAGACCTTCCATCTTGTAAATCATTAGCATAATGCGATTTAGAGATGACAGACTCTTATATCTCAACACCAGAGATCCAGCTCCTGCAGTTTTACATTATACCGTCCTACTTCTGTATCAGACGACTAATAGGGTTTCCACCCATAATGCAAGAGAGAATATTAATAGAAACTGGCAATTTGTCTTTTTAATACCTCATTCCAGTGATATATAGTAGATTTCAAATGAGCAAATTTGTAAAAGTGTCTGCAACTTTTAGTAAGGTCTATATTATGTTTTTTTTTTACTACTTAACTTACTGAAACTTAACAGTATGGAATGTAGATAAAGATAGAGAATTGAAACAGTATATAGTATAAAGTGATGGACTGCAGGGCAACTACAGAACGTACTGTACTAAAAGCTGCATAGATGAACAATCTTTCTGCAAATTGTACTGTGGGCACAAGTCTATTTTGAGAGAACAACAATATAAACCTATGAAGTAAAGAGGCCTACCTACGGTGAATAGTAAAGGAGTTGCAATGTTGTTTGATACTTTAACAAGTGGATCTCCCTGTTATTAGATTATAAATACACAAAATCTACATTATAGAACAAAGTCAAGGTGTGTGTTAAACACAACAACACTATAGAGACAATGAAAGATGCTTCATTTAAATGTAACACAGGCAAAATACAAAACATTATATAACACCAATAAAATATACTGCAGTGCTAAAGAAAAGCTCATTAGTGAGCACCCCATCTGCTCCACCTATACACCACTGTGGTGCATATTTGCTATGCTCTTCAATCCGCTAGTTATCTTAGATTATTATTTCCTTAATTCGAACCTCCCACTTACGTCTCCAGGACTTCTCCTGAGCTGCACCAATTCAGTGGAATGCCATACTCAGGTCTATAAAACTGATACCCAACCCCCCAAACTTCAAACATGCTCTTAAAACATATTATTTAGGAAGACTTATCACACTCACTTACTACATGCAACTTTAAACTCTCTTTTATTAACCAATAATGGGTTCTTCCTAATTATGGGTACCAAGCCTCTCCAGTTTTTAGGGACACAGGCTCAAGGTCAGCGAGAACGCTGGAACCTGAAGAGCCAAATGTAGACACCCTCTGTATCACAAAATACAACCTCCACGCATAACCCTCACGGAGGCTCAACTGAACCTCTTAAAAAGAGATCTACTCTTTCACCCCCTACACACACGGTTTGATCACTTCACATGGGTCAAAGAAGGAATCTCTTACCCGCAAACTTGCACTGCCCACGCCAGTATGTCACAAGTCACAGCCTACAGAGTCGAGAGAAGACGGATAGATCAGTCCCACAGCAGTACAGAGTAGAGAAACACGGAAAAGACTAAGCGACTACAGAACCTCTCGCGAAGATTGACCTCAAGGGGACCCATTAACCTACATATCTCCTCGACACACGGCCATCAACCTACACCAATACTGACCTTCACCAATACCAACATATTGATATGTCGTAAAACTGTGAACGGCAGATATAAAAACCTGAAGCCATCTAAAAGTAAGATTGGAATCGTAATCTAACCTAGTGAACAAGTGGCACTTATGGAAAAAAGAAGAACCCAATATATGTTTTTATAAAAGCCTTTGATCTAAGCGCTTTTCGGCCCCGTCACCTCCTCCTGCCGACATCTATTATACAGAATAAAGAAGACTATATTGATATGAGCAGAAGACCTTCTAAATGATACAGGACCTACACCAGACTAAGAGGAACCCACGGACAGTCCTGGCGAATTAAAAATCATTCTTGACAATGCCCGCAACAGGGACTGATATCAAAAATGAATATTTATTCATGTTTAACTCCTCACCCACCATTGCGACCTTCTACGCACTCCCAAAGTGCACAAAGAAAACTCCCTATGCCAGGGAGACCTATTGTCTCGGGGAATGATAATTTACACAGAACCCCAGTATCTACATGATAGAATTTTGGCGCCTTGTTGAAAAGCCTCCCATCATATCTCAGGGACACTAAAGATACCATTTCCCGCCTGCAAGGTATTCACATATCTCCAAACACCCTATTGGCTTCACTTGATGTTGAGGCCCTTTACAGTAACATCTACCATGATTTGGGTCTAAAGGCAGTCTCATTTTTCCTATCCACACGGGGCACACAATATAGCAACACAACCGGTTTACGTTGTACTTCTTGAGTTTGTCCTAAAACACAATATTTTTTTATTGAGGCACTTTCTTTGGCAGGTCAGAGGAACCGCCATGGGCACGGCATGTGCCCCAAATTATGCAAATTTATTTCTTGGGTGGTGGGATAGGACTATTGTTTTTTCTGAATTCTGGAGATCTATACCAATCACATACAATTTTGGGGTCGTTTTTATAGACGACATACTAATCTATGGGAAGGAGACCAACCAAGTTTTGAGGCCTTTGTAAAAACACTGAACCAGAAAGAGGTAGGCATGGATTTCACTCATGAGATAAATGCCACCCAAATAAATTTTCTCGACTTAACCATCACTGTATCCCTGAAGGTCATGGACACTAAAATCTATAGAAAGCCTACATCTACTAATAATTTCCTGGACTCAGAAGTTGGCACCCACACGGCCCTAAGAAGGGTATTATCGGTGGGCCAATACCTGCGTGCCAGACGAAATTGTTCGAATGACCTGACTTTTCAGAAGAATGTAAGGATCTCTACAAAAGATTCAGACACAAAAACTATCCGAAACAAGCTCTGAACAAAGCCTTCCATCGTGCCAGAGATTACACCAAGAGGACCTCCTGAGACCAAAGGCACAAAGCCAAGCCTCCTCCCAATTAGATGTATAGGACAATTTGATGGCTACACACGTGAGGTGACGGTGACAGGAATTCTACAGAGATACTGGCCTCTATTGAAAGCAGACCCAGACTTAGGGGAAGTCTTAAGTACAACCCCAAAACTTACTACCGGAGGGCCCCAATCACGAGACCATTGGTGCATAGCTATCTAGAGTCTAACCCAAAACACCGCAAGATTGGCTCACGCAAACCACCGTAGGTTCTACCCCTGCGGAAACTGCTCCTTCTGCCCCCTCCTCTAAAGTTGAGAATTCACCAATCCCATCAACAACAAATGTTATCAAATTTGAAAAGTTTTTTAAAGCCGCAGTAAGGGGAGTGTATACGTTGCCACCTGCCCTGCCCAAAGTTTGATGTTGGGAAAAACAATTCAGGAGTTCCGAAGAAGGATCTCCAAACAATATCAGCACCATACGAAACGGTGAAGACACTCCAATCTCTCGCCAACGTAAGGATGCTTCATGGAGGAGACCAGGGATGTCTAAAATTCTGGGGCCTACAAACAGGTAGACTGGGTCCACGTAAAGGCAATCTGGACCAAAAACTATTGAAAGAAGAGGCCAAATGGATTTCAGATTGGAGAGCCTTAGTCCAAAGGGATACTAAATGAAGGTTTTTCCTTCCTACCATTATTTATAACCTCATGAACGAGGATTATTCTCTATCTATGAAAATGCCTCTTGAGTCTACTACCTCCTTACAGTCATCCCGATGGACCCTTGGATGTCTTTTAGATATGACAGCTACATGCTGTCTAATACATCTCGATTAGTCTCTTAAATGCTTGCTCTCTTGCTTATAGCATGCCTCAATATATGCTATCCGATACCAATGATGCACCAAATAACAACCATCTCAACCTTGCATATTTTGAATGGACCACTAAATGAATGCAGAAGAACAACACGATTTTTATTGTCATCTATTTGACTTTCAAACATTATGGACTCATTTAGAGGAACCATAGGGTGTTTATACCATGGGGCCATTTATTATAACTATACAGTCATGACCTGGCTGCAAATGATCTTTTCTTGACAAACTAGACAGTGGATATGTCTTTTGTTAAAAAAACCAACAAATACTTACCCAGTTTTTCCTTCCTCTTCCCTTTATCTTCAATCTTCACACTGACACTTTCGGCAGGCATGGCTCCGTATGTACGTACTGAGATCCTTGTGCGCATGAGCCGACACTTCTGTTCTGAAAGAGCCGAAAGGATTTCAAGCGCATGCGCTGCCTTCCCCCTTACGATGCGCGTGGCGGAATCCCATCCCACGGAAGAATCTTGTGACGTCGAAAGTAGACGACACCTCCAGAATCCCATCCTGTTAAACATCCGGTTTCAGGTAAGGGAATGCGAATAATCAGCCTATCCAGGATCTAAGACAGGCTCCTGACTCCTTGTCTCTTTTTTAAAGACCTTCGCATAGGTTATTTCTCCTATGGCGACTGGCGCCCTCGATGAGTCCTCTTTGATAGTTGATATAAACCCTTTTGTAACACACGCTCACCACCTTGCAGTCAGCCCCTAAACCCCTGATGACGCCAGTTTCGGCGAAACATGTCGGGAGGGCCTGGTTGAGCGAAATATTTTAATTAATCTATTTTGGGTCGAATTGAATTTTGTCTGAAAATCAGCGTACCTGCGAACTTATTCTTGAAAAATCCCTCATCTCTCAATATATATATAACCCTGGAGTTCAAATAGAGAACATGGGGCTCATTACTAAGGGTCACGAAGCGCGCGATTCCGTCGTGTTCCCGCCGATTTCCGATTTGCGGCGAATCCGCCGGGATTTTGGTGCATGCAATCAGATTCGGCGCAATCGTGCCGAGTTGCATGCGACGGAAATGGGGGGGGGGATAGGAAAAACCGCAGTATTATTTTACTTACCTGCACCAAGAATATAAGGTGAACTCTGGTGAACTCCGCGGACCGCGCCGCAGCAGCAACACCTAGTGGATATCGGCGCACGGAGAACCCGAATCAGCGCCCAGAACCCGTCGCTTGATCGCGACTGGACCGGTTAAGTAAATCTGCCCCAATGTGTTGTGATTTGATTTTGTCCAGAAATAATGTAATCTCTTTTATGAATATTGATGGATTTTTGTAAAGGATATTGTTTTTGTTTGACTTGTCGTAGTCTTTATCCCCTAAGGATGCAGTTTTTTTTCATAAATCTATAACTTATATTTTTTAGAGCAGTGTGAAGGCTTATTTCTGCATAAAAAAATTATTCTCATGACGTTATTTATTATTCCATGCCTTATACTGGGAGACTGGAAAAAATACCAAATATGGTGAAATGGGTGTAAAATGCATTTGCATCACATTCATGTGGGCTCAGTTTTTACGACTTTCCTGTGAACTCCAAATGATACATCTCCTTTATTCTTTGGTTCAGTACGATCATGGTGGATACCAAATCATATAGGTTTTATTTTATTTTAATACTTTTCACAAATTTAAACAATGTGTAATGTGTACAAAAAGAATTTGTTTCGCCATCTTCTGACCCTAATAACTTTTTCATATTTCGGTGTAGGACTGTGTGAGGTGTAATTTTTTGAGTGAGCTGACTTTTTCATTGCTACTTTTTTGAAGACCTTTTGATCATAAAATTTTTATGTTATGAAAACACTGGTAGTTAAAAGTGCGTTTCAGACATTTTGGCACTATTTGCCATTATGTGGTTCACCACCAGCAATGCCTGCCACTGCCCCGCTCCAGCCCGATACTTACATGTCCCAGCTCCTGGCTCCGGTCCGTCCGGCAGTGCTCTGCTGTCTGATGAACATGCGTACGTCTCCGTGCCAGGGCATGCGCGCGAGACTCTCCAGGAATTTAAAGGGCCACCGTCCTCCTTATTGGCGCTGGTATCCTATCTCTGCTGTATAGCCTGGCGACTCCCAGCAATCCCTCCCGGCTATCTTCACGTCCTGTACTGAAGAGAAACGCCCTCTGTGTTCCTGAGCGTTTCTAGACGCTTCCATGTATTCAGTGATTCCCGTGTATCTGCTGATTCCCGTGTTCCGGGTGATTCCCGGTTCCGTTATCCTGTGGCTGTCCTGTTTCCTGTGGCGGTCCTGTTTATCCTGTGGCACTCCGATCCTGTGGTGGTCCTGTACTCTTGTAGCAGTCCTGTTCTCCTGTGGCGGTCTGTACTCCTGTGGCGGTCCTGTACTCCTGTGGCGGTCTGTACTGTTCCTATGGCGGTCCTGTATCCTAGTGATCTTCGAGGTCCTCCCAGCGGTCCTGCCAGTGGTCCTGACGAGGGTCCTGCCAGTGGTCCTGCCAGCGGTCTGCCTTCCATGGTCCTGCTTCCCGTGGTCCTGCCTTTCATGGTCCTGCCTTCCTGTGGTCCTCCTGCCCTGTGTCCCTACCTTGGCTGCCACCGTGGGCTTAGTCACACCATGGAATGACCTGGTGGCTCCCCGCCACAGCAAGTCGATCCCTTTTTGCGGCGGGCTCTGGAGAAGACCAGACTTTGCACCCGGGTTGCGGCTGGCACCTTTATCTCCCGTGGTGGTCCAGGGAGTCCACTGACTATTCCCTCAGACTGTGACACCCACTTTCAAAATGCAGAAGGTAGACCAATCTGAGCTGTGAGGACATCCCTGGGTGCACCAGATGCCTCATTAGCCTACAGACTGAACTGGGTATATTTTGGCAATGGCAAGCAATGTGCTGGAGACTAATTCTCTATACTGGAGGTGCCTCGAAGCTTTATCATAAATTTCTTATGATAAGTAATCAAATAAGTATGAGAAGCAGTTTGTCCTTTAACCTGTGTCATTTCCCATTAGACCCATAACAGAACTTGATGACAATATCGCATTTAGAATTTTATACATTACAAAAATCAGTGCATGTTCAATAATTATTTCAACCTCTATATGTATAAAATATATAACATTGAATGTTATGCCACGTGAATGTGCTTGCCAGTGTTGTCTTTTACCTATGTAATATACTTTCTAGCAGTAATATTGTACTTTGCAGATAGGTTGTACTGGCCCTGTAAGAGGAATTCCCTGCAGTCTGCTCCCAGCCCCTCTGCTGCACTTGTGGCCTATAAAAGGAACACCTATTATTACAGTATAGGGGAAAATAAAGGGAATGGTAGATTGGTAAATGGTAGAATGGTAGGTTACCGTTGTGTGTGTGCAGTCAACACCCACCTTGAATGGAGAGGGCTTAGACCATACGAAAACGTGACACGTAGGTAACATTTAGGGGTTTAATGAACGAAGCCCTGTACACTCGCAAACCTTGTGGATTAGAGTTTAGAGAGCCTTCATTCTACCTATAGGTGAGAACCATACAGTTGGGTTCCTCAAACTTTTTTGGCAAATCCTATCAATAACCATACAAAAATATATAAATATACTATAAATGGAAAATGCTGGCAATGAGAATACAATTCAAAGTAACATCTTAATTATTCATTATTATTCTTAAAATATTTTTACTTTATCAAATACATGTTCATAAGCTTTATTCCAGACCTTTTTATGGGTTTGATGAATGGTTTTTGTGTCATGGACGGATAACTTTGGGCCACAATGTGAAAATAAGAAAGGTTATATTACCTTGAAAAGAAAAGCGAAACAATTAAGGTATTATGAGTAATGAGATGCAAATAATATGCCAATGAGCCATAACGATAAGCAGTTTCTATTTACAGGTAAAGTTAATTCCTGGAAAAACACATCTTAGGTAATGATAAAACTGAACATCATTCCTAATCCTTTTATTTTGTAAACTAAATAGGATGCTCTGAGAACTCAAATTTATGGTTCCAGACTTTAGTAAATTACAATTACCCCCTTCCCGCAGATGCCCTTTTTTCCATTTGCGTTTCATTATTTTACCTCCCCTCTTTCCGAAGCCATACTTTTAGATTTTTCTTTAACAGAGACATATGAGACTTATTTATGGTGAATTGACCGAAAAAAAAGCATTTGTGACATTATCTTGCAGGCTTTGTATTTCTGTCTTTCACTGTTCACTACAACAACACCTCCCTTTGGGTCAGCACAATCTAATAGAGTACCAATTTTCTATAGCTTTATTATGTGTGAAATTTTTTTTTTTTAAATAAACGTTTGTACAAAAAGTGTTCTTCCTTTCACCAAATTCTCACATAAATAACTTTTTTTACTTCAGTTTAGTCTCATGAAGACTTATGGCTGTCATGTTAATAGATCGATACCATTCCCTGCACCTCATGCATGCTTATAACACCATGATGTACTATGCCTGTACTCAACAAGGATATTATTTAATGAAATCCTGATTGCTAATAATATGCAGTCTTTTGAAACATAGGTGGAGATTTATCATACGCTGTTCCTCTTTGTGCCGGGGTATGACAAACGCTGCCCCCCTAGTGGATATATCATATCATAAGGATTAGCCTTATGATGTGTCTGCCAGCTGTGTTGTGCTAGTGGACAAAACTGTGCTAGGTCGGGCTTGGCACAGTTTTGGAAAAGCCTGCAAACATTCGTGCTGAATGCTTGCAGGCTTTAGAGAGTGAGAGGCATAGGGCAAGAAAGCCCACTCCACCATGGCATGCCCTTTGACAATTTTCTTAAATATACTCAGGGACAACAAAATACACATCTCTAATATACAGCAATTCCACAAGATATAATTCAACCTGTCTCTATCAGTCCTGTTGTACACAATGATGGTTGTCTCTATACATGACTCTGGATCTTCTGATTCTAGATTCAGGGAAGACATCTTCTTTTCTGTCTGACACCACCTGCTCCCTGACTCTAGCCCCCCTCCCCCCTGCACTCAGGACCAGCTCAGACCACACACACTCATTCTTGTCGTGCAGCTTGTGAGAATAGTGAAGATCTGAGTGAGATATAGACAGAGCTGTGTAAGTTTTATGCCTGTGATGAAAGAGTTATGTGTAATATCAATTTTACAGATTCATCATCTCTCATCTCTGATCTGTCTATCTCCTTTCTATGTTCCAGATACTGTACAATGTTCAGAACGGAAATGAAAGTATATATAAACCTTGTACCCTGATAATCTAACCACATTGTCCAGCTCACAGTACTAGATGTTTCATGAAGTGTCTGCTTATAGAGGCCCCCATCTACACCATGGAATCTTACATGACCATCACTGAGTGACAGGAGCTAAAACAGCAATAAAACTGTGCAAAATGGTAAAGTAAGGAGTTAAAATGATATTCATATGTAAACAGAAGATTAACAGAAACTAGAAGATCAAAATTTGAGAATTTCTTTCATGGGTAATTTGATTAGGAACAACTGATGCTTCTTACCCACATAGCTTTTATAAAAGCAGTGATAGAAATTTTTTACACATGTTTCTGCCTTTTGAGCCTATTATTTGAAGCATTGTGTAATTTGTCATGTGTTATTTGTCATCTGAGGTTGTATTTAAATTATTGTCCCATTACAACGAGCCAATTAGAAAATCTTTGCAACCTTTGTTTTATTTTTTTTTCTCGGTGATAGAATGGTTTCAATGCTTAAATTAAATTTAGAAAAAGTTCAAGAATACTGAAAGTTGCATAAGTATCACAATGATATATATTTCTGACTCCCATCAGCAATACAGGTAGACCTTCCATCTTGTAAATCATTAGCATAATGCGATTTAGAGATGACAGACTCTTATATCTCAACACCAGAGATCCAGCTCCTGCAGTTTTACATTATACCGTCCTACTTCTGTATCAGACGACTAATAGGGTTTCCACCCATAATGCAACGAGAGAATATTAATAGAAACTGGCAATTTGTCTTTTTAATACCTCATTCCAGTGATATATAGTAGATTTCAAATGAGCAAATTTGTAAAAGTGTCTGCAACTTTTAGTAAGGTCTATATTATGTTTTTTTTTTACTACTTAACTTACTGAAACTTAACAGTATTGGAATGTAGATAAAGATAGAGAATTGAAACAGTATTATAGTATAAAGTGATGGACTGCAGGGCACTACAGAAACGTACTGTACTAAAAGCTGCATAGATGAACAATCTTTCTGCAAATTGTACTGTGGGCACAAGTCTATTTTGAAGAAAACAATAAAACCTATGAAGTAAAGAGGCCTACCTACGGTGAATAGTAAAGGAGTTGCAATGTTGTTTGATACTTTAACAAGTGGATCTCCCTGTTATTAGATTATAAATACACAAAATCTACATTATAGAACAAAGTCAAGGTGTGTGTTAAACACAACAACACTATAGAGACAATGAAAGATGCTTCATTTAAATGTAACACAGGCAAAATAAAAACAATTATATAACACCAATAAAATATACTGCAGTGCTAAAGAAAAGCTCATTAGTGAGCACCCCATCTGCTCCACCTATACACCACTGTGGTGCATATTTGCTATGCTCTTCAATCCGCTAGTTATCTTAGATTATTATTTCCTTAATTCGAACCTCCCACTTACGTCTCCAGGACTTCTCCTGAGCTGCACCAATTCAGTGGAATGCCATACTCAGGTCTATAAAACTGATACCCAACCCCCCAAACTTCAAACATGCTCTTAAAACATATTATTTAGGAAGACTTATCACACTCACTTACTACATGCAACTTTAAACTCTCTTTTATTAACCAATAATGGGTTCTTCCTAATTATGGGTACCAAGCCTCTCCAGTTTTTAGGGACACAGGCTCAAGGTCAGCGAGAACGCTGGAACCTGAAGAGCCAAATGTAGACACCCTCTGTATCACAAATATACAACCTCCACGCATAACCCTCACGGAGGCTCAACTGAACCTCTTAAAAAGAGAGTCTACTCTTTCACCCCCTACACACACGGTTTGATCACTTCACATGGGTCAAAGAAGTGAATCTCTTACCCGCAAACTTGCACTGCCCACGCCAGTATGTCACAAGTCACAGCCTACAGAGTCGAGAGAAGACGGATAGATCAGTCCCACAGCAGTACAGAGTAGAGAAACACGGAAAAGACTAAGCGACTACAGAACCTCTCGCGAAGATTGACCTCAAGGGGACCCATTAACCTACATATCTCCTCGACACACGGCCATCAACCTACACCAATACTGACCTTCACCAATACCAACATATTGATATGTCGTAAAACTGTGAACGGCAGATATAAAAACCTGAAGCCATCTAAAAGTAAGATTGGAATCGTAATCTAACCTAGTGAACAAGTGGCACTTATGGAAAAAAGAAGAACCCAATATATGTTTTTATAAAAGCCTTTGATCTAAGCGCTTTTCGGCCCCGTCACCTCCTCCTGCCGACATCTATTATACAGAATAAAGAAGAATATTGATATGAGCAGAAGACCTTCTAAATGATACAGGACCTACACCAGACTAAGAGGAACCCACGACAGTCCTTGGCGAATTAAAAATCATTCTTGACAAGCCCGCAACAGGGACTGATATCAAAAATGAATATTTATTCAGTTTAACTCCTCACCCACCATTGGACCTTCTACGCACTCCCAAAGTGCACAAAGAAAACTCCCTATGCCAGGGAGACCTATTGTCTCGGGGAATGATAATTTACACAGAACCCCAGTATCTACATGATAGAATTTTGGCGCCTTGTTGAAAGCCTCCCATCATATCTCGGGACACTAAAGATACCATTTCCCGCCTGCAAGGTATTCACATATCTCCAAACACCCTATGGCTTCACTTGATGTTGAGGCCCTTTAC
Source organism: Engystomops pustulosus (assembly GCA_019512145.1). NCBI lineage: Eukaryota > Metazoa > Chordata > Amphibia > Anura > Leptodactylidae > Engystomops > Engystomops pustulosus. The sequence goes on along the minus strand of CM033642.1, from coordinate 195,281,041 downwards.
AGTAACATCTACCATGATTGGGTCTAAAGGCAGTCTCATTTTTCCTATCCACACGGGGCACACAATATAGCACACAACCGGTTTACGTTGTACTTCTTGAGTTTGTCCTAAAACACAATATTTTTTTTTGAAGGCACTTTCTTTGGCAGGTCAGAGGAACCGCCATGGGCACGGCATGTGCCCCAAATTATGCAAATTTATTTCTTGGGTGGTGGGAAAGGACTATTGTTTTTTCTGAATTCTGGAGATCTATACCAATCACATACAATTTTGGGGTCGTTTTTATAGACGACATACTAATCTATGGGAAGGAGACAAACCAAGTTTTGAGGCCTTTGTAAAAACACTGAACCAGAAAGAGGTAGGCATGGATTTCACTCATGAGATACAATGCCACCCAAATAATTTTCTCGACTTAACCATCACGTATCCCTGAAGGTCATTGGACACTAAAATCTATAGAAAGCCTACATCTACTAATAATTTCCTGGACTCAGAAGTTGGCACCCACACGGCCCTAAGAAGGGTATATCGGTGGGCCATACCTGCGTGCCAGACGAAATTGTTCGAATGACCTGACTTTTCAGAAAGAATGTAAGGATCTCTACAAAAGATTCAGACACAAAAACTATCCGAAACAAGCTCTGAACAAAGCCTTCCATCGTGCCAGAGATTACACCAAGAGGACCTCTGAGACCAAAGGCACAAAGCCAAGCCTCCTCCCAATTAGATGATAGGACAATTTGATGGCTACACACGTGAGGTGACGGTGACAGGAATTCTACAGAGATACTGGCCTCTATGAAAGCAGACCCAGACTTAGGGGAAGTCTTAAGTACAACCCCAAAACTTACTACCGGAGGCGGGCCCAATCTACGAGACCATTGGTGCATAGCTATCTAGAGTCTAACCCAAAACACCGCAAGATTGGCTCACGCAAACCACCGTAGGTTCCTACCCCTGCGGAAACTGCTCCTTCTGCCCCCTCCTCTAAAGTTGAGAATTCACCAATCCCATCAACAACAAATGTTATCAAATTGAAAGTTTTTTAAGAGCCGCAGTAAGGGGATGTATACGTTGCCACCTGCCCTGCCCAAAGTTTGATGTTGGGAAAAACAATTCAGGAGTTCCGAAGAAGGATCTCCAAACAATATCAGCACCATACGAAACGTGAAGACACTCCAATCTCTCGCCAACGTAAGGATGCTTCATGGAGGAGACCAGGGATGTCTAAAATTCTGGGGCCTACAACAGGTAGACTGGGTCCACGTAAAGGCAATCTGGACCAAAAACTATTGAAAGAAGAGGCCAAATGGATTTCAGATTGGAGAGCCTTAGTCCAAAGGGACTACTAATGAAGGTTTTCCTTCCTACCATTCTTTATAACCTCATGAACGAGGATTATTCTCTATCTATGAAAATGCCTCTTGAGTCTACTACCTCCTTACAGTCATACCGATGGACCCTTGGATTCTTTTAGATATGACAGCTACATGCGTCTAATACATCTCGATTAGTCTCTTACAATGCTTGCTCTCTTGCTATAGCATGCCTCAATATATGCTATCCGATACCAATGATGCACCAAATAACAACCATCTCAACTCTTGCATATTTTGAATGGACCACTAAATGAATGCAGAAGAACAACACGATTTTATTGTCATCTATTTGACTTTCAAACATTATGGACTCATTTAGAGGAACCATAGGGTGTTTATACCATGGGCCATTTATTATAACTATACAGTCATGACCTGGCTGCAAATGATCTTTTCTTGACAAAACTAGACAGTATATGTCTTTTGTTAAAAAAACCAACAAATACTTACCCAGTTTTTCCTTCCTCTTCCCTTTATCTTCAATCTTCACACTGACACTTTCGGCAGGGATTGGCTCCGTATGTACGTACTGAGATCCTTGTGCGCATGAGCCGACACTTCTGTTCTGAAGAGACCGAAAGGATTTCAAGCGCATGCGCTGCCTCCCCCTTACGATGCGCGTGCGCGGAATCCCATCCCACGGAAGAATCTTGTGACGTCGAAAGTAGACGAACTCCAGAATCCCATCCTGTAAACATCCGGTTTCAGGTAAGGGAATGCGAATAATCAGCCTATCCAGGATCTTAAGACAGGCTCCTGACTCCTTGTCTCTTTTTAAAGCCTTCGCATAGGTTATTTCTCCTATGGCGACTGGCGCCCTCGATGAGTCCTCTTTGAAGTTGATATAAACCCTTAACACACGCTCACCACCTTGCAGTCAGCCCCTAATCCCCTGATGACGCCAGTTTGGCGAAACATGTCGGGAGGGCCTGGTTGAGCGAAATATTTAATCAGCATAGGGCAGTTCAAAGGTTTCACCTAGGTCGAAGTCACAACATAGGCTATGCAAATTGAGCAGGCAGAGTAGGATGACCTTGAGAGTAATTTTCATCTCTATTAGATGTCACTGCAACTTTGTTTGCAAGAAGAGAGGAACTGATCAATCCTTCCAGCAGCAATACTTTACCGATCTCAGTCTCAATTAAGCATCCCCGACTGCTATATTCGACCTCCGATTTACTGCCCCTTGTGTATTTTAACAATTCAGTTCAGTTGCTTTCATTTTTATTCAATAACCAATAAAAGTTATATTTTATCCCCTACCCGGGTGGCAAAAGGGATATTTTTGGCCGCTGGCCGAGCGGCTTTGAGAGTTTTTTCAAGCCTCTCCAGTGGCACTGACTTTGGACTTAGTACATAAGAAGAGGGCTGATGGCTGGTTCAAGCAGCAGAATTTGTATTCATTAAACTATTTTTATTCCATTTCCTTATAAAAAAAAATGTCTGGACCATTATACAAACTCTTATACCTCTCTTCTTCCTCATAGACTGTAAGCTCTGGCAAGCAGGACCCTCATTGCTTTTGTTTCATATGACTGTTATTACTCTGTAATGTCTTATTTTATTTGTTTATGTTCCACATTATCTGTAGAGCACTATGGAATTTGATGACACAATATAAATATAGATTACTATTATTATTATTATTATTATTATTATTATTAGAACCACTCCTGTTTCTTTCCTGCAGATTAGATTTGGTCCAGAAGAAGTTAACCCTCGGTGTTTGACAATCTTCAAAGTCCTCACCTGCTTTGTGCTCTCTCAATCTCCAAACTCTTGCGCCCATCCACTCTTGAGATCACATATGGGTGCTGTCTACCTTCCTTGAGTGCTAGTTATAGAAGTTTTCTTGTCAGCACACTTTCCATGAAATTTGTATCTTATTATTCGTTATGCTCCCGTATAGTTATTTTTTTACTGTTTTTTGTGACCCTCATCTGTTGACTTATTTTATCTGTTTGTATTATTTTGTCCATGTAGTGTACAATGGCACATAACATTAATGCATGTCCGAGGGAACATTGATCAGTAGTTCCTTTCCATTAGGGCTTGTGAAGCTTTCAGGTATGGGAAGCTAGAAGTGAATTAGCATCAGAACTCACTGCTGTGTCATCTGTTTCCTGAGTCTGCTTTACAGGTTATGTTGTGAAGGAAAGACAACAGGAAAGTCTAGATATAAAAGTCTCAACTGAGAGAATGTATACACGTGTATAATTAGTATAGGATTGCATGCCTGCCTTTATTTGTTATGTGTTTTATTAAACTTAGTGGGAAATGGTTGTGTTTAGTTTAAAAATTTGTCCAAAATTTTGTACAACTTTGTGTGACTTAAAAAAACAAACAAACAAAAAAAACCCACCTGGAATCATGTAATAACTCAGATAATGTTGAAAACTAACTGTGGCAAACATTAAAAGGAGGTTGTCTTAGGTGCAAAAGAAGGTGCAAATTCACCACTGCACCCCAAAAAGTCACAAAAAGCAAGAAAAAGAGAAGCAAAATAAAAATACATGTGCACCACATAATAATTTGTCTTTCTGGAAAAGGTTGTCATATCACCATGTTTGCAGAGTACTGCCTTTCATCTAAGTGTTAACTAAGCCTAAAATGAATTTTAAAGGAGGGTAACACTTTCCCATACTTAAATCCCATTCTTAAATATCCGTTTACACATGAAAGAACTTGCAAAGTCCAACAGAAAACTGGCACAAGGACCTTAGTAAATGTGCCCCAGTGTGTTTCAGCTGTACCTTCAAATACATTCACATGTTGTCAACAATTCTCACAAGCTTCCAAATTAAATCATCATATGGGCAGCCCGAAATTGTTTAAAGGAATAGTAATCTTTAAATTAAGGCTAACAGATTCTGTATATATAAGTATATGTAAGTTTTAAAAATCCTGCCTAAATTACGTTATAATGAAAGTGAACACAAAAGGATATGCTAACTATCCAATTTGTCTCTACAGTATTTATGGCCACCCAGTATTTGAGGGAAAATGTAGGCAGGTAAGGAACAAGCACAGTAAAAAATACAGCAAAGTAAACAACGTTGTTGAAATGGGTAAATATAAACATGGCTAAGAAAATATTTTAGTACATATTTAGTTGTAAGTTAACACAGAAGGAAGAAAGTTTTGTATAGGAGGTGTCCTATGTCCTGGTGCCGTTACATAAAGGAGATAGAGAGGGGGGAAATAGAGCTGAAGAGACAGTGAGGGACATTATACATTGCCCTTTTAAGGGCAGATAGAGAGAGAAAGCCGTGAGAACAGATACAATTGATTGCCCTTTCCAGGGCAGTTTAAAGTGTTTTAGTAAGATGACAGCAGCACTCTTGTTGCAACAGCATATCCCTAAAAAGCATAGCCTCTTTTCTTTGCATCTGCATTTATCAAAATATCAGCGCTAGTGTTTGCTAAATCCACACATTCCTAAATTGCAGAGTTCCTATACATTGCATCCTCTTTTTAAAAAATAGCAGTACTATTGTTAGAAATATCCATACATATCTAAACTGCAGAGTCTGTATTCATAGCATCCTTTTTTTAAATATCAGTGTCAGTGTTATCATGAGCTCCATATATGGAATCAAGGATGTTATTTTATCTTTATAGTGTGGATCCAGCAGGATGGCCCAGTAATCGGCACCAGTGGCAATGGGGAAAGAAAAAAGTGCGGCACAAAGCCCTTAGTAAATGTGCCCCACTGTGTCCAGCCATCCCCAGCTCTCACTATCAAAAGCTTTTTTGGGATCCATTGCAAATATGGTTGGGAATGGATGAAGTTTGGGATGAATTTAAAGCCATCATGAACCGTAGGAACCTTGCAGACATATACAGTATAACTGAAGATCGATCAAATCCCACTTGGTTTGGGTATATCAAGATCTCAACTAGCCTATTAGCCAAAACTTTAGACAATATTTTTTGGTCTACGATTACTAGTAATATAAGCCAGTAGGAGTCCACCAGGTAATACTTTTATGTGAGTTCTTATATCCTACTGTGAATCACATAAGAAGTCATTAGAAAACACTTATATCTTGACCAGGATGTATGTGTGTGCAAATAATGGGTACCCTCCGGATTCATGCAATGCCAACCATCTAGAAAACCTGTGTCAGTGAGAAAGTCAGTCAGAATGCCATCTCCTTTCCTCCTTCATCCTACTACTGTTTCATGACGATATTGTAGTCGTAGTACATTACATATCATAAAATTAAGGTCATCACCAATGATCTTTGATAAGATCAAGAATTAAGAAAAGATCAAGAATTCATGAATTTTGTTGCCAGGGGGGCCAAAAAATATCTCTTGTTTGGGTCAAAAAAATTGTATTGTTAGAAATCACTATTTTAGATGTAGAACATGAAATCTACCATCATTGTTATCAGTTACATATTTTATGGAAAAGTTTTCCCCTGCATGGAAGCCATATACTGTTACCCTCTACAGTGGATACAGTTGTCTCTTAACAGATGAGTCTCCTGTAGCAGAGCTACAGCCACTGTCATGTACCTAACATGTAGCAAGACCATGAGGAGTTTGTGAGGGGACTGCAGACCCTTTACCTTCCAAGAAATAAGGTGCATGTCAGTAGATTGGCTTTACTGGGCCTGTAAAGCCTAACTTACAACATGTGATACCTGTGGAACCAATTCCCCCTTTTCAAAACCCTTGTAAATAGAATATAAATCAGCATACAAAATCAATATAAGAACTTCCTAGGGACTTCTTTCTATGCCTAGCATGTGGGTTATCAACTAAAAAAACTCACTATCTGGATTAGTTGCATTTCCCATAATAATAAAGTGGTCCTGTGGAGACCAGCAAGGATTTGAGAAGCTTGTGTATGTATAATCAAGGCTATCTACCTCCATGAAAAGGCCTCCATGAAGCAGGGAAGGCAGGTCAGTATAAGGGCTTCACCATAGGTAAACTACCAAGAAACTGCTTAACATGGTCTAAGTAGTTGTCTATGTAGGGTCCATAAACTTAATGCGGGCAATCAGCAGGGTGCAAGAGGACCATGGCCTTAATAGCTTATCAGGGGTTGCAGAACCGGAAGTCCAGAGATAGTTTTTAAGGTAATGTATCACTTTAGGTAGCATATATTGTTTCTACAAAATGCTTTTCATTTCTAATGTATATACAGTATTATGTAGCAAGTTACAAATACTTAATACTTATTTCACTTAAGAAAGTGTAAAAATGTGTGCATTTTCTATTTTTTCTTCAACCCTCTACATTATTTTCTGGTCACACTACATTTAGCAATATCTGCATTAAAGATTCAGTGAAAATTAAGTGTTGTTGTGAAGTCACCAAAGACGCTCTACTTATTCCTGGTTTGCTATGCAGTGATTAGTAAAAGCTAACACCAAAGACAAAAATATCCCAGCCGTTAACCCATCCTTTATCCTGCCAAATGTGAAGAGAATAGAGGAAAAATAGAGAGAGATAAAAGGAGGTGACCGACATCACTATCAATGATCACTTTATGGAAAAGAAATTAGAATGTACAGTAATGTCATACCCAGAGATCTGTAGCATGTAGATTCATACGAACATAAACATTTTCTTCTTATATTTGCTAACCACTAAGTACATTATAATCACTCATAGTTGAGTCCTTCTCAGGACTCAAGCAACACTTTTTGCCAATTTTTACTACCTTTACCTATCAACCTTCAACCTTTCAAGAACATGATACACACTTTTGCAAATCAAACAAAAATTATGTTGTGCATCTATTAAGCTACATTCAGATGTCCCTAAAAATGAAGCCAGTTAAATTACATTTAGTCACCAGATTCATAAATAGATCTTATCTGCATGTAATTTATTCTCAGTTTTGTGAAGGCCACATAGGTTTGTAAGGGAACATTGGAAAACAAACAGCATGAAAACCAAGAAACACACAAAGCAGCTCAGGGATAAAGTTGTGGCAAAGTGTACAACTACTAACCTACTTAAGGTCGGACTGGGAGACCTAAGGTCCACCAGTGAAATTGATTTTGGGGGCCCACTGCTATGTGGAATATTAAATGTAAATTTTTAGGCCACACTGAAACAATAAGGGGTATTTATCAGGACATGGAGTAGATGCCCTTACATAATTGCAGATGCTAGCGTATTGCCAGCACTTGCAATTACTCTCCACCTTCCACCACCTCCATACCAAGGGGCATGGAGGGACATGAAAGGGAGTGTGGGGGGCAGGGGAGTCATTTTGTGTGGTGTTTTTGTCCCCATGACGGTGCACTTGCTGCTACCAGAGTCTTCTCAAATATTAGAAGTCACTGGCAGCACTTATTTCTACTCCTGGCGTAGAAAAAAAATGCTGCACAGCCACCCGCAGCCCCTGTGTTGGTGGGTCTGCTGTACTATTATACCCCATGCACGAGCGCAGGTCTGTTTTGAGTTGCTTTTTTCCCATTGTGTTTGCAATGTTTTTTTAAAATGCAAAGTGGCACTGCATAGTGCCATATTCATAAAATGTGACTGAATTGCATTATGAAATGCCCATCAAATGTATTTGGAATAACTCCTCCCTGAACACAGATGTTTCTAGACCTAAACCCTTGTGTCTGGCAAGTAACAAATGTTTTCTTAACATGGCAAAACATGTTGTTACTTACCGAATGTAATCACATGTGGCGTTTTTTATTTGTTTTTACACATTAACATGCATTTGGCTGGCTTGAAAGCTATTTTCTTCATTGCTGGAAGTGTAAGTAGCTGTGTTAGCATTTTTACAGTTGCTTACACTTCCAGGAATGAAGAGAATTCCTATGAACAACAGGCCGGCAGGTGATGACGTCATCAAATCTGCCTGCTGCACATAGAAGCAGAGAGGCACAATAATAATATAATAATGTAGAGAGCTTACAGATGACTACATCATCATTCATTTTAACCCTATTGGTGTCCTGTGACACAGACAGATGAATCAGGGGCGGGGTCCACATCAGATGTGTGGACCTAGTCTGACCCTCAACCTACCAAGACATGAGCCGACATTTATCCAAACTATCTGACCAAGCAATAACACGCCCCTTTGGTGCACTGTTGGACACAGTGCAGCCAGGTCACAAAACTGTCTCATTTTATAAATACATGTACAAGCAGTTTTCACGTTCTTTTCAGGGCAAAGTCTGACAGAAAACTGGTGCAAACACTTTAATAAATGTGGGTCATTGTTTTCCTTTCTAGTAATTGGAAAAAGCTATTTAGAACATAACAGAAAGAATAGGGAAACTGTGCACAGAATAGATCACAATTGAACTGTTTGGCCTAAATGCCAAACTCCAATGGGCTCATTTACTGAGGGCTTTACACAAACGGCTTGCACGGGTACTTAAGTAGTGTCTATGCCGCTATTGTGTCACACACAACCCCTTTGTGGCAAAACTGCACTGGCCTCCATGCAACACAAATTAGGAGGTGTGCCGTTGGTCGGTTCGACTGATTTGGACAAATTGCCGTATTTAACTTGCAAATTGTGTCGCAAGCCGTATATTAACCACTTCGAGACCGCCCGCCGTGTATTCACGCTGCATGGAGAGGGCTCATGGGCTGAGCCCTCTCCATAGCCGGTAAGTCTTTGCTGCATAATGGTTTAGTTTATAAGCACTATCATAAAAATATCAAAAAGTTCAATGGGTACTTTTACATCCCTCTTATGCAAACTCATATAAACAGATGTAGCGTTTGCTAACATGGCTGGCGTAACTTATTAACCAAATAAATGTGGACAAATGTGTTCAGCACATGGAAATGGAGCCATAGGTTGATCTGATCCCACAGACTGAACACAATGTATAGTAATATGACGTAACAACTCCCTTTCTGGTGGCCCATCTGCTGTGCCAATACTGTAAAAACTCTTACAGTGCTTATGCTGCAGTACAGTCAGCAAACAGGGAGTACTTGCATCATATTTCTGTATAATGCAAGGACTCAATCCTGTGCAATGTGTTCAGTCTGGTTCCATTTCCACAGGCTGAACACATTTGTCTGCAGATGGTATTACCCTGTAAATGAGCACATTGCAAATAAAGAAAAATGAGATGAGCACCCCAACTGTGATTTTGCAGTTTGTTTGTTATCATCCTTAAAATAAAAAGCATATTAAAAATTTCTCCTAGCCATTAAACTGCTTAATACCGGATAAACACTCATGATTTAATTAATAAAACATGGAGCATAGGATATGATGGCCATTTAAGTTTTGTTCAATATTAATATTTAAATAGGTTTTCTAGCTATATAAAAATATTTATTTTACATGAAAAGTTATTTCACCATTCCTTGTCCCCCAACCAGACAAAGGCAGCGTGCCGAAACGGGCGTCGGGTGTCAGACATCTGGGTGGACGTGTGTATCCTTTGCCAGGTAATTATACCACTTTATGTTACTATGGAGCACTATGTACATCATCACGTGTAGTTATTCTTCCGTAAACTTGTTTCCATGGACAATATCTGACATTTAGAACCCCTCTTTTTACATAAATATTGTTGTTATCAACTTACTATTGTGGACTATCAATTATCACGTCCCCCCAGATGTTTGATGTTGCTTTTACAGCATGGCTGACATTTCTGTTTAAATCCTGTCTCACTATATTTTTAATTATTGACTTCAATAAAATAATCTTTTTGCACACCATCTATGGAATACTGGCCTTTTCTGTTTAGGTTATATATACCCAAACGGACAAACCATGATGCCTGTCTTTGATAACTGGTGTCTTGAAATATATAAGATATGTGGAAAACACCGGTAGATCTGGAATGGTCTAATAAATGGTGAGTAGCAATTGTTATGTTATTTCTCCTTTTAACATAAATTTTGAATGTATTTTTATTTAGTTGGAAAACCTCTTTAAGGTATGTACTTAATGTACAGCCATAAGTTATAAAAACAGGCTGGTCAAAAAATGTTTTAAAACAGTTTATATACCAAAATACCAAGAAACTGGTCCACCAGCTGCTATGAATCTTTTCCTGTGATGCCCAGCCAGCTAAATATGATTAAGAAGCAGATGAAAATGCAAAATTCCCCTCCCTACATAATTTTGAAAACACTTCCATCTTCTAAAGCAATAGAAAATAAACCCCCAACTATAACATACAAAGGAGATGAAAATAGAAATGTTTAGCTGCAGAAAGTCTCCTGGATTGAATGGTATGAATAAATGAATATGAACATATTTCTGTGAAAAGGATTGGACTTGAGCACTTCTCATCTGCATTCAGAGCTACTCTCCACCATTTACTATCACTGTGTAATTTATATCTGAAAAGCTAATGAAAATCATCTCTTTTTTTGGAGTTAATCACCCTATTTCTTTCAAGGTGATGAAAACACAATGCAGTTGAAACGAGAGTTATTCTCTGCTTCTTGCACTATTTCTATGAGGAATGCGTATCTTTAGCACACAGATTATAAACAAGAGTGACTGTTATAAACAGGTGCACAGTCAATTTACACCCCTCACTGAACAACCTAATGAAGGATTTAAAAACTGAAAGCTGCTCCTTTTGTTCCCAATAATTGGCCTACTAGGAAGAAGACGGAATGTACAAACAATAATAAGAAATAAATATGGAGCACATTTTCCAAAAATAAAAAAGTTCAGCAAAAGAAAAGAAGAAAAATAATGTTTCTAAATAAGTTTTCTGAAAAAATTCTTCTTAGTGAAGTGTTAAGATTACAGATGAGCAGACCCTTTTTACCATTAACGAACTTGAGGAGACATAAGATACCTGTAGGGGTCACTGATCACTCACCACTGGTAGTCCAAATTGGAGAGGAAAGCACTATGAAAACATCATGGTGGAAAATAAATAATTACTGGCTGAATAAAATAGATAAGATTAAGGGGGAATTATTTGAATTTTTGCAGAATATGCAATTAGCTTGGGGGAAGATGCGATATGGAAGGCAGCAAAAGACATCTTGAGGGGTAGGTGACTTGAGAATTGAAGAAATTATCATCTAGTTTTGTCAAAAGAAAAAAGGGAAAGACTGATATATATGGAATCTCTGTCTCCAACAAACTTGTAGTTATGGTAGAAAATGAAAGAGAAGCATGGGGCTCATGTTTTGCAAAAGGTATATAACTCCTCCCTGATATGTAAAAGTAAATGGTTTGTGGAAGGAGAGAGGCCTAGTAGATAGCTGAATAAATTGATTAAGGATAAAAATGTTCAGCAAGTTCAGTAATTGTGGCAATTAAAACCGACAAAGCTAGAGTGGTAAATATCCAGGAAGAAATATTACTTTTTTGTCAAGAATGTTTTGGGAAAATATATTTCTCAGATAAGGATGATGAGATGAGATTTTTTTTTGTAGCAACAGAGGTAAGAACTACCACATGTAATTTAAGGAAATCATATAACTGTATGGTTGGGCTGATTCTAGCCTTTTTGCCACGTGAGGAAAAAATTTAAACGCTTCTCCCCTCAGCTTACTACTTAAGGCAACAACTCCCTGACCCCCTGTGGCTGGCACTACACAGACTGATGCTCTTTTGGCATTTTTGGTATCAGACTGGCAAATTGCTCACACAACAACTCAATGGGGTTGAGATCTGGTGACTGGGCTGGTCACTCCATTACAAATAAAATACCATCTGACTGTTTCTTCTCTAAATAGTTCATGCATAATTTGGAGGTGTGCTTTGGGTCATTGCCCTGTTATAGGATGAAATTGGCTCCGATTAAATGCTGTCTGCTGTCTGGAGTGATATTAATCTTTTCCTTTTATTAGCCAGCCTCAAATATGACATTTTCTTTGCCACTCTGCCCTGTAGGCCAGCATCCTGGAGTTGCCTCTTCACTGTAGAGGTTTATACTGTTGTTTGTCGGGTAATATTTAATGAAGCTGCCAGTTGAGGAGCTGTGAAGCGTCAGTGTCTCAAACTTGAGACTCTAATGAACTTGTCTAGTTGCTTAGTTGTACAGCGGGGCCTCCCACTTCTCTTTCCACATGACTGTCACTGGACCCACTGGACCACCGCCGACGATAAAATAAGCTGACACCTGGGACCAGAATCTAAGTGGCGCCGGGTTTTCACCAAAGTCCACCACAAAGCAGGTTGGACTTGTTGTGGCGTGGTATCACCAGGTCGTTCCACAGGTGCAATTTTGTCCATGGTGGCAGCTAAGTCAAGATAAACAGACGTTGAGCAGAATCGTAGTAAGGGACACGCAGGAGGTCAGGATGGGCATCACGGGATCAGAGTTGGGCACATAGCAACAGATCAAGGCAGGCAGCAGAAGAGTGTATTCAGGAACAAGCTGGTTTATATAGAATTCTGGGAAATGGCGAGCGCCAATTAACAATGCGCTGGCCATTTAAATCTTCTGAAGCCGGCGCACGCCCTAGGAGAAGGGGAAGTGTGTGCACAGCCAGAGGACCAGGAATGGGGACAGGTAAGAGGTGTTTCGGTGCCGTGCTTACAAACAGAGTGTCAGGCTTACGGGATGTGGATCCACTGGACCACTGCAGACGATGACTCAAGCCACTACCTGGGACCTGAGTCTAAGTGGTACCCGGTTTTCACCAGAGCCCGCCGCAAAGCGGGTTAGACAAGCTGCGCCGTGGTACCACCAGGTCATTCCTCAGGCGTGACATGTCTGCAGTGGCGGCCAAGGTTGAGGTACAGAAACAGCAGTCAAGCTCGGGGTCACAGTCCAGGCACAGGGTCAGGGCAGGCGGCAGAGATGCAACGTCAGAGTCCAATCTGGGGTCAGCAACAGGAGGTCCAAGCAGAAGGGTACAGGAACACAGCACACACGACAGCAACACGGAGGAACACTGGTACACGGGAACACGGAGGAGGTCAGGTAACACAGGAACACGGAGGAAGTCAGGTACGCAGGAGACACAGGAACGCAGGAGACACTGGAACGCAGGAGACACTGGAACGCAGGAGACACTGGAACGCAGGCAATTCGCAACAGAGCTTTCTCTAAGGCTGTGAGGCACAAAGATCCGGCAGGGTTAGTTGGGAGAGGCAGATATAAATAGCCTCATGGGAAATGACCAGCGCCAATCAATGACGCGCTGGCCCTTTAAATTTCCTAGAAGTGCCACGCGCTGACGTCATATTCTGTGAGCCGCCAGCACTCAATGAGCTGTCACCGCCGGCCGGAGTGTAGCAGCGGAGCTTCGGTGGATCACGGGAAAGGTGAGAAGCTGTTGTAATACAACGTGGCCGCCTGGCCGTTACCTTGGACCCCTCAATGGCCTCTCCGCTCCCGCGGCCTCCCGGCGCGCTCTCCGCTCCCGCGGCCTCCACACTGCTCCCAAGGCCACTCACAAAGTTGATGCCCGGCCAGTACACTTCATAGGCTCGCAGTACACCTCCTAACCGACCCACCCCACTGCAAGATATGTAAGTCCCTATATATGTATGTATAGTTAATGAATGTATGCTATATGTGTGTATTTGCTTACAGTATGTGCTGTATGTATGGAAAAGGGGTAGTCTTATACGGCGAATATATCTTAAACTCTATATTTTAACAGGAAAGTAGGGGGGTCGTCTTATATACCAGGTCGTCTTATACGCCGGAATATAAGGTACTTTTGTTTTAATTCACAATCCTGGGTTCTGGCTGCTGGTTGCATGCATTTCCATAGAAACTGATATGCAATCTGGCAGAGGCCTGCTCCAGTACTCTAGCGCTGCATTTGTAGACGCACCGCTAGAGGTACATGTTTTTTTTTGTTTTTTTTTCTCCCCACATTCCAAAAGCGATATATATGTATTAACTGTTGGATACTTGTTATCTGCAGCACAAATTATAGATTTTACTGGTGCCATTAATATTTAATGCAATGCCTGAAAGCTAGGGAAAAAAAAAATTGTGGTGAAATTGGCAACCCTAATTTTTATGTGGGCCCTGTGTTTATGATTTTCATTGTGAGCTCCAACTGACACTGTACCGATTCAAAGAATAAAAGGGTAATCACATGGATACCAAATTATTATTACATGTGATTACAAATCGAATGCAGTAATGGCACATGTGAATGCACCTTTAATATCTACAAATATCTAATAAAACCTATATAAAGATTTTTGTACAAAAACATGCCATTTTGCCATATTCTGAGGCCAATAAATTTTCACACTTTGCCGGAAAGGTTTTCCCCTGCATGGGAAGCCATATACTGTTACCTCTACAGTGGATATAGTTGTCTCTTAACAGATGAGTCTCCTGTAGCAGAGCTACAGCCACTGTCATGTACCTAACATGTAGGCAAGACCATGAGGAGTTTGTGAGGGGACTGCAGACCCTTTACCTTCCAAGAAATAGGTGTGTCAGTAGATGGCTTTACTGGGCCGGAAAGCCTAACTTTCCAACATGTGATACCTGGGAACCAATTCCCCTTCAAAACCTTGTAAATAGAATATAAATCAGCATACAAAATCAATTAAGAACTTCCTAGGGACTTCTTCTATGCCTAGCATGTGGGTTATCAACTAAAAAAACTCCATACTGGATTAGTTGCATTTCCCATAATAATAAAGTGGTCCTGTGGAGACCAGCAAGGATTTGAGAACTGTGTATGTATAATCAAGGCTATCACTCCATCAAAGGGCTCCTGAAGCAGGGAAGAAGGTCAGTATAAGGCTTCACCATAGGTAAACTACCAAGAAACTACTTAACATGGTCTAAGTAGTGTTATGTAGGGTCCATAAACTTAATGACGGGCAATCAGCAGGGTGCAAGAGGACATGGCCTTAATGGTTATCAGGGGTTGCAAGACACCCGAAGTCCAGAGATAGTTTTTAAGGTAAAGTATCACTTTAGTGTAGCATATATTGCTCTACAAAATGCTTTCATTTCAATGTATATACAGTATATGTAGCAAGTTACAAATACTAATATTATTTCACTTAAGAAAGTGTAAAAATGTGCTGATTTTCTTATTTTTTCTTCAACCCTCATACATTTTTCTGGTCACACTAATTTAGCAATATCTGCATTAAAGATTCAGTGAAAATTAAGTGTTGTTGTGAAGTCACCAACAGACGCTCTACTTTCCTGGTTTGCTATGCAGGATTAGTAAAAGCAACACAAAAGACAAAAATATCCCAGCGTTAACCATCCTTATCCTGCCAAATGGAAGAGAATAGAGGAAAAAATGGAGAGAGATAAAAGGTGACCGACATCACTATCAATGATCACTTTAGGAAAGAAATTAGAATGTACAGTAATGTCATACCCAGAGATCTGTAGCATGAGATCATACGAACATAAACATTTTCTTCTTATATTGCTAACACTAAGTACATTATAATCACTATAGTTGAGTCCTTCTCAGGACTCAAGCAACACTTTTGCCAATTTTTACTACCTTTACCTACAACCTTCAACCTTTCAAGAACATGATTACACACTTTTGCAAATCAAACAAAAATGATGTTGTGCATCTATTAAGCTACATTCAGAGTGTCCCTAAAAATGGAGCCAGTTAAATTACATTTAGTCACCAGATTCATAAATAGAATCTTATCTGCATGTAATTTCTTCCAGTTTTGTGAAGGCCAATAGGTTTTGTAAGGGAACATTGGATAAACAAACAGCATGAAAACCAAGGAAACACACAAAGCAGATCAGGGAAAAGTGTGGCAAAGTGTACAAAACTAACTAACTACTTAAGGTCGGACTGGGAGACCTAAGGTCCACCAGTGAAATGATTTGGGGGCCCACTGCTAGGGGAATCTTAAAATGTAAATTTTTTAGGCCACACTGTAAAAATAAGGGTATTTATCAGGACATGGAGTAGATGCCTTAATAATTGCAGATGCTAGCGTATTGCCAGCAATTGCAATTACTCCTCCACCTTCCACCACTCCATACAAGGGGCATGGAGGGCCATGAAAGGGGTGTGGGGGGCAGGGGAGTCATTTTGTGTGGTGTTTTGCCCCATGATGAGCATTGCTGCTACCAGAGTCTTCTTCAAATATAGAAGTCACTGGCCAGCATTATTTATTCCGGCGTAGAAAAAAAAAATGCTGCACAGCCACCCGCAGCCCCTGTGTGGGGGGTCTGCTGTACTATTATACCCCATGCTACGAGCGCAGGTCATGTTGAGTGCTTTTTTCCCTTCGTGTTTGCAATGTTTTTAAAACGCAAAGTGGCACTGCATAGTGCCATATTCATAAATGGACTGAAATTGCATTATGAAATGCCCATCAAATGTATTTGGAATAACTCCTCCCTGAACACAGAGTTTCTAGGACCCTAAACTCTTGTGTTGGCAAGTAACAAATGTTTCTTAACATGCAAAACATTGTGTTACTTACGAATGTAGTCACATGTGGCGTTTTTATTTTTTACACATTAACATGCATTTGGCTGGCTTGAAAGAATATTTCTCATGCTGAAGTGTAAGTAGCTGTGTTAGCATTTTACAGTTGCTTACACTTCCAGGAATATGAGAGAATTCTATGAACAACAGGCCGGCAGGTGATGACGTCATCAAATCTGCCTGCTGCAACATAGAAGCAGAGAGGCACAATAATAATATAAAATGTAGAGAGCTTACAGAGACTACATCATCATCATTTTAACCCTATGGTGTCCTGTGACACAGACAGATGAATCAGGGGCGGGGTCCACATCAGATATGGGGACCTAGTTGACCCTCAAAACACCAGACATGAGCCGACATTTATCAAACTATCTGACCAAGCAATAACACGGCCCTTTGGTGCACATTTTTTCGTCTGTTGGACACAGTACAGCCAGGTCACAAAAATGCTCATTTTATAAATAATGTACAAGCAGTTTCACGTTCTTTTCAGGGCAAAGTCTGACAGAAAAACTGGTGCAAACACCTTAATAAATGTGGGTCATTGTTGTCCTTTCTAGTAATTGGAAAAAAGCTATTTAGAAAAAACAGAAAGAATAATGAAACTGTGATAGAATAGATCACAATTGAACGGTTTAGCCTAAATGCCAAACTCCAATGGGCTCATTTACTGAGGGCTTTGCACAAACGGCTTGCACGGGTACTTAAGTAGTGTCTATGCCCTATTGTGTCACACACAACCCCTTTGTGGCAAAACTGCACTGGCCTCCATGAACACAAAGTAGGAGGTGTGCCGTTGGTCGGTTCGACGATTGGACAAATTGCCGTATTAACTTGCAAATTGTGTCGCAAAGCGTATATTAACCACTTCGAGACCACCCGCCGTGTATCACGTGCATGGAGAGGGCTAATGGGCTGAGCCTCCCATAGCCGGTAAGTCTTTGCTGCATAATGGTTTAGTTTAAAGCTCCATCATGAAAATATCAAAAAGTTCAAGGGGTACTTTTACATCCATCTTATGCAAATCATATAAACAGATGTAGCGTTTGCTAACATGGCTGGGCGTAACTTATTAACCAAATAAATGTGGACAAATGTGTTCAGCACATGGAAATGGGAGCCATAGGTTGATCTGATCACCAGACTGAACACAATGTTATAGAATATGACGTAACAACTCCCTTCTGGTGGCCCATATGCGTGCCAATACTGTAAAAACTCTTACGTGCTTATGCTGCAGTACAGTCAGAAAAGGGAGTACTTGCATCATATTTGTATAATGCAAGGATCAATCCTGTGCAATGTGTTCAGTCTGAGTTACATTTCCCAGGCTGAACACATTTGTCTGCAGATGGTATTACCTGTAAATGAGCACATTGCAAATAAAGAAAAATGAGATGAGCACCCCAACTGTGATTTGCAGTTTGTTTGTATCTCATTCTAAAAATTATATTAAAAAGCTATTAAAAATTTCCCAGCCATTAAACTGCTTAATACCGGATAAACACTATGATTTAATTAATAAAACATGGAGCATAGGATATGATGGCCATTTAAGTTTGTGTCAATATTAATAGTTAAAGAGGTTTTCTAGCTATATAAAAATATTTATTTTACATGAAAAGTTATTCACATACCTTGTCCCCCAACCAGACAAAGGCAGCGTGCCGAAACGGGCGGCGGGTGTCAGACATTGGGTGGACGTGTGTATCCTTTGCCAGGTATTATACCACTTTAGTGTTACTATGAGCACTATGTACATCATCACGGGTAGTATCTCTCCGTAAACTTGTTTCCCTGGACAATATTGACATTTAGAACCCCTTTTTACATAAATATGTTGTTATTCAACTTACTATTGTGGACATCAATATCACGTCCCCCCAGATGTTTGATGTTGCTTTTACAGCATGGCTGACATTTCTGTTTAAATCCTGTTCACTATATTTTTAATTTTGACTCAATAAAAATCTTTTTGCACACCATCTATGGAATATGGCCTTTTCTGTTAGGTTATATATACAAAACGGACAAACAACCATGTGCTGTCTTTGATAAATGGTCTTTGAAAATATATAGTATGTGGAAAACACCGGTAGATCTGGAAGGTCTAATAAATGGTGAGTAGGCAATGTTATGTTATTCTCCTTTTAACATACATTTGAATGTATTTTTAATTAGTTGGAAAACCTCTTTAAGGTATGTACTTAATGTACAGCATAAGTTATAAAAACAGGCTGGTCAAAAATTGTTTTAAAACATATATACAAAATACCAGAAAATGGTCAACCAGCTGCTATGAATCTTTTCTGTGATGCCCAGCCAGATAAATATGATAAGAAGCAGAGAAAAATGCAAAATGCAAATAACACACTCCCATTATCATCATATCTGGACACAGACACTCCAATCTTAGCTAATAAGCCAATATCCAATACCCCTCAATTCCAAAGCACAAAAGACCGATGAAAATAGGAATGGTTTTAGCTGCAGAAAGTCTCCTGGATTGAATGCTATGAATAATAATGAATATGAACATATTTCTGTGAAAGGATTGGACTGGCACTTCATCTGCATTAAGGCTACTCTCCACCATTTACTATCACTGTGTAATTTATATCTGAAAAGCTAATGAAAATCATCTCTTTTTTTGGAGTTAATCACCCTGATCTTTCAAGGTGATGAAACACAATGCGTTGAAACGAGAGTTATTGCTCTGCTTCTTGCACTATTTCTATGAGGAAGCGTATCTTTAGCACACAGATTATAAACAAGAGTGACGTTATAACAGGTGCACAGTCAATTTACACCCCTCACTGAACAACCTAAGAAGGATTTAAAAACTGAAAGCTGCTCCTTTTGTTCCCAATAATGGGCCTACTAGGAAGAAGACGGAATGTACAAACAATAATAAGAAATAAATATGGAGCACATTTTCCAAAAATAAAAAAGTTCAGCAAAGGAAAAGAAGAAAATAATGTTTCTAAATAAGTTTTCTAAAAAATTCTTCTTAGTGAAGTGTTAAGATTACAGATGAGCAGACCCTTTTTACCATTAACGAACTTGAGGAGACATAAGATACCGTAGGGGTCACTGATCACCACCACTGGTAGTCAAAATGGAGAGGAAAGCACTATGAAAACATCAGTGGGAAAAAATAATACTGGCTGAATAAAATAGATAAGATTAAGGGGAATTATTTGAATTTTTGCAGAATATGCCAATAGCTTGGGGGAGATGCGATATGGAAGGCAGCAAAAAAGACATCTTGAGGGTAGGGGACTTGGGAATTGAAAGAAATTAATATCTAGTTGTCAAAAGAAAAAAAAATGGAAAGACTGATATATATGGAATCTCTGTCTCCAACAAACTTGTAGTTATGGTAGAAAATGAAAGAGAAGCACCGGGCTCATGTTTTGCAAAAGGTATATAACTCCTCCCTGATATGTAAAGTAAATGGTTTGTGGAAGGAGAGAGGCCTAGTAGATAGTTGAATAAATGTTAAGGATAAAATGTTCAGCAAGTTAGTAATGTGGCAATTAAAACCGACAAAGTAGAGTGGTAAATATCCAGGAAGAAATATTACTTTTTGTCAAGATGTTTTGGGAAAATATATCTCAGATAAGGATGATGAGATGAGATTTTTTTTGGTAGCAACAGAGGTAGAACTACCACATGTAATTTAAGGAAACATATAACTGTATGGTTGGGCTGATTCTAGCTTTTTGCCACGTGAGAAAAAAATTTAAACGCTTCTCCCCTCAGCTTACTACTTAAGGCAAAACTCCTGACCCCTGTGGCTGGCACTACACAGATGATGCTCTTTTGGCATTTTTGGTATAGACTGGCAAATTGCTCACACACAAACTCAATGGGGTTGAGATCTGGTGACTGGGCTGGTTATTACAGAAAAATACCATCTGATAGTTTCTTCTCTAAATAGTTCATGCATAATTGGAGGTGTGCTTTGGGTCATTGTCCTGTTGTAGGATGAAATTGGCTCCGATTAAATGCTGTCTGCAGGGTAAGGCATGGAGTTGCAAAATGGAGTGATATTAATCTTTTCTTTTTTTTAGCCAGCCTCAATATGACTTTTTCTTTGCCACTCTGCCCTGTAGGCCAGCATCCTGGAGTTGCCTCTTCACTGTAGGGTTATACTGTGTTTGTCGGGTTCTATTTATGAAGCTGCCAGTTGAGGACCTGTGAAGCGTCAGTGTCTCAAACTTGAGACTCTAATGAACTTGTCTAGTTGCTAGTTGTACAGCGGGGCCTCCCAACTTCTCTTTCCACATGACTGTCACTGGACCCACTGGACCACCGCCGACGATAAAATGAAGCTGACACCTGGGACCAGAAATCTAAGTGGCGCCGGGTTTTCACAAAAGTCACCACAAAGCAGGTTGGAATTGTTGTGGCGTGGTATCACCGGTCGTTCCACAGGTGCAATTTTGTCCATGGTGGCAGCTAAGTCAAGATAAACAGACGTTGAGCAGAATCGTATAAGGGACACGCAGGAGGTCAGGATGGGCTCACGGATCAGAGTTGGGCACATAGCAACAGGTCAAGGCAGCAGCAGAGGAGTGTATATCAGGAACAAGCTGATTTATTAGAATTCTGGGAAATGGCCAGCGCCAATTAACAAGCGCTGGCCAATAAAACTTTCTGAAGCCGGCGCACGCCTAGGAGAAGGGGAAGTGTGTGCACAGCCAGAGGACCAGGAATGGGGACAGGTAAGAGGTGGTTCGGTGCCGTGCTACAAACAGAGTGTCAGGCTTACGGGATGTGGATCCACTGGACCACTGCAGACGATGACTCAAGCCACTACCTGGGACCTGAGTTAAGTGGTACCCGGTTTTTTTCACCATGAGAGGCACCAGAGCCCGCCGCAAAGCGGGTTAGACAAGCTGCAGCGTGGTACCACCAGGTCATTCCTCAGGCGTGACTTGTCTGCAGTGGCGGCCAAGGTTGAGGTACAGAAACAGCATTCAAGCTCGGGGTCACAGTCCAGGCACAGGGTCAGGGCAGGCGGAAGAGATGCAACGTCAGAGTCCAATCCGGGGTCAGCAACAGGAGGTCCAAGCAGAAGGGTACGGGAACACAGCACACACGACAGCAACACGGAGGAACACTGGTACACGGGAACACGGAGGAGGTCAGGTAACACAGGAACACGGAGGAAGTCAGGTACGCAGGAGACACAGGAATGCAGGAGACACTGGAACGCAGGAGACACTGGAACGCAGGAGACACTGGAACGCAGGCAATTCGCAACAGAGCTTTCTCTAAGGCTGTGAGGCACAAAGATCCGGCAGGGTTAGTTGGGAGAGGCAGATATAAATAGCCTCATGGGAAATGACCAGCGCCAATCAATGACGCGCTGGCCCTTTAAATTTCCTAGAAGTGCCACGCGCGCGCCCTATGGCGTGGGACCGCGCGCACACGGAGCGAGGCTGGGACTCGGGAACGGGAGAGGTGAGACGCGCTGGCGCGGCGCCTGCGCGGAGCGAGAGGCACGGGTGAGCCCGCGACACGCGAGGTGGGTCGCGGGTCCACCCGTGACACAAAGAAGGCATGGGTGATATCACCTGTGACATCTGATTAGAGCCTGGTTTTTCTCTCCTCTAAAGGGAGTAGTAGACACCATTGTAGGAAATCTTCAATTTGTTGGCAATTGGTCGCATGAAATGGCTTTTAATTCTAGACTATAGACTATCGAGTTTCATATGAAAGTTCTGGCCATTGTGAGAGTTTCATAGAACAAATAAATGTGATGGTCCATATTCTCAAGCAGCTCAAAGGTAGATCAGTTTTATAGCTTTTCTAATCAGCCAAACTGTTTTCAAGGGCTTTCAAAACATCCATTAACCTTCTTACATAGTTAGCAAACACAATGTACCATTAAGAAATGAAGAGACAGAGTGGCACTCACCAGTCGTGAAAGCAGTCTTCTTTATTCATGCGTTCATGCTGTAAGTATACAGGGGGGCACTTAAAGTTACCCTTGGGGATCCCTCTCTGCAGCCAAACGTCATGAGGGGAAGAGTACCTACTCCGGACTAGGGTGTCTCGTAAGGTAGTACATTTTCTAAAGGCTACGATGGGTCTGTGGATGGTGAGCTCTGCCAACTTACTTGCTTAAGTATATGCCAGTGTTTCTTAATGGCCGATTTTATGGCAGACTCGCACGGACCATCATCAAAAGTGAAGACAAAGCGTCTATCACCACTCCTCTCTTCTTGCTGCCGTAAGCCCTTCTTGGTCTTAAGGAGATTTCCGCGGCGTACTTTTTCGGCCCTGCACCGAGCCTTTTCAATCAAGGGGACAGGGTATCCTCGTTCCAAGAGCCTGGATTGTAGCTCCTTTGCTTGCATACGAAAATTGGTATCCTCGCTATTAAGTCTCCTAAGACGCAAGAATTGGCTATAGGGCACACCTTCCTTGGTGTGTTGTGGATGATGACTAGTGTAATGGAGAAGTGAATTAGTGGCCGTAGGTTTTCTATAGGCTGAGGTACAGAGTTCACCATTCACTTCTCTGACCTTGACATCCAGGAAGTCTAACCCAGTCCCACCAAAGACTGCAGTGAATTTCATGTTCATCTGGTTAACCCGGTTTAAGTATTCTACAAAGTCCAAAAAAGACTGTTCATCACCCTCCCATACAATGAAGATATCATCCACGTATCTGTGGAAAGCCTTCAACCTGGAGGTATAGAGAGAAAATAAAGCAGCCCTCAAAGCAAGCTAGAAAAATATTAGCGAGGGTGCAGGCGACAGCGGTACCCATAGCGGTTCCCGTGTTCTGGACATACCATCTACCATCAAAGTACCATTAAACCACTGGAGTGATGGTTGTTGGAAAGCGGCCTATATAAACCTATGTAGATATTTTCTCCATCCTATTTTTTTCCTGAACTCTTCTATTCCTTAAAACGGATACTCTTTTCTTATTTTCTCTTTCATGTAGAGAATTGTATACGGGCATATTAGCATGTAGACTACATACTTAGTTCTATATGTTATGGAATACTTTATTTAACCCCTTACTGACATTTGACGTAATAGCACTGCATTGCTGGAGGTGCGTTCCCGCAATTTGCAGTACTATTACGTCAGCCGGCGCCAGAAGCTGCGGGTGTCGGCTATATATTATAGCCGCCACCCACCTCTAACACCGGCTATCGGAGATTTCTCAGATCGTGGGTGTTAACTAGAGATGAGCGAACACTAAAATGCTCGGGTACTCGTTATTGGAAATGGAGACAACCCCAACAGGGCGGACTAGGGGGGTGGTAACGGCCGCGGACATCAGCAAGCACACCCTACCCAAGACAGAGTTAGTTTCCATTGTAGAACTGATGTGGGACTCCTCCCACAACACCATTAATTATGTCCCTCTGTTTTCTATCACTAAACAAATTTTTACCCAAATACAGATTTTCCCCCAGTCCCAGCAGTCTCATTTTATGCCTTGATAAAGTCCAGCTACACAACATCCACAGCCTCCCCCAGTTCCAGTCTAGAACCTTCCTTCTCATAGAAACCGATCAGATTAGTCTGACAGGTCCAATCCCTCAAACCCATGCTGATACTGGATTATATAGTTATATACAAGGAGATAATCAAGGATTGTATCTCCTAATAAACCCCTCAAATATTTCCCACCACAGTTAAACCCACAGGTCTGTAGTTTCCAGGATTGCTATTGATCCTTTTTTGGATATTAGCACCGCATTTACTGTGGAACAGAACATGTCCTAAATTGAATTTAAAGGGGTGTTCCCGCGAAAGAAAATTCTCACATTTCTATCCACTAGTGATGTTAACTAGAGATGAGCGAACACTAAAATGCTCGGGTACTCGTTATTCGAGACGAACTTTTCCCGATGCTCGAGTGCTCGTCTCGAATAACGAACCCCATTGAAGTCAATGGGAGACTCGAGCATTTTTCAAGGGGACCAAGGCTCTGCACAGGGAAGCTTGGCCAAACACCCGCTGCATGGAGAGGGCTCACGGGCTGAGCCCTCTCCATAGCCGGTAAGTCTTTGCTGCATATTGCAGCAAAGGCTTACCGGTAACACCCGCGATCGGTGCTAGCACCGATCGCGGGTGTTTGCACAGCGATGGCTGCCGGCAGCCTCAAAAAGACATCGGGGTGCAGGTCGTCTTATACGCCGGAATATACGGTACTTATTTTCTTCCTATACTTACATGTTTACGGAAGAGATCAGCATGGGATCCTAGCTGTGGATCTGCTTCTTTGACAAACTGCATAACATCTTCCATGTTCCATAAAGATGGGTCGCGAGATCCCTGCCGACCATTTACACACCTCTCATATTCTAAAGTATAAAAAAAAAAAAAAAAAAAAAAAAAAAAGTAAACATCATGCTATTTAACCATAAATGTATCTCTGTAATATCTTCCATCAAAGTACCATTAAACCACTGTAGTGATGGTTCTTGGAAAGCGGCCTATATAAACCTATGTAGATATTTTCTCCATCCTCTTTTTTTCCTGAACTCTTCTATTCCTTAAAACGGATATTCATTTCTCTTATTGTCTTTCCTATGTAGAATCTTCTACAGGCATATTAGCATGTAGACTACATACTTAGTTCTATATGTTATGGAATACTTTATTTAACCCCTTACTGACATTTGACGTAATAGCACTGCATTGCGGGAGGTGCGTTCCCTCAATTTGCAGTACTATTACGTCAGCCGGCACCAGAAGCTGCGGGTGTCGGCTATATATTATAGCCGCCACCCACCTCTAACACCGGCTATCGGAGATTTCTCCGATCGTGGGTGTTAACCCCTATCCCCGGAAGAGGATCGCGCTCTTCCGGGGATCCGGGTCCCCATTTCTATAATGGGGTAATTTTTGGGGTTTTACTTTTATTTAGGCATCTCAAAGTGACTTGAAACCTGAGCAGGTCCCTCAAAAGCAGGATTTTAAATTTTTTATGAAAATATGAAAAATCGCACCTAACGTTCAAAGCCCCATAACATCCTACAAAAATAAGAGTATGCATAAAAAACCATGTCCACATAAAGTAGACATTTAGTGATTGTTAGTTATTAAGTATTTTTGCAGTTATGACTATGTGTGGGAAAAGTAGAACATTTTGAAGTTCGAAAATCGAGAATTTTTCAAAATTCTAATATCTGATTTTCTCATAAATAAATGCAAATTTTTCAACTAATAGGAAATACCAAGTGTCACGAGAAAACAATTTTAAAATCACTTGGATATGTTAAAGCGTTTCAAAGTTATAACCATTTATAGTGACACAGGGCAGATTTGAAAAAATGGGCCGTGTCAGGAAGGTGAAAAGTGGCTTTGGCGTTAAGGTGTTAAAGCTGTTACAGCTCCAAAACAGACCCCCTTCTTCTGTATCACCTCATCACAACAACTACTTTGCCAACATCTAAAGTTACCTTTTAGGGATAAATCCTCCAACCATTTATTTTTCTGTTCTGGAAAGGAACTTTTTAGTAAATTGTCCATTAAGGTTCTCCCTCGATGGAATATGGATATACATGGAACTTTTTCAGCAATATCTTATCTTATCCAGTTGTTCAGAATTGTCAGGGGTATTGTCAGGGGTATATAGTCAAACACAAATGTGAGTTTTCTGTCACTGCCTTCAGCAGACTCTGCCTAATTCTAATCAAACCCTTAATAAATTGTCCCACTTCGGTGTTTGAGGTGGATATGTGTGTCACTAAGAGCTAAACACAACGGTCGCAGGTCTCCCAGCAAATTCCAAAAAGCAAAACGGCGGGAGATGCCATTTTCTCGAGCTGGCGAAATACTCGTCCGAGCAACAAGTAGTTTCGAGTACGCTAACACTCGAATGAGCATCAAGCTCGGACGAGTATGTTCGCTCATCTCTAATCATTATCAAGCATCAAGCTCGGACGAGTATGTTCGCTCATCTCTAATCATTATCAAAGGATCCATGGTTGGCTATACTGGGATATTTTGGAAAAAAGAAACTGAGTAAATGTGCTAAGAAAATTATATCTCAATTGCTATTTTTGGCTTGGAAGGTAATCCTAAAACGGTGGATTAAGGATACCTCACCAACAATCGAAATGTGGAAACAGAGTGTTATGGAAATGATCAAATTAGAAAGAATGTCCTTGAGGACAAAAGAAAGTAGAGTGGTATGGGATAAGAAATGGTATAAGTGGTTGCACTATATGGAAACAGCAGGGGGAGTGTAGGAGAGGGGGTGGGGGATGTGTGCAGGATGGACATATATACAATAGTGGTAGGTCACATGACCTCATAAGTGCCGCCCATCCAATTAACATATTTGGATGGACATATATACAATAGTGATAGGTCACATGACCTCATAAGTGCTGCCCATCCAATTAACATATTTGTGTTAAAAAACATATATATACATATATATATGTTTTTTAACACAAATATGTTAATTGGATGGGCGGCACTTAAGAGGTCATGTGACCTACCACTATTGTATATATGTCCATCCTGCACACCTGTCTCCGCCCCGATGGTCTCCGGCCGCCGATTCGCCGTCCCCGCATTTCCCCGTGCCCCGATTCTCCGTGCCCCGATGCCTCCGTGCCCCGATGCCTCCGTGCCCTATGTCTCCGTGCCCCTATGTCTCTGTGCCCCTATTTCTTCCGTGCCCCTATGTCTCCGTCCCCTATCTTCTCCGTTCCCCGATGTCTCCGGTCCCCGTGCCTCCGTGCCCCTATGGGGCCTCCGTGCCTCGATTTCCTCCGTGCCCCTTGTCCCTCCCCTATTCTCCGTGCCCCGATGTCTCCTTGCCCCTATTTCTTCTGTGCCCTCGATTCTCCGTCCCGCGATGTCTCCGTTCACCTATGTCTCCCGTGCCCGCGCTTTCGCCGTGCCCCCGATGCCTCCGTGCCCCTTGGTCTCCGTGCCCCGATGTTTTCTCCCGTGCCCCGATGTCTTCCGGCCCAGATGTCTCCGTGCCCCGATGCCTCCGTGCCCCTATGTCTCGTGCCCCCTATGTCTCCGTGCCCCGATGTCCTCCCTGCCCCGATGTCTCCGTGCCCCTATGTCCTCCTTGCCCTATGCCATCCGTGCCCCGATGTCTCCGTGCCCCTATGTCCTCCGTGCCCCTATGGCCTCCCGTGCCCCGATGTCCCTCCTTGCCCCTATGTCTCCGTTCCGCTCCGTGCCGTCTGCCGCCCGATGTCTCCGTGCCCCCGATGCCTCCGTGCCCCGATGTCTCCGTGCCACCGATGGTCTCCGTGCCCCGATGTCCTCTCCGTTGCCCCTATGTCTCTCCGTGCCCCTATGTTCTCCCCGGCCCTTGTCCCGGCCGCTCCGTGCCGCTGCCCGATGTCTCCGTGACACCCCATGTCTCCGTGCCCCCGATGTCTCCGTGCCCCGATGTCGCCGTGCCCCGATGTCCCGTGCACCTATGTCCTCCGTGCCGCTCCGGGGCCGCTGTCCCCGATGTCTCCCTGCCACTGCCCGATGTCTCCGTGCTCTCCCCTGTCTCTGTGCTGCCCCCCTCGTGTCTTTGTGCTGCCTCCCCGGTGTCTCTGATCCTGCTCACTGTGTTCGTGTCAATGTGTTCTTCACACATATATATTGTTCTCACATAATCTATTTTGTTCGCAAACCGGTTCCGCGCGTATCTTCCGACAAGTTAGCAGATGTGCCGAACAGGGAAGAAGAGAATAAAACAGTGAACACAGGATCATTAAAGTGAAAACCCAGTACAAAACACATGAAGAATAGATTACATATGTTCAGCACATCTGCTTACGTTCGGGAGATACGCGCGGAACGGTGCGTTCAAAATAAGCATGTATGACGACTAATATATATGGTGAAGAAGACATTGCCAGATGTAGTAATCTGCAATGTGTTCGTTCCACACATAGATATTGTTTCTTCACAAGCATTTTGGAGTACGCACCGGTTCCGCTCGTATCTCCCGCAATTAGCAGATGTGCCGAACATCTGTAATCTATTGCTGCACTTTGTTTCTGCACTGTGTTTTTCACTTAAATGATTCCTGTGGTTCACTGTTTTTTATTCTATTCTTCATTGTCTTGTCACTGTGTTTTTTTTATAAATGCTCGATCTCGAGCAGGGGAATACTCGTCCGCGCAACGGCCTTTTCCGAGTACCTTATACTCGAACAGAGCATCACGCTCGGACGAGTAAATACCGCTCATCTCTCCTTACAACAATCCTTGTATTTACAACCTGGCCAACCGCCCAACAGCTACAAACTGCAGCTGGCATATAGACGCTCTTGGTTCTTTGGTCTTCAGGAAAGATGTTGCCAGCTGGATTTTGGACCTCTGTTTTGACTTGGTACTCCTGGCAGACCAAGTGTCACGGGCAGCAAATGCCACAGACAACCTCTGCATCCTGTGATCATTTCTATTGAGAAGGCCGATCTTTCCACACACAAGGGATTTTATAACCTCCCCTTGTGAGCTGGATCTCCTTTAATCAACCATCTTGCTTTTTTCCCATTACAATGGTACACAAATTACTCCAATTTGAATCCCATCTGTATAGGATTTCCTACAAGACAAAAACTGCACTTCTGCTCAACCCCTCAAAATCCCCTTGGAACTCCATCTGAATGGCCCTGCCATACAGCCATCAGGAACTTTTATTACTTGTTCTGGTTGCCGGTACATTTCCTGGGATTTGACCAATTCCATTTTACGATCTAGTGTTTTTTCAAGACTATGGTCCTTTGCCCTATTGCTGTTATTCCTACTGACTATAACTGTACTGCGTTGTAAAGATATCGGCTTGGGAAAGATGTTTGATTGTTGTACCAATCAGAACTGTTGTATTTATTAATGTCAGGCCCTGCTCCTGGCTCATGGTTTGTTTGGTGGATGCTAAACTCCTCACACAATGGACGTTTTAACTTGATACTTCTGTCTGGCTGGAGTTTTCCTGATGGTTCCTAAAGATCCCTGAGTGAACCCCCACGGCCTGTAACAAGACTACTGGTGTCTTCAGTAAGCCCACACCTGAGGTAATGCACCAATTATGGCCTGTTGCAGCTCTGAATAACACACAGAGTCTGCCTCGATTTCTGCCAATGCAGCTTTTAACTTCTCCCAACCCCAAGCGCCTGTATCTGGGCTGTTAGCTTTTCTCTCCCATACTGCATCCCCAGCCATCTACCATCGGGACCTTGGTCAGATTGGATCTCTAACCACAGCTTGTTATCGTTGTTTGTGTTGAAGTTCTGTAAGCTGATGTTCTACATCAACGTTATCTCTGGGTTTCTTTCTGCTAACATCAAAAGGCCTCCCTCTACATCGCGACTCAGGGAATGCTAACACAACCCCATACCCAGAGGTTCCCGGGGGAACATTATCGGCCTCCCTCTTCTTGCTCTCCACTTGCTGGACCTGCCCGCACGGACTAGGCCAAGCAACTGTGACCCGCCACACTATTCTGCACTAAAATCATCATGTGCGCCGTCAGAATCCAGCTGAGCCATTAGGTTAGGCTCTGGGTGGGAGGACTTTCACATCTAGCCCCCTTAACCATTGTTGAGCTTCTCAAGCGTAGGTCCTCCTTCTACTTGTTTCCCAATCACTAGTGTTTGTATTGTTTTTTTGTCTTACATGTACTGTATGTGAACCCCTTATTGATTGTACAGCAGCCATGGAATATAATTTTCTCTATAACTAAATAATGATAATGATAGTTAATTCTCCTCGAATTCTCCTCCTGATAAAAAGTTTATCATGTTAATTTAAACAAAATTAGCAAAAGCAAATTATATGGATTGTGATTCATTAACTCAGAAATAAAATGGAAACACATGTTCACTTTGTAATTCCAATTTTAGACATAACACAAATTCAGGATGATACAGGACAACTGTAAATTAATAAATTACTCTTATCCATTGGGGGTTTATTGACTGGCACAATATAGACTGTTTTTTTTCTGTATGGTAGCAAGCTCACCCGACTATTAACTTTGATTAATATTGCACTAGTGAAACAAGTGGGCATAAAATAATGATCTTTAAATGAGTCATTAGTAAATTTCATTTATCATGTTTTATTTACCCATATGCCAAATGTTGCATTAAACATGTTCTATGGAGACAGAGATTTAAATAATTGCTTAAACAATGTTTCTTATCAATCTATTAAAATCCAGTCAACCCTCAGACATAGTAATGATTTATAATCATCTCTGTGAATCAGAGGTAGGAAAGGACAATGTACAGACAGACCTCTTGAGGCTATCCCCCCCCTCTTGTAAATAACAGAGGGAGGTTGTTACAATTGACAGTGACATTATAATCATGGCAGGCAATGATTGTATATCTTTTCCTGCAATTTCAAATGTTAATGTGCAGTTTTGTTCCAAATCGAGACCGTTGGCTGTTTTCCCTCTAGTTAGCGAATATTTTACTTACTCCTGCGTTCTGTCACTTCACTCGTAAAAATTGAAATGAAGAATGTCCTTACCAGCCCTCCTCATTGTCCCCATCAGTATATTGTGGGGCATACAATTTTATCAAAGGTTTCCCTGCCTCTGTAAAATGAATATATGAAAACACTACTGTTAAACAAATAATTTATCTAATGGAAATCTTGACTCATATCCTTTAGCACATTTAGGGTACTGTTCTACTTATATCTAAAAGCAGTTCTCCATTTTTGTATGGAGCATCTATTTGGTCCTCGTTCTGACAAAGAGTAAGAGCAGGGGCTCTTTCCTCCATATTAACCACTTATTGCAACTATTAGTTTTTATCATGTCATCTAAATGGTTACACGTATTATCCCTTGGTAATAGACATCATGACAACATTAGCCAGGTTCCCGTTGTGTAAATGTTGAGGGTTACAGTCAGCAGGTAGTAGGTTCAATCTCTTTGGTCGCTTGCAGGACGTCATTGGCTATACTATGATGGGGCTGAATGTTACCTTACCTACCCTTCGAAACAACAAAAAAGTTGAGTGTGAGAAAGGTTGTGATTCAATGGGCCAATATTACGTATCTTCAAGTTCTACATTTCTAACAAACTAAGAAGCACATTGAGCCATACAGTTTTTGAATGAGGAATAGGTGAAACTGCCCTGCTACTGCTTTCTTCAAACGCTAGGCTTATAGATTTCAAGAGATTTCCAGCCATTGGGGGCAGAGTTTTGCCATGTTTAGGACTTTAACCAGCATGGTATTAATATCTGCACGCTGCCAGTTTTAAGACAAGCCTTTTA
The DNA here is from genome assembly GCA_019512145.1 of Engystomops pustulosus. Classification (NCBI taxonomy): domain Eukaryota; kingdom Metazoa; phylum Chordata; class Amphibia; order Anura; family Leptodactylidae; genus Engystomops; species Engystomops pustulosus. Next base: position 195,249,065 of record CM033642.1, on the reverse strand, counting down.
TCATTTGGGAAATATACTTGTGCCATTGGATTTCCCTGGACTGGCAATATGAACTGTACTGTGGGTAATATATCATTGTGTTTTCTGTTTAATGTTTGGCGTTGGTTTTGGCGCAGTTGTAGTACAATTCACATAGAAAGTGCAAAGTCACTTCAAATAAGTCCCTGCTTGCCCAAATTCCATTATTTACTTAGACTAGTTCTCACAATACTGAATAATTAAATTATTTGCAATTTGGCGCAAAGTTTCCTATATATGCGTTTTAATTTTTTGCGTAAACTGACTCCCTTTCACCCCCTGGTGTAGGAAATAGGGACACCACTGCCAAATTTAATCAAGACAAACAATTGTTCCTTAAGAGTTCATGTGCGACAAACAAATATTTAGTAACACAGTAATTTCCCATAGAATAGGAGAACATGTAATGGCCATGTTCCCCTAAGGGTCTTTTTGTCTTCCTCCTTGATCACACTATACTGTTAATGTAGGATTCATAGTAGGACTTTTAGTTAACCTTTCTACGTTTGATATATAGGCAGGGTGTATCAGGTGTGCTCTCTTATTATACGCACACATGAACTCACCCCGTTGGTGGGGTATAAAATTACCTCTTAACATTCTCCTGCTAAAAAGTCTCAAATTTTGCTACGATGAGTCGGCCTGAAGGATAAGAATGAACACATCACTTCATATTATTCCCTATATTTTGGCTCTAAGCACCTAAACAATGTTTCCTATCTATTGTTGTTTTATAAATACGCATGTGTTTTTCTTTTCTTCCTTTTTTATCCCTTCTTTTTAAAACCTTAAATTTTTTTCGTTCATATCATACAAATAGCAATTAATAACATCATCAGATTGAAAAAACGAATGCATATTAATACAGTAGGAAAAATAATTGGGGAGATTTAATTATCCGGTCCTGTCGCGATCCCGCGCGTTCTCCACCAGGCATTCGGGTCTTTTCCGGCGATTCACACGAAGGTGTGCGCCAATGTCGGTGTCGCTGCTTGCGCTGATTTTTTCGACGGTGTTCCCTATCCTATTCCCTGGTGCAGTTTTTCCAAAGCCCGTCGGGTTTTCTGACGCCTGCCCCCCCTATTTCCCGTCGCATTCATACCGGCGCCGATGCGTCACCATCCAATCGCGGCGCCAAAACCTGGGGCAATTCAGTGCAAAATGATAATTTTTGGGGAAACCCGAACGAAAAATAGCATTAGTGTCTTTAGTTGAAGGAAAGGGGTTTAACAAAGGTTTGTGGGGTTGTTTTTATATAGAGCACAGTTAAGAATTTAGTGTCCCCCAGTCATGTAATGCTAGGCAAACACCACACACACACAAAGTAAATGCAGCACCATATAAACTTAAGTGTAAACTGAAGCAAGCACCACTAAATGTAAACATGATGCACACAGCCCATAAATGCAACCGCTCGCAAAATAGCCACGCAATTGACTTAGTCAATGCAAATGGCCGCATATCCAAATGTAAGGGAAACGGAAATACGATACTTTTCGGCAAACACCATGAAAATGTCATATTTGTGAAATACATGAGATATGGGGGGGGGGACTTTTTAACATCACATTTTTATGTTTACACGGTTTTTTATGGTAACTTGGGCATATTTATCACGCTGTTCGTCTGAAAGTCAGACATTTGTATGCCCATTGCAACCAAATCACAGCTCCCCTTTAGATATTCATGAAGACTGGTAATGAAAGCTGAGCTTTGAATTGGTTGCCATGTGCAACTACAAATAGTCTGAATTTTTGACAGCTTCATAATCTGCCCCTATTGATAAGTTTACTTGCAATCTGCTTTTACACATCATGTAATCAAAATTTGCATTTGTTTTCACATTGCATTTTCTTTCACAATCGTGTTGGTAATGTAAATGTAATGGTAGCATACAATTTGGCGCAATTTCCGTAACCTGTGATTAGGTAACTGCTGTGTGATAGGTAAAGTCCCCAAACTGTTAGGGTCATTGTGTGTAAACACCACAGATGAAACATAGAAATAATCACATAGCTCATACTGTTCATAGTAATCTTCTCTAACATTTACTGCCACTGATTTACATTATGAGTTAAGATTCGCATACACATGCATCCAGCTCCTCCTCTCGACCAAACACAGAGTATAATGGCAATACTGAGACTGATATCTCGGCACCGGGGGGTTGGAAGAATAATTCAAAGTGGCCCCTGATCTTTTTGCGGATACAGAATAAAGTGACTCTCACTCATGTGGGTGAGGTGGTAGAAATTCCTTTTCCCATTACTTTATATAGGTGTTTTTTTGTTGCACCTTCTGCGCCCGGGGCACTTGTTTCCTGGAATTTAGGCATAGGGACAATGTCTCTTTTTTTGTGTGTCCCAATGATTTCTTATTGCGCATTCTGATTAATCTCTACTAAACCTTTTGTTTCATCAAGTGTTAACTCTTAACTTCTGGGAGGTGAAGAACAGTGTTAACTCTTAACTTCTGCGACCACCTTTTTGGGCTTTGACTTTATCCTTGATTGAACATACTATGGGGGACATTTACATAATTGTCGTTTCTTCACTGCTTGTCTACTGACATGCTCTTGAAAATAATACATTTTAATATCGTGGAGCTATGCAGATACATTTCTGGTGCCGGAGACCTATTTTCTCTCCCTCGGACCAAAATCTTTCCCCAGCTCCAGAAATGTGTCTAGCAGTCGAACAACAGGCTGAACAGATAACCTGGAGTGAGCAATGGCCGCTGTGGCAAAGCATTATGGCTGACCTTTCCAACCAGCTGTCCAGTTCCTGAATTGTGACGCAAGAAGGACAGACAGACAATCCTAATTTGGTGGTGTTTTTCCGGGTCACGCTATTTTAGGCCGGAGTTCAGTAGCACAGTTTTTGTGTCCTTTGCAAAGACGCAAATTGTCCTTTGTGGTCGCTTTTTCGCCAGTTTACAAAGGCCAAAAGTGGCTAAGAGACATACTATTACTCTTATGTTGGAGTTTCCACTCACCAAAGTGGACGCCCGTTTTTGGAGTCGGAGCATGGAAAAAGTCATTTTTTTCTGGGCGGCGTCAGCTAATAAATACGTCGAAAAAGCAGAGATAGGCGGTGAGAATGCCATAAAACTGCCCTGAAACGTCAGAGGAAATCTGCCCCGAGTGTTACATTGCTTTGTTTTTGGCTTTTTTCTATACTTTAAAAAAAAACTTAAATTTTTTAAAAAAATTGTTGTTCTAAGACGTGCAACTGGGGGGACATTCCCTATGTGTAATCACATGAACATGATTGTTAAGTTTTTCTTTTCCCAACAATAGTATCTCTGTAATACAGTAACATTTAGGTATCGTGGTAACTCAAATTTTTGTGTCCTTAATCCTTCAAACGTTTGATCCAAGCGATTAGCTCTTGTTTGGCAAGGTATTTAATTAAATACTTATTGACTCAGTGGGAAGGTAGGGTTTTAAGAGCGTTATGTTGTGGAGATGCAAAAACGCACATTAATTTCAGTAATAAGTAAAGCACTGCTTTAATTTAAGTTTCCCTGACCTATTCATGGCCAAGGACAAACACCATAATGAATGCTATATTTGATCTGTTAAATCAAATGGTGAAGAACCAAACAACTATTAAAGAAAGAAATAAAAGCCTCCAGCAGTAACTAAAGACTTTCATCAGATATCAGTGCTCTGTAATTATAAATCCCTTTTCAGCTCATTAGTATTATTTTACAAGTTGATTTTTAGAAGTAAGATCAATGATAACAAATAGAATGAGAGAACTAAAATGCTCAGTGGCTCGTTACTACTCGCGTCGAACTTTTCCTGTTGTTAGTGCTCCATATCGAATAACACACCCCATTGCAGTGCATGAACTACCGAGCCATTTTTCAGGGGACCAAGCTCTGAAATCAATGTGTCTTTTATTGAGAAATTAGGAAGGAGTCCTGTTGTTCGTTTTTTTTTACTCAATGGAATATTCATTAAGAATTCAAAAAGGAACATGAGCCCGTGTTAACCGCTGCATTTGTTCGTCAGCATCCTATGTGAAAAACCTTTCTGCACTAATGTTTTTTCTGATAAGTTAGCAGATGTACGGAAACAACTGCAATGTGTTCTTCAGTGTTGTTCTTCACTTAATTATCTGGGTTCACGGTGTTCACTTTTTCACTGTGTTCTCACTGTTTCTTCATGTGTTTTCCTTAAGTAAAGCTTGATCTAGACAGCGAAATCTCGTCCAATCAACGAGCCGCTCGAGTATTTAATACTCGAACGAGCATCAGCTCGTACGAGTATGCTCGCTCATCTCTAATAACAAATATCCAGGAATTGGAATGCTTTTCAAGAGAACTATGTAGTCCTCTTTGCGAAAGCGAGCATTTACCACATCCTAGTGCTCCTTGTTTAAAGAACCCCTTACGCTCGCCGCCGTAGCTCTACGCGCAGAGGTATAGGGATGTATGAAATCAAACATGGATCTACACGGGCTGAGTCCTCTTCATACAGAGGTGGGGGTTTTTTGCTTTTGCACAAAACACCCACCGCTAATAACCGGTCGGTGCTTGCACCGCGCGGGCTATTAACCCGCTAAACGACGCCCGCAAATCGCGGCGGCGTTAAAATTCGGCCGCCATCTTTTTTCGATCGCCACGCCCCACGAACGCATCGTGGGGCGGCTATCGGTTACCAGGTAGCCTCGGGTACTTCCTCTTGACACGAGCTATAGGGTTAGCCGTTCGTTCACAATGACCAGTGGCTCTTGTAATGTAACCTGCAAAAACGCCATATTTGCAATATGTGTATTGCAGTATATGGTCGGAGCGATCGATCATCTAGGGTTAATGTACCCTTAGATTGTCTAAAAAATAGTGAAACAAAAAAAAGAAAAAAAACTTTAAAAATAAAAAAAATTAATAAAATATTCAAAAGTTCAAATCAAACCCCCCTTTCCTATAACGGATATACAACATAACACACAGTAAAAATCACAGACATATTAGGTATCGTCCGCGTCCTCAAAATGCCCGATCTATCAAATAAAAAACGAGTTACGGCGCGTGACCTCCGAGGCGGAAATGGCGCCCAAATGTCCGAACTTCGACTTTTACCCCTTTTTACATAACATAAAAAATGAAATAAAAATGATGCCAAATGTCGCATCAGACCTCAAAATGGTAGCAATTAAAATGTCGCCTCATTTCGCAAAAAAGGACCCCTCACAACATTTCCGTGCGGCCAAAGTATTAAAAGTTATTATAGCGTCAGAAATGGCAATTTTAGAGTGTTTTAAAAAGGCCAGAATTTATCAATAAAAAAAAAACGGTGTATTGCTCGCGCAGAAACCACATAACGGAAAATCGCGCCCAAATGTCCCGAAACTTCTACATTGTTTTACAATCACTTAACAATGTAATAAAAGTGATCAAATGTCACACGTCCTCACAAAGTCAGCCCATTGTGCAAACAATCGTAAGTTATAAAACTTGAGCCCTAAGAAAGAGCCGCAAATGCGTTTCTTCATTTTACCACCCTTTGGCATTTTTTTTCCCGGCTTCCCGTACAAAAAACACGGCATGGATGAATAAATAAACGTCATCGAGAATTAAAATTTATTACGCAGAAAATAGCCCCCACAACAGCTTTTTTGAGGTGTACATCGAGAAAATGAGAGAAAAAAACTCCAACTTACGGGTTAACATAGGGTTGTCTGGTTAACAAAGAAATTATATGAAGAGTACGGTAGAAGTGATGAGACACCCTACTGTTAACCAGACACCCTACTGTTAACCCCTTAAGGTTGGAGGTTTTTTTTCTCTCATTTCTCGCTGTACACCTTCAAAAAGCTGTGTGGGGGCTTATTTTCTGCGTAATAAATTTTACTTCTTGATGACGTTATTTATTATTCCATGCCGTGTACTGGGAAGCCGGAAAAAAATTCCAAATGTGGTAAAATTGAAGAAAACGCATTTGCGGCTCTTTCTTATGGGCTCAGTTTTTATAACTTACGATTGTTTGCACAATGGGCTGACTTTTTGAGGACTGTGTGACATTTGATCACTTTTTATTACATTTTTACTGTCTCCGCCCCGATGGTCTCCGGCCGCCGATTCGCCGTCCCCGCATTTCCCCGTGCCCCGATTCTCCGTGCCCCGATGCCTCCGTGCCCCGATGCCTCCGTGCCCTATGTCTCCGTGCCCCTATGTCTCTGTGCCCCTATTTCTTCCGTGCCCCTATGTCTCCGTCCCCTATCTTCTCCGTTCCCCGATGTCTCCGGTCCCCGTGCCTCCGTGCCCCTATGGGGCCTCCGTGCCTCGATTTCCTCCGTGCCCCTTGTCCCTCCCCTATTCTCCGTGCCCCGATGTCTCCTTGCCCCTATTTCTTCTGTGCCCTCGATTCTCCGTCCCGCGATGTCTCCGTTCACCTATGTCTCCCGTGCCCGCGCTTTCGCCGTGCCCCCGATGCCTCCGTGCCCCTTGGTCTCCGTGCCCCGATGTTTTCTCCCGTGCCCCGATGTCTTCCGGCCCAGATGTCTCCGTGCCCCGATGCCTCCGTGCCCCTATGTCTCGTGCCCCCTATGTCTCCGTGCCCCGATGTCCTCCCTGCCCCGATGTCTCCGTGCCCCTATGTCCTCCTTGCCCTATGCCATCCGTGCCCCGATGTCTCCGTGCCCCTATGTCCTCCGTGCCCCTATGGCCTCCCGTGCCCCGATGTCCCTCCTTGCCCCTATGTCTCCGTTCCGCTCCGTGCCGTCTGCCGCCCGATGTCTCCGTGCCCCCGATGCCTCCGTGCCCCGATGTCTCCGTGCCACCGATGGTCTCCGTGCCCCGATGTCCTCTCCGTTGCCCCTATGTCTCTCCGTGCCCCTATGTTCTCCCCGGCCCTTGTCCCGGCCGCTCCGTGCCGCTGCCCGATGTCTCCGTGACACCCCATGTCTCCGTGCCCCCGATGTCTCCGTGCCCCGATGTCGCCGTGCCCCGATGTCCCGTGCACCTATGTCCTCCGTGCCGCTCCGGGGCCGCTGTCCCCGATGTCTCCCTGCCACTGCCCGATGTCTCCGTGCTCTCCCCTGTCTCTGTGCTGCCCCCCTCGTGTCTTTGTGCTGCCTCCCCGGTGTCTCTGATCCTGCTCACTGTGTTCGTGTCAATGTGTTCTTCACACATATATATTGTTCTCACATAATCTATTTTGTTCGCAAACCGGTTCCGCGCGTATCTTCCGACAAGTTAGCAGATGTGCCGAACAGGGAAGAAGAGAATAAAACAGTGAACACAGGATCATTAAAGTGAAAACCCAGTACAAAACACATGAAGAATAGATTACATATGTTCAGCACATCTGCTTACGTTCGGGAGATACGCGCGGAACGGTGCGTTCAAAATAAGCATGTATGACGACTAATATATATGGTGAAGAAGACATTGCCAGATGTAGTAATCTGCAATGTGTTCGTTCCACACATAGATATTGTTTCTTCACAAGCATTTTGGAGTACGCACCGGTTCCGCTCGTATCTCCCGCAATTAGCAGATGTGCCGAACATCTGTAATCTATTGCTGCACTTTGTTTCTGCACTGTGTTTTTCACTTAAATGATTCCTGTGGTTCACTGTTTTTTATTCTATTCTTCATTGTCTTGTCACTGTGTTTTTTTTATAAATGCTCGATCTCGAGCAGGGGAATACTCGTCCGCGCAACGGCCTTTTCCGAGTACCTTATACTCGAACAGAGCATCACGCTCGGACGAGTAAATACCGCTCATCTCTCCTTACAACAATCCTTGTATTTACAACCTGGCCAACCGCCCAACAGCTACAAACTGCAGCTGGCATATAGACGCTCTTGGTTCTTTGGTCTTCAGGAAAGATGTTGCCAGCTGGATTTTGGACCTCTGTTTTGACTTGGTACTCCTGGCAGACCAAGTGTCACGGGCAGCAAATGCCACAGACAACCTCTGCATCCTGTGATCATTTCTATTGAGAAGGCCGATCTTTCCACACACAAGGGATTTTATAACCTCCCCTTGTGAGCTGGATCTCCTTTAATCAACCATCTTGCTTTTTTCCCATTACAATGGTACACAAATTACTCCAATTTGAATCCCATCTGTATAGGATTTCCTACAAGACAAAAACTGCACTTCTGCTCAACCCCTCAAAATCCCCTTGGAACTCCATCTGAATGGCCCTGCCATACAGCCATCAGGAACTTTTATTACTTGTTCTGGTTGCCGGTACATTTCCTGGGATTTGACCAATTCCATTTTACGATCTAGTGTTTTTTCAAGACTATGGTCCTTTGCCCTATTGCTGTTATTCCTACTGACTATAACTGTACTGCGTTGTAAAGATATCGGCTTGGGAAAGATGTTTGATTGTTGTACCAATCAGAACTGTTGTATTTATTAATGTCAGGCCCTGCTCCTGGCTCATGGTTTGTTTGGTGGATGCTAAACTCCTCACACAATGGACGTTTTAACTTGATACTTCTGTCTGGCTGGAGTTTTCCTGATGGTTCCTAAAGATCCCTGAGTGAACCCCCACGGCCTGTAACAAGACTACTGGTGTCTTCAGTAAGCCCACACCTGAGGTAATGCACCAATTATGGCCTGTTGCAGCTCTGAATAACACACAGAGTCTGCCTCGATTTCTGCCAATGCAGCTTTTAACTTCTCCCAACCCCAAGCGCCTGTATCTGGGCTGTTAGCTTTTCTCTCCCATACTGCATCCCCAGCCATCTACCATCGGGACCTTGGTCAGATTGGATCTCTAACCACAGCTTGTTATCGTTGTTTGTGTTGAAGTTCTGTAAGCTGATGTTCTACATCAACGTTATCTCTGGGTTTCTTTCTGCTAACATCAAAAGGCCTCCCTCTACATCGCGACTCAGGGAATGCTAACACAACCCCATACCCAGAGGTTCCCGGGGGAACATTATCGGCCTCCCTCTTCTTGCTCTCCACTTGCTGGACCTGCCCGCACGGACTAGGCCAAGCAACTGTGACCCGCCACACTATTCTGCACTAAAATCATCATGTGCGCCGTCAGAATCCAGCTGAGCCATTAGGTTAGGCTCTGGGTGGGAGGACTTTCACATCTAGCCCCCTTAACCATTGTTGAGCTTCTCAAGCGTAGGTCCTCCTTCTACTTGTTTCCCAATCACTAGTGTTTGTATTGTTTTTTTGTCTTACATGTACTGTATGTGAACCCCTTATTGATTGTACAGCAGCCATGGAATATAATTTTCTCTATAACTAAATAATGATAATGATAGTTAATTCTCCTCGAATTCTCCTCCTGATAAAAAGTTTATCATGTTAATTTAAACAAAATTAGCAAAAGCAAATTATATGGATTGTGATTCATTAACTCAGAAATAAAATGGAAACACATGTTCACTTTGTAATTCCAATTTTAGACATAACACAAATTCAGGATGATACAGGACAACTGTAAATTAATAAATTACTCTTATCCATTGGGGGTTTATTGACTGGCACAATATAGACTGTTTTTTTTCTGTATGGTAGCAAGCTCACCCGACTATTAACTTTGATTAATATTGCACTAGTGAAACAAGTGGGCATAAAATAATGATCTTTAAATGAGTCATTAGTAAATTTCATTTATCATGTTTTATTTACCCATATGCCAAATGTTGCATTAAACATGTTCTATGGAGACAGAGATTTAAATAATTGCTTAAACAATGTTTCTTATCAATCTATTAAAATCCAGTCAACCCTCAGACATAGTAATGATTTATAATCATCTCTGTGAATCAGAGGTAGGAAAGGACAATGTACAGACAGACCTCTTGAGGCTATCCCCCCCCTCTTGTAAATAACAGAGGGAGGTTGTTACAATTGACAGTGACATTATAATCATGGCAGGCAATGATTGTATATCTTTTCCTGCAATTTCAAATGTTAATGTGCAGTTTTGTTCCAAATCGAGACCGTTGGCTGTTTTCCCTCTAGTTAGCGAATATTTTACTTACTCCTGCGTTCTGTCACTTCACTCGTAAAAATTGAAATGAAGAATGTCCTTACCAGCCCTCCTCATTGTCCCCATCAGTATATTGTGGGGCATACAATTTTATCAAAGGTTTCCCTGCCTCTGTAAAATGAATATATGAAAACACTACTGTTAAACAAATAATTTATCTAATGGAAATCTTGACTCATATCCTTTAGCACATTTAGGGTACTGTTCTACTTATATCTAAAAGCAGTTCTCCATTTTTGTATGGAGCATCTATTTGGTCCTCGTTCTGACAAAGAGTAAGAGCAGGGGCTCTTTCCTCCATATTAACCACTTATTGCAACTATTAGTTTTTATCATGTCATCTAAATGGTTACACGTATTATCCCTTGGTAATAGACATCATGACAACATTAGCCAGGTTCCCGTTGTGTAAATGTTGAGGGTTACAGTCAGCAGGTAGTAGGTTCAATCTCTTTGGTCGCTTGCAGGACGTCATTGGCTATACTATGATGGGGCTGAATGTTACCTTACCTACCCTTCGAAACAACAAAAAAGTTGAGTGTGAGAAAGGTTGTGATTCAATGGGCCAATATTACGTATCTTCAAGTTCTACATTTCTAACAAACTAAGAAGCACATTGAGCCATACAGTTTTTGAATGAGGAATAGGTGAAACTGCCCTGCTACTGCTTTCTTCAAACGCTAGGCTTATAGATTTCAAGAGATTTCCAGCCATTGGGGGCAGAGTTTTGCCATGTTTAGGACTTTAACCAGCATGGTATTAATATCTGCACGCTGCCAGTTTTAAGACAAGCCTTTTATCATTTGGGAAATATACTTGTGCCATTGGATTTCCCTGGACTGGCAATATGAACTGTACTGTGGGTAATATATCATTGTGTTTTCTGTTTAATGTTTGGCGTTGGTTTTGGCGCAGTTGTAGTACAATTCACATAGAAAGTGCAAAGTCACTTCAAATAAGTCCCTGCTTGCCCAAATTCCATTATTTACTTAGACTAGTTCTCACAATACTGAATAATTAAATTATTTGCAATTTGGCGCAAAGTTTCCTATATATGCGTTTTAATTTTTTGCGTAAACTGACTCCCTTTCACCCCCTGGTGTAGGAAATAGGGACACCACTGCCAAATTTAATCAAGACAAACAATTGTTCCTTAAGAGTTCATGTGCGACAAACAAATATTTAGTAACACAGTAATTTCCCATAGAATAGGAGAACATGTAATGGCCATGTTCCCCTAAGGGTCTTTTTGTCTTCCTCCTTGATCACACTATACTGTTAATGTAGGATTCATAGTAGGACTTTTAGTTAACCTTTCTACGTTTGATATATAGGCAGGGTGTATCAGGTGTGCTCTCTTATTATACGCACACATGAACTCACCCCGTTGGTGGGGTATAAAATTACCTCTTAACATTCTCCTGCTAAAAAGTCTCAAATTTTGCTACGATGAGTCGGCCTGAAGGATAAGAATGAACACATCACTTCATATTATTCCCTATATTTTGGCTCTAAGCACCTAAACAATGTTTCCTATCTATTGTTGTTTTATAAATACGCATGTGTTTTTCTTTTCTTCCTTTTTTATCCCTTCTTTTTAAAACCTTAAATTTTTTTCGTTCATATCATACAAATAGCAATTAATAACATCATCAGATTGAAAAAACGAATGCATATTAATACAGTAGGAAAAATAATTGGGGAGATTTAATTATCCGGTCCTGTCGCGATCCCGCGCGTTCTCCACCAGGCATTCGGGTCTTTTCCGGCGATTCACACGAAGGTGTGCGCCAATGTCGGTGTCGCTGCTTGCGCTGATTTTTTCGACGGTGTTCCCTATCCTATTCCCTGGTGCAGTTTTTCCAAAGCCCGTCGGGTTTTCTGACGCCTGCCCCCCCTATTTCCCGTCGCATTCATACCGGCGCCGATGCGTCACCATCCAATCGCGGCGCCAAAACCTGGGGCAATTCAGTGCAAAATGATAATTTTTGGGGAAACCCGAACGAAAAATAGCATTAGTGTCTTTAGTTGAAGGAAAGGGGTTTAACAAAGGTTTGTGGGGTTGTTTTTATATAGAGCACAGTTAAGAATTTAGTGTCCCCCAGTCATGTAATGCTAGGCAAACACCACACACACACAAAGTAAATGCAGCACCATATAAACTTAAGTGTAAACTGAAGCAAGCACCACTAAATGTAAACATGATGCACACAGCCCATAAATGCAACCGCTCGCAAAATAGCCACGCAATTGACTTAGTCAATGCAAATGGCCGCATATCCAAATGTAAGGGAAACGGAAATACGATACTTTTCGGCAAACACCATGAAAATGTCATATTTGTGAAATACATGAGATATGGGGGGGGGGACTTTTTAACATCACATTTTTATGTTTACACGGTTTTTTATGGTAACTTGGGCATATTTATCACGCTGTTCGTCTGAAAGTCAGACATTTGTATGCCCATTGCAACCAAATCACAGCTCCCCTTTAGATATTCATGAAGACTGGTAATGAAAGCTGAGCTTTGAATTGGTTGCCATGTGCAACTACAAATAGTCTGAATTTTTGACAGCTTCATAATCTGCCCCTATTGATAAGTTTACTTGCAATCTGCTTTTACACATCATGTAATCAAAATTTGCATTTGTTTTCACATTGCATTTTCTTTCACAATCGTGTTGGTAATGTAAATGTAATGGTAGCATACAATTTGGCGCAATTTCCGTAACCTGTGATTAGGTAACTGCTGTGTGATAGGTAAAGTCCCCAAACTGTTAGGGTCATTGTGTGTAAACACCACAGATGAAACATAGAAATAATCACATAGCTCATACTGTTCATAGTAATCTTCTCTAACATTTACTGCCACTGATTTACATTATGAGTTAAGATTCGCATACACATGCATCCAGCTCCTCCTCTCGACCAAACACAGAGTATAATGGCAATACTGAGACTGATATCTCGGCACCGGGGGGTTGGAAGAATAATTCAAAGTGGCCCCTGATCTTTTTGCGGATACAGAATAAAGTGACTCTCACTCATGTGGGTGAGGTGGTAGAAATTCCTTTTCCCATTACTTTATATAGGTGTTTTTTTGTTGCACCTTCTGCGCCCGGGGCACTTGTTTCCTGGAATTTAGGCATAGGGACAATGTCTCTTTTTTTGTGTGTCCCAATGATTTCTTATTGCGCATTCTGATTAATCTCTACTAAACCTTTTGTTTCATCAAGTGTTAACTCTTAACTTCTGGGAGGTGAAGAACAGTGTTAACTCTTAACTTCTGCGACCACCTTTTTGGGCTTTGACTTTATCCTTGATTGAACATACTATGGGGGACATTTACATAATTGTCGTTTCTTCACTGCTTGTCTACTGACATGCTCTTGAAAATAATACATTTTAATATCGTGGAGCTATGCAGATACATTTCTGGTGCCGGAGACCTATTTTCTCTCCCTCGGACCAAAATCTTTCCCCAGCTCCAGAAATGTGTCTAGCAGTCGAACAACAGGCTGAACAGATAACCTGGAGTGAGCAATGGCCGCTGTGGCAAAGCATTATGGCTGACCTTTCCAACCAGCTGTCCAGTTCCTGAATTGTGACGCAAGAAGGACAGACAGACAATCCTAATTTGGTGGTGTTTTTCCGGGTCACGCTATTTTAGGCCGGAGTTCAGTAGCACAGTTTTTGTGTCCTTTGCAAAGACGCAAATTGTCCTTTGTGGTCGCTTTTTCGCCAGTTTACAAAGGCCAAAAGTGGCTAAGAGACATACTATTACTCTTATGTTGGAGTTTCCACTCACCAAAGTGGACGCCCGTTTTTGGAGTCGGAGCATGGAAAAAGTCATTTTTTTCTGGGCGGCGTCAGCTAATAAATACGTCGAAAAAGCAGAGATAGGCGGTGAGAATGCCATAAAACTGCCCTGAAACGTCAGAGGAAATCTGCCCCGAGTGTTACATTGCTTTGTTTTTGGCTTTTTTCTATACTTTAAAAAAAAACTTAAATTTTTTAAAAAAATTGTTGTTCTAAGACGTGCAACTGGGGGGACATTCCCTATGTGTAATCACATGAACATGATTGTTAAGTTTTTCTTTTCCCAACAATAGTATCTCTGTAATACAGTAACATTTAGGTATCGTGGTAACTCAAATTTTTGTGTCCTTAATCCTTCAAACGTTTGATCCAAGCGATTAGCTCTTGTTTGGCAAGGTATTTAATTAAATACTTATTGACTCAGTGGGAAGGTAGGGTTTTAAGAGCGTTATGTTGTGGAGATGCAAAAACGCACATTAATTTCAGTAATAAGTAAAGCACTGCTTTAATTTAAGTTTCCCTGACCTATTCATGGCCAAGGACAAACACCATAATGAATGCTATATTTGATCTGTTAAATCAAATGGTGAAGAACCAAACAACTATTAAAGAAAGAAATAAAAGCCTCCAGCAGTAACTAAAGACTTTCATCAGATATCAGTGCTCTGTAATTATAAATCCCTTTTCAGCTCATTAGTATTATTTTACAAGTTGATTTTTAGAAGTAAGATCAATGATAACAAATAGAATGAGAGAACTAAAATGCTCAGTGGCTCGTTACTACTCGCGTCGAACTTTTCCTGTTGTTAGTGCTCCATATCGAATAACACACCCCATTGCAGTGCATGAACTACCGAGCCATTTTTCAGGGGACCAAGCTCTGAAATCAATGTGTCTTTTATTGAGAAATTAGGAAGGAGTCCTGTTGTTCGTTTTTTTTTACTCAATGGAATATTCATTAAGAATTCAAAAAGGAACATGAGCCCGTGTTAACCGCTGCATTTGTTCGTCAGCATCCTATGTGAAAAACCTTTCTGCACTAATGTTTTTTCTGATAAGTTAGCAGATGTACGGAAACAACTGCAATGTGTTCTTCAGTGTTGTTCTTCACTTAATTATCTGGGTTCACGGTGTTCACTTTTTCACTGTGTTCTCACTGTTTCTTCATGTGTTTTCCTTAAGTAAAGCTTGATCTAGACAGCGAAATCTCGTCCAATCAACGAGCCGCTCGAGTATTTAATACTCGAACGAGCATCAGCTCGTACGAGTATGCTCGCTCATCTCTAATAACAAATATCCAGGAATTGGAATGCTTTTCAAGAGAACTATGTAGTCCTCTTTGCGAAAGCGAGCATTTACCACATCCTAGTGCTCCTTGTTTAAAGAACCCCTTACGCTCGCCGCCGTAGCTCTACGCGCAGAGGTATAGGGATGTATGAAATCAAACATGGATCTACACGGGCTGAGTCCTCTTCATACAGAGGTGGGGGTTTTTTGCTTTTGCACAAAACACCCACCGCTAATAACCGGTCGGTGCTTGCACCGCGCGGGCTATTAACCCGCTAAACGACGCCCGCAAATCGCGGCGGCGTTAAAATTCGGCCGCCATCTTTTTTCGATCGCCACGCCCCACGAACGCATCGTGGGGCGGCTATCGGTTACCAGGTAGCCTCGGGTACTTCCTCTTGACACGAGCTATAGGGTTAGCCGTTCGTTCACAATGACCAGTGGCTCTTGTAATGTAACCTGCAAAAACGCCATATTTGCAATATGTGTATTGCAGTATATGGTCGGAGCGATCGATCATCTAGGGTTAATGTACCCTTAGATTGTCTAAAAAATAGTGAAACAAAAAAAAGAAAAAAAACTTTAAAAATAAAAAAAATTAATAAAATATTCAAAAGTTCAAATCAAACCCCCCTTTCCTATAACGGATATACAACATAACACACAGTAAAAATCACAGACATATTAGGTATCGTCCGCGTCCTCAAAATGCCCGATCTATCAAATAAAAAACGAGTTACGGCGCGTGACCTCCGAGGCGGAAATGGCGCCCAAATGTCCGAACTTCGACTTTTACCCCTTTTTACATAACATAAAAAATGAAATAAAAATGATGCCAAATGTCGCATCAGACCTCAAAATGGTAGCAATTAAAATGTCGCCTCATTTCGCAAAAAAGGACCCCTCACAACATTTCCGTGCGGCCAAAGTATTAAAAGTTATTATAGCGTCAGAAATGGCAATTTTAGAGTGTTTTAAAAAGGCCAGAATTTATCAATAAAAAAAAAACGGTGTATTGCTCGCGCAGAAACCACATAACGGAAAATCGCGCCCAAATGTCCCGAAACTTCTACATTGTTTTACAATCACTTAACGAAAACGCATTTGCGGCTCTTTCTTATGGGCTCAGTTTTTATAACTTACGATTGTTTGCACAATGGGCTGACTTTTTGAGGACTGTGTGACATTTGATCACTTTTTATTACATTTTTAATGTGATGTAAAACAATGTAGAAGTTTCGGACATTTGGGCGCTATTTTCCGTTATGTGGTTCTGCGCGAGCAATAACCGTTTTTATATTTTGATAAATCTGCCATTTTAAAACACCTAGCAGCCTCAGAGGCATCCATGCATGCTGCCCCTGCTGTTTCCTGTCCATTTCCGTGGTGTTTCCATCCTTTTCTGAGGTTCCCAGGTGTTTGGCCAAGCTTCCCTGTGCAGAGCCTTGGTCCCCTTGAAAAATGCTCGAGTCTCCCATTGACTTCAATGGGGCTCGTTATTCGAGACGAGCACTCGAGAATCGGGAAAAGTTCGTCTCGAATAACGAGTACCCGAGCATTTTAGTGCTCGCTCATCTCTAAAATCTACCCATAAAATCAAGAATGATTAAACAAGGAGCACTATGATTGTGGTAATGCTCGCTTTTCGCAAAGAGACTACATAGTTCTCTTGAAAGTCATCCAATTCCTGGATATTTGTTATTAGAGATGAGCGAGCATACTCGTCTGAGCTTGATGCTCATTCGAGTATTAATGTACTCGAAGCGGCACGTTGCTTGGACGAGTATTTCGCCTGCTCTAGATCAAGCTTTTACTTAAGGAAACACAGTGAAGAACAGTGAAGAACACAGTGAAAACAGTGAACACAGTGAACACAGGATTAATTAAGTGAAGAACACCATGAAGAACACATTGCAGTTGTTTCCGTACATCTGCTAACTTATCAGAAGACATTAGTGCAGAAAGGTGTTTTTCACAATAGTATGTGAAGAACACATTGCAGCTGTTTAACACGGGTCATTCTCCTTTTTGAAGTTCCATGAATATTCCATTGATTAAAAAAAAACGAACAAACAGGACTGACTTCCATATTTCTCAATAAAATGACACTTTTGATTTCAGAGCCTTGGTCCCCTTGAAAAATGCTCGAGTCTCCCATTGACTTCAATGGGGTTTGTTATTCGATATGAGTACTCGAAAATCGGGAAAAGTTCGACTCGAGTAACGAGCACTTTAGTGCTCTCTCATCTCTATTTGTTATCCATGATCTTACTTCTAAAATCAACTTTTAAAATAATACTAATGAGACTGAAGGGATTATAATTACAGAGCACTGATATTCTGAAATTCTTAGTTACTGCTGGGAGGCTTTTATTTCTTTCTTTTAATCGTTTTTTGGTTCTTCACATTTTATTTTAACAGATCAAATATAGCATTATGGTTTTAGTCCTTGGCCATGAATAGTCAGGCAACATAAATTAAAGCAGTGCTTTACTTATACTGAAATAATGTGCTTATGTTGCTCAAACATTTAACAGCTCTTCAACCCCTACCTTTCCACTGAGATCAATAAGTATTTAATTAACTCCCTTGCACAAGAGCTAATCGCTTGGATCAAGTTTGAAGGATTAAGGACACAAAAAAATTGTAGTTACCACGCTACCTAATTAGTTACTGTATTACAGAGATACTATTGTTGGGAGAAAACTTAACAATCATGTTCTATGTGATAAACATAAGGAATGTCCCAGTTGCACTTCTTAGAACAACTATTTTTTTAAAAAATTAATTTTTTTTCTAAGTATAGAAAAAAGCCAAAAACAAAGCAATGTAAACACATAGGGCAAGATTTACTATTGCGTTTCAGCTAGTTTTATGGCATTCTCACCGCATCTTCTGCTTTTCGACGTATTTATTAGCTGACGCCGCCAGAAAAAATGACTTTTTCCGCCTGCTCCGACTCCAAAAATGGGCGTCACTTTGGTGGAGTGGAAACTCCAACATAAGTAATATGTGTCTTAGCCCCTTTTGGCCTTTGTAAACTGGCGAAAAGCAGACCAAAAGAAATTTGGTCTAGCAAGGACACAAAACTGTGCTACTGCGTACCCGGAAAAACACTCACCAAATTAGGATGTCTGTCTGTCCTTCTTGCGTCCAATTCAGACTGGACAAGCTGTTGGACAAGGTCATCCACTGATGCATTGCCACAGCGGCCATTGCTCCACTCCAGGTTATCGTGTTCAGCCTGTTTTTCGACTGCTAGACACATTTCTGGAGCTGGGGAAAGATTTTGGTCCGAGGGACAGAAAATGGTCCCGGCACCAGAAATGTATCTGCATAGCTCCACGATTTTAAATATGTATTTATTTTCCAAGAGCAAGTCAGTAGACAAGCCAGTGCAGACACCGACAATTTATGTAAATGTCCCCCATAGTATTTCAATCAAAGGATGAAGTCAAATGCCCAAAAGGGTGGTCGCAGAAGTTAAGAGTTAACACTTGTATGAACAAAAGGTTTAGTAGAGATTAATCAGAATCGCAATAAGCATCATTGGGACACACAACAAAAGAGACATTTTCCTCTGCCTACAATTCCCAGAAACAAGTGGCCCAGGGCGCAAGAAGGTGCAACAAAAACACCTATATAAAGTAATGGAAAAGGAATTTCTGCCACCTCACACATGTGGAGAGTCACTTCTATTCTGTATCTGGTACACAGATCCAGGGGCACTTTGAATTATCTTTCCAACCCCCACGGTTGCAGAGATATCAGTCTCAGTATTTGACCATTATAATCTGTGTTTGGTCAGAGAGGAGGAGCTGGAGGCATGTGTTATGCTAATCTTCTCTCATACTGTCCAATCAGTGGCAGGCAATGTCAGAGAAGATACTATGAACAGTACTGAGCTGTGATTTATTTCTATGTCCATCTGTAGTGTTTACACACAATACCCTGTGGTGTTTACACACAATACCCTAACAGTTTGTTGACTTTACATATACACTGCATTTACATAATCACAATGTTATGTGCTCACATTGTATGTACATTACATTTACATTACGATTTGTGAAAGAAAATGCAATGTTAAAACAAATGCAAATTTGATAACATGATGTAAACGCAGATGCAAGTAAACTTAAGCACATAGGGGCAGATTTATGAAGCTGTCAAAAATTCAGACTATTTGTAGTTGCCCATGGCAACCAATCAAAGCTCAGCTTTCATTTTACCAGTATTCATGGATATCTTAAAGGGGAGCTGTGATTGGTTGCCATGGGCAACTAGAAATAGTCTGACTTTCAGACAGCTTGATAAATATGCCCCAATGTTACCATAAAAACCATATAAACATAAAATGTGATGTAAAAGTATCTCATTGTATTTACACAAATATGATATTTTCATGGTGTTTGCGCAAGCATCGTATTTCCGTTTGCTTTACATTTGTGATTATGTGGCATTTGCATTGACTAGTCACTTGCGTGGCATTTTGCTAGCGGTTGCATTTATGTGGTGTGTGCATCCTGTTTACATTTAAGTGGTGCTTGCTTCACATTTACACCATAAGTTTATATGGTGCTTGCATTTACTTTGTGTTTGTGTGGTGTTTGCCTAGCATTTACATGACTGGAGGACACTAAATTCTTAACTGTGCTCTATATAAAAACCACCCCCAAACCTTGTAAACCCCTTTTCCTGCAATAAAGACACAATGCTATTTTTCGTCGGGTTTCCCCAAAAATTATCATTTTGCACTGAATTGCCCCAGGTTTTTGGCGCACGCGATTGGATTGTGACGCATCGGCGCCGGTATGCATGCGACGGAAATAGGGGGCATGGCCGTCAGAAAACCCGACGGATTTGGAAAAACCTGCACCAGGAATAGGATAGTGAACACCGTCGAAAATCAGCGCAGCAGCGACACCTGACATTGGGCGCACTACCTTAGTGAATCGCCGGAAGACCCGAATCCTCGGTGGAGAACGCGCCGCTGGATCGCGACAGGACCGGATAATTAAATCTGCCCCAATATTTTTCCTACTGTCTAATATGCATTCTTTATGTTTCAATCTGAATATGTTATTTAATTGCTATTTGTATGATATGTAAGAAAAATTTAAATTGTTTAAAAAGAAGGATAAAAAAGGAAGAAAAAAACATTGGTATTCTATAAAACAACAATAGAAACATTGTTTAGGTGCTTTAGAGCCAAATATAGTGGAATCTGAAGTGATGGTCATTCTTTATCCTCTCAGCCAGACTCATCTTAAGCAAAATTTGAGACTTTTTAGCAGGAATGTTAAAGAGGTAATTTTATATCCCACCTAAGGGTAAAGTTCATTTAGTGGTAATAATAGAGCACCCTGCATCACCCTGCTATAGTATCAACGTAGATAAGGTTAAATAAAAAGTCCTACCTATGAATCCTACATTATACAGTATAGTGTTGATCAAGAGGAAGACAAAAAGACCCTTAGGGGAACATGCCTTAGTGTTCTCTATTCTATGGGAAATTACTTTGTTCCTATAATATTTTTTTGTCGCACATGACTCTCTAAGGAGCAATTGGTCTTGATAAATTTGGCAGTGGTTTTTGTCCTATTTCTACACCAGGGGGTGACAGGAGTCATTTTACGCAAAATAAAACGCCTATAAGGAACTTTGCGCCAAATTGCAAAATCATTAATTTATTTCAGTATTGTGAGAACTAGTCTAAGTAAATAATGAATTTGGGGCAAGCAGAAACTATTTTGAAGTGACTTTGCACTTTTCTATGTGCATTTGTACTACAACTGCGCCAAAACAACGCCAAACATAAACAGAAAAAACAATGATATATTCCCCCACAGTACAGTTCCTATGCCAGTCCAGGAAATCCAACTGGCACAAGCATATTTACCAAATGAAACATGGCTGTCTAAAACTGGCATTGTGCAGATATACCGTATATACTCGAGTATAAGCCGACCCGAGTATAAGCCGAAACCCCTAATTTCAACACAAAAAACTGGGAAAAGCTATTGACTCGAGTATAAGCCGAGGGTGGGAAATGCATTGGTTACAGCCTCCCAGTATATAGTCTGCCAGCCCCTGTAGCATACAGCCTGCCCAACCCCTGTAGCATACAGCCTGCCCAGCCCCTGTAGTAGGAAAAAAAATAACACTGTACTCATCTTTCCGACGTCCCCCATAGGTCCTCTTCTGTCTCAGACTGTCCCAGACAGAAGAGGACCTACAGGTGATGTCAGAAAGGTGAGTTTTGACTTTATTTTTTTTAGTTGACTCGAGTATAAGCCGAGTTAGGGTTTTTGAGCACAAATTTTGTGTTGAAAAACTAGGCTTATACTCGAGTATATAAGGTAATACCATGCTGTTAAAGTCTAAACATGGCAAAAACTCTCAATTCTTGAAATCTTCTTGAAATCTATAGCCTAGAGTTTGATGAAAGCAGTAGCAGGCATACCTATTCATCATTCAACTGATGCTCAATGTGCTTCTTAGCTTGTTAGAAATGTAGAACTTGAAGATAAGTAATATTGGCCCATTGTGGGGAAAACTTAATCGAATCATCAACCTTTTCTCAATCAACTTTTATGTTGTATTGAATGGGTAGGTAACATTCAGCACCATCATAGTATAACCCAATGATGTACTGCAAGCAGACAAAGAGATTGAACCTACTACATTGCTGACTGTAACCCTCAACATTACACAATTGGAACCTGGCTCATATTGTCATGTCTATTACCAATGATCATACAGTGTAACCATTTAGATGCCATGATAAAAACTAATAATTGCAATAAAGTGGTTAATATGGAGAAAGAGCCCCTTCTCTTACTCCTTGTCATAACGAGGACCAAATAGATGCTCCATAAAAAAATGGAGAACTGCATTTTAGATGTAATGTATAACAGTACCCTAAATGTGCTAAAGGATATTGAGTCAAGATTTCCATTAGATAAATTATTTGTTTAACAGTAGTGTTTTCATATATTCATTTTACAGATGAGAAACTTTGATGAATCGTATGTCCCACAATCTACTTGAGGGAATGAGAGAGGGCTGGATAAGGACATTCTTCATTTCATTTTTACGAGTGAATGTGACAGAACGCAGAAGTTAAATATTGCTAACTCAGAGGGAAATACAGCCAATGTCTCGATTGTGACAAATCTGCACATTAAAATTTGAATATTGCAGGAAAAGATATACAATCATTGCCTGCCATGATTCTAATGTCACTTTCAATTGTACAACCTCCCTCTGTTATTACAAGAGGATAGCCTCAAGAGGTCTGTCTGTCACATTGTCCTTCCTACCTCTGATTCACAGAGCTGATTTATAAATTCATTACTATGTCTGATGGTTGTGACTGGCTTTTAATAGCATTGTACAAGAACATTTGTTTTAAGCAAATTATTTAACTCTCTGTCTCCCATAGAAACATGTTTAATGTAACATTTGGCATATGGTAAAACATGATAAATAGAATTATACTAATGACTCATTAAAGATCATTTATTTTATGCCCACTTGCCAAAGTTAATAGTCTTGTGTTGTAGCTTGCTACCATACAGAAAAAAACAGTTCTCTATTGTGCCAGTCAATAACCCCAATTGATAAGAGTAATTATTAATTTACAGTGTTTCCTGTATCATCCTGAATTTTGTGATTTGTCTAAAATTGTAATTAAAAAGTGATACATGTGTTCATTTTACTTCTTATTTTAATGAATCACAATCCCATATAATTTGCTTTTGCTAAATTTTGTTAAATTAACATTGAGAACTTTTTATCAGGAAGAGGATTAATATCATTATCATTATTTATTTATAGAGAACAATTATATCCATGGTGCTGTACAATCAATAAGGGGTTGACATACATTACATTAAGACAAAAACAAATACAAAACTAGTGATTGGGAAACAAGTAGAAGGAGGACCCTACGCTTGAGGGCTCACAATCTGTAAGGGAGCGTAGATGTGCAACGTCCTCCCCCCAGAGCCTAACCTAATGGCTCAGCTGGATTCTCATGGCACATGATTTTAGTGCAGCCTAGTGCTGGAGTGGTCACAGTTGCTTGGCCTAGTCCATGCCGGGCAGGTCCAGCAAGTGGAGAGCAAGAAGAGGGTAGGCCGCGGCATGTTTCCCCCTGGAACACTCCTGGTGTATGGGTGTGTTAGCATTCCCTGAGTCGATGGTAGAGGGGAGGCCTTTGATGTTAGCAGAAACCAGAGATCACAGTTGATGTAGAACATCAGCTTACAGAACTTCAACACAGCAACGATAACAAGCTGTGGTAGAGATCCTATCTGCCAAGGTCCGAGGTAGATGGCTGGATGCAGTATGGTAGAGAAAGCTAACAGCCCAGATACAGGAGTTTGGGGTTGGAGAAGTTAAAAGCTGCATTGGCAGAAATCCTAGGCAGACTCTGTGTGTATTCAGAGCTGCAACAGGCCTAATTGGTTGCCTTACCCTCAGGTGTGGGCTGAAGACACCAGTAGTCTTGTTTACAGGCCGTGGGTTCACTCAGGACTCTTTAGGAACCATCGGGAAACTTCCAGCCAGACAGAAGTATAAGTTAAAAGTCCCTTCGGGAGGAGTTTAGCATCCACCAATAACAAACCATGAGCCAGATCAGGGCCTGACATTAATAATACAACAGTTCTGATTGGTCAACAATCAAACTTCTTTCCCAGGCAGATATTTTACAACTGCAGTACCAGTTATAGTCAGTAGATAACAGCAAATATGCAAGGGCCGTAGTCTGAAAACAACTAGATCTGTAAAATGGAATTGGTCAAATCCCATGAATTTACCGGCAACTAGACAAGTTAATAAAAGTTCCTGATGGCTGTATTGGCAGGGCCATTTCAGATGGAGTTCCAAGGTGAGGGGGTTGAGCAGTGCAGTTTTTCTGTCTTGTAGGAAATCCTATACAGATGGATTTTCAAATTGGAGTAATTTGTGTACCATTGTAATGGGAAAAGCAAGCTGGTTGGATAAAAGAGCTGCCAGCTCACAAGGGGAGGTTATAAAACCTCTTGTGTGTGGAAAGATCTGGGCCTTCTAAAGAGAAAGATCCCAGGATGCAGAGGTGTCTGTGGCATGCTGCCCTGACACCTTGGTCTGCCAGGAGACCAAGCTCAAAACAGAGGTCCAAAATCCAGGCTGGCAACATCTTCCTGAAGACCAAAGACCCAACCAGCCGTCTATATCCAGCTGAAGTTTTTTAGCTGTTGTGGCTGTTGCCAGGTTTTTAATAAAGGATTGTAAGTTATGCTTTACCCATGTGCCTCTGAGTGATCCCTGGATCAGGCTGTATACCAACAGGGGGCCCCATCACCCATCACTAGGGATCCCTATCCACACCTCCGGGTTGCCCCAGGGAGAAACTTTTCTTGCACAAACCACCTGGGGAGACCTGCTCTGCCACAGACGAGGCGTCCGCTACTTATACCAAACACCGTGAACATCTCCAGTATTCAGCACCCCAGTTTCCTCTAGCCACCAAAAAAGCCTAGGCCCCATTGAGAAAGTTGCACTTTTACTGAGCATTCTAAATGACAGCTCCCATTTATTCTCTGGGTTGGTTTTTATTATGGAAATACCACATTTTTAAAAGTTTTGTTATGTTTTAGTATATTTAAAAAAAAAATGTAAATCTTATGTATTTGACACTAATAATAATTCTCTGTGAGACTGCAGGTTGCCATGACAAACAACCAAGATGGTGACCAACCAAGATGGTCACTGGTAGGTGGCAGTTGTTGACACCAGCTCTTTAGCCTTAACCAAAACACAATATACTATACTGTCGTGATGCAAGTAGGGGTTAAACCAGTAATAAAAATCACATTATTTTATTTTTAAGGGTCAAGAAATACAGACTTACCAAATGAATGAGCTGGCCATCTGAAAAGGGCCAGACCACTGCTAATTGGTGATGGCCAACTGACAGCCTATAAATGGCTCGCCTCTTCCTGCGACCCCTGCTGGATCTTTGTGCCTCAAAGCCTTAGAGAAAGATTGCTCCTGATGCCCTCTGCTTGTGTTGTGAATTCCCGTTGTGACCCCGGTTCCGTTATTGACTTCTATCCCTGTGGACTTGCTGTGGTGAAAACTGGGTAACACTTATAATCCGCTCCCAGATGTCGGCTTACGTCCAGTGGGTCCACTCGGAGGGGTGCAGTGCCCACATGGGTACGGTAAAAGACCCCTAACAATACACAATAGATTGTAAGGAAGTACTCCAATGTCCAATGGTCACTTGAAGGAGAATTTTATTGTAGATGTGGCAACATTTCAGTGTATGACCACTTTTTTCAAGCAACTTACAAGTGAATGCAGGCAAGCTTATATAGGAAATACATCATAGCCAATATTTACAGAAAAAGAGGTGTGTACTAGTATACAATATAAATAGACATAAATAGTATACCAATATTGTTAAAAATCACATGTGAATATCAAAGATTTACGACTATTGGAAAAAATGTTTGGACTTTATGAGTCTAGTGCTAAACTGCATCATCATAATATTACCATGACCATAGGTTTATATTCATAGAGTAACATCATAAACAATTCTTTGTATGGAATGGAGCAGTCCACCAATCAAGACATACCTCCCCACCAGATGACACATCTCAAACAAGCTACAAACAATCCTTGGTGTCTTCCATTGCCCACAGCTCGTGCGCCACAAACTGACACGTGCACAAAGATGTGCCACAAGTTCCCGCACGCGAAATAGAGCCTGGAAACATTCCATCCACCATGGAAAAGGTAACACATGCCCTCATCTTACATAAACAAAAGGGATTTGTAGACAGAAAAAGTCTGGCACGTACGTCAAGTTCACGGCCGGCTCCGTGGCAACCGTCTCTACGGAAATGTCAGTTTCACCAACGCATTCTTTCATTCCTCGGCTACATAATTTCCGACAAAGGCCTCCAAATAGATCCCGCCAAACTGTCTGCAGTTCTACAGTGGCCATGCCTAGAAGGTCTATGGGCCATACAGTGGCTCCTGGGTTTTACGAACTATTATCGGCAGTTTATTCCACATTTTTCCACTCTGGTATCTGCCATCGTGGCACTTACCAAGAATGGTGCCGTTATCCAGGTTGAAGTCCTCTTTTGCCACAGCTCCCTTTCATTTTGAGGTCTATGCATCCTCTGTAATAGCAGGAGCTGTGCTCACCCAGACAGGGCCTAGGGGCTGAACCCTCACATGCGACTTCTTTTCAAAGACTTTTTCTCCCGCAGAGAGAAATTATTCTATTGGTGACAGAGAACTATTAGCCATCAAATTTGCTCTAGTGGAATAGTGGTATCTACTGGAGGGAGCTCTCCATCCTGTTGTGTATACACTGACCACAAGAACCTTTTGTACCTCCAGGCAGCCCAGTGCCTGAATTCCGGGCAAGCCCGTTGGTCGTTGTTTTTCTCACGTTTCAACCTGCTGATTGATTTCCGTCATGCGCACAAGAATATCGAGGCTGATGCCTTGTCCCCTGTTTTGGATGTTGTTGGAGAAGAGGCAGTTCCTCAGCAGATCATCTCTCCTGAACAGCTTTTTGTTGCAGCTCTGGTGGATCTTCGGCAGCTACCTCCAAGCAAAACGTATGCTAGATTTGCTCTCTGGAAGAAGTTTCTATCTTGGGGACATTCTTTGAGTTGTTCCATGGCCCTCATCTCCCGCTAATACTGGTGGCCAGATTTGGTCAAAGATGGATTTTGTGGGATCCTGCATCTCCTGTGCCCGTAACAAAGCCTCTCATTTCAAACCAGCTGGACTGTTACTTCCGTTGCCTATACCCAGTCGCCCGTGGTCTCACTTTATCACTGATCTGTCTGTCTCCTCTGGCAGTAATATCATCTGGATGGTGACGGAGTGGTTTTCCAAGATGTCCTATTTTGTTCCCCTTTCAGGTCTTCCGTCTTCACCATGGCTTGCCAGTTTGTTATTCAAGCATATCTTCCAGCTGCATGGATTTCTGCTGCACATCATATCTGACAGAGTTGTCCAGTTTGTGTTAAAGTTCTGGTATTCCTTGTGTAACCAGCTGCAAGTTAACCTTGACTTTTCTTCTGCCTACCACCCTCAGTCGAATGGAAGTAAAAAGGGTGATCCAGACTTTGGGCTGTTACCACTGCCACTTCTTCTCAGCCCATCAAGATAACTGGGCTGACCTGCTACCATGGACTGAGTTATGCTATAATTCCCTTGACTCTGGATCTGCTGGCGCATAAGAGGGATGGAACTGTCCAGTGAAGTTAAAGCCAGGTTTTCAAGATGGAGGTCAAATAATTTTGGGATTGATTTCGGATTTAGTGTTGCTGTGTTAGTTTTTTGAGGAGCAAATTTTAACCATGCCTCGTCTAGCACTCTAACTGTAAGTAATTTGGACAGGGAAGGTTTTATCTTCCATATAAGAGATATCAGTCTAGTTTTAAGAGTGCAATTTTTGTGGTTTTCTCTAGGGTGTACCATGTCCTTTCTGACAAATAATTCCACCAGTATAGAGACTGGTCCAGAATTGCAGCTTAGTGGTACTCTTTTACGTCTAGGAGACCAAGTCCTCGACTGGCCCTATTTCTGATTTGTATTTTATTTGCTTTCCTCGGAATACTTCCCTACCATATAAATCTATTTATCTATGCTCTAGTTTTGTTAAAGAACCCCTCGGGATAGGCACTGGTAGAGTGTGAATCAGATATAAATATTTGGGTAAAACCATCATCTTGCATGTCTTGTATGTATTTTGAATAGAGATGAGCGAGCACTAAAATGCTCGGGTGCTCGTTATTCGAGACAAACTTTTCCCGATGCTTTTTTTACAATTAAAATACTTTTATTCAATTTATTTTATTAATTTACTGCTCGATGTCGAGCCGGCGAGATACTCGTCCGAGTAACGAGCCGGTCCGAGTATGCTAATACTCGACCGAGCAGTATACTCGGACGAGTATACTTGCTCATCTCTAATTTTGAATAAACCTCTAACTCTTTCTCTTTTGTAGCCTTTTTTACTATTTTTAGGCCCCCTGGGATACTTTAACTGTATGTCTGGTTGCTCATCACAGAGAGCAACAATTAAAGACAATGGGGCACATTTACTTACCCGGTCCTGTCGTGATCCCCGCTTTGTGTTGTCCGATGATCATGGACTCCGGCGCGATTCGCTAAGATCGTACGCTCGATTTCCTGCATGTGCCGCTTCCCCGCTCAGTTCTGCCGGAGTTCACCTTCTTCTTCCTGGTGCATGTAAGTGTATGTCATGCGACACAATTTAAATGTTAAATTCCGCGCTCAGTCCGAATCCGTTAGATCATCCGACGTCTCGCCCCCAGATTTCTGTCACATGAAAGCCAGCGCCGATGCAAAATCCGATCACGTGCGACACAATCCTTTTCTAAATGCCTGTCCCAACGGCGCGATCCCCTAAAACGTTGGAAAACCTGACGGAAATGCAGCTGCGGGACCCTTAGTAAATAAGCCCCAGTAAGGTAGCGCCCCGACAGCAGTCTAATGGTTAGTAAACACAACACAACAATACGGCCGTGCAATTGTGCTACAATATCTCAATAAATTTTATCCATATATCAGTACTCAACCTCAAAAGGCCAGTATTAATCATACAACTTGAGATATAAACTTTATACATTTACCCAATAATTCAAAACAATTTGATTATTCCAAAAATAGAATTTTATTAAATACATGACACCAGAAGACATACAGATAAAAATACCCCATTACAAAACATCATGAAAACACACAAACACATATGGCAGGAGCAAGTCAATAAGCTTCACAATGGTCCCCACTGTCCACCGTGTGGTTAAGCTATATATATATGATTAGTTCCACCTGTTTTATACATTGATATAGTGAAGCTTATTCACTTGTTCCTGCATTAAGTATAAATTGGACCATATGTGTTGGTGATATTTGTACATTGAAAGTACTTTTGCGCTTTATTATAAGGATTTTTGCTATGGAGCCAAGTGTCATTGATTTATTGCTCCTCTACTGTAAATGTCACACTGTCCATGTGTGTATGTATGATGTCTGTTAATGTATCTTCTATGTCTTCTGGTGTCCTATATTTAATAAAACTATATTTTTGGAATAATCAAGTTGTTTTGAGTTATTGGGTAAAGTTATAAAATTTAGGTCTCAAGTTGGTTGGTTGAGTTAGGTCTCAAATTTAGGTCTCAAGTTGTAGGATTAAAAGCAGTCTAAGGGTTAAACATCAACAATCTGTGCCAGCTTGTACGAAACCCTCTCCATATATGTCCCAAGTCATTAAGGGGTTACGACAAGAACAAATGCAAATGCAAAATAAAAAAATACAGAGATTTGCAACAACAGAAAGGTGGTGTATTTGAAATTAAGCATCAAGTGCTGATTGGAAGGTCTTGAAATGAGGAAAATATCGCTTAACCACACTGTACCTTCACTGCATGTATATATAAATTCTCTTCTTTATGCTCTAGTATACAGTATTTGTAATTTCTGAAATGAGCAGTAAATGGCCTGGAAATACATTGGGGCAGATTTACTTACCCGGTTCATTTGCGATCCAGTGGCGCATTCTCTGCGCTGGATTCGGGTCCGGACGGGATTTATTAAGGCAGTTCCTCCGATGTCCACCAGGTGGCACTGCTGCGCTGAAGTTCCCCCCGGAACGCACTGGAATACACCAAGCCGGGCTGAGTGAAGGTAAGTGCAAGCTCCGCGACACATATTTTTTTAAAATGCAGCGGTTTTTCCGAATCCGTCGGGTTTTCATTCGGCCATTCGATTTCCGTTGCGTGCATGCCAGCGCTGATGCGCCACAATCCGATCACGTGCACCAAAATCCCGGGGCAATTCAGGGTAATCGGCGCACATCGGAAATATTCGGGTAACACATCAGGAAACCGCGAATCGGGCCCTTAGTAAATGACCCCCACTGTTTACTCAATATAATGTACAACTATATTGCCCAGTTGTCCATGTCTATTCTTAACTCTTAACATGTCTATTTTAAATTTTGTGTCTATTATGCAAAGTAGTGTGGTCTACAAGGAAGAGGCGGTAGAATTAAAGGGGGTGATTTATCAATCCCGACATGCCACAACTCGGACTCCAAAAAGGAAGGTTTTATGCCACACTCCCACTTTAGAATAGTGGGTGAAAGGCAGTTTACAGATATTTTACTTGGCCTCCAGTTAGGAGCTGACAGCCTCACCAGTTTGTGAATATTTGCAGAGATGCTACCAAAGTAATCTGTACATGAGAAAGCACCATTCGGTACTGGGGAGGATGAGGATGATGAAATTCCTGAACCTGGTGAGAAGTCTGACAAAACCTTCAAGAACATGTCTGTCTAACCTGAAAATCACCAAGAAATGCTACAATTAACCGTAATTTACAGTATCTATTTGAATTGATGGAATTAAAGATTGGTTAACTGAAAATTTTCAATAGTACTTCCTAGCGACAGAATTTTATATTCCATGCCATGTACTGGAAAGCTGGAAAAAAATCCAAATGCATTAAAATTGACAAAAAAAATTTACTCCATTTTCTTGTGGGCTCTGTTTTTCTGGCTTTCAATTTGTGCTCAATTTGACACCTCCAATGTATCCTTAGGGTCGGTACAATGATAGGGATACCAAATTTGTATAGGGTTTATTCTGTTTTAATAGATTCAAATGCTTTTCTACATAAAAATATTTCTTAATTTTGCCATCTGACACAAATAACTGTTAGGATCACAGGTGGAATGACCGGATTGAAGTTACTGAACCCACTGAACCACTGTGAACGATGCTATAAGCCGACACCTGGGAGCGGAGTCTAAGTGGCACCTGTTATTCACCAGAGCACCAGGTCGCTCCACAGGAGTGAGTAAGCATGGATCGCAGGAGCATTCGTGAAACATACTTTGGTGAATGGAGTTGTGTGAGGTGTAATTTTTTGCAGGATAAGCTTACATTTGCATTGTTACAATTTTGGGGATTGTATGACTTACTGATCACTTTTAATAAAATTTATTATGAGTTGCAAAATGCCCAAAAATTGAGGCGCTCTTTTCTGTTACAGGGTTCACTGCTGGAAATAAGTGTTTTTATAATTTGATAGATCAGGACTTATAGGCTGTGGCAATACCTAACAGGTTTTTGAATTTATATTCTTATTTTTATATCAGTTTTCGCAATTATCACATCATTAATTTTTCAGGGATTATTTAACATGGATTCTTTGCCACACCAGTTGCATAGTAGCCCTGAAATAATCGCAAATGGTAGGTTAATGCTAGCACTTGTGATTATTTACCCCTTTCCGCCAAGAGGGGAAGGGGGCGCAGCTGCGGTGGAGTGGGCCTGTGTGGGGGCATTCCTGTCCCCATGCCTGTGAACTCGCTGCAGCTGCCGAATTTTCATGTTTGAAAATCCACTGGCTGCATTTATTTCTATGCCAGGTGGGGCCAGGCGTAGAAATAAAGGCTGTGCAGGCCACTGCCAGATAAATCAAAAGGGCCAGAGCTGGATACTATCATAAAAATATCCCCCAATGTGTCATTTGGACAGTAATATCTATGTACCATGTAAACACCCTTAGTTGGTACTTTATCAAGTTCCTGGAAAGTTGTGTGTTTTTATACTAGAAGAGGGCAACAACTATGCCAAGTGCAGACCATGCAATCAATAGTACTTAACGCCTTAACAACTAAGCACCATCTTTAGCAGTGACATCTTTAGCAGTGACATCTTTTGCCATCACTGCGGTTCGTCCAGCTCCTGCACTCCCATTTACCTGAGACTATATACACAGTATTTTATAATAAAACAATTATTTTAAAGTACTTTTTTTCATTTTTCTAGTGTTCTAGTACTTTAAACAAATGTACCTTTTTAATTAGCCCTATTTATCATGAAAGAAACAATGCAAAAAATGATTGCCCTTAAACCACTGTGTCCACAAAAATGCTAAAAAAATGTTCTGTCATTACAGTCTTTCTGGTATTTTCGTTAAGGTTATCATAGCAAAGAGAGATCCGTTACAAAATAAATAAGCTTACACATTGGACATGTACACACACAGACACATAGACCCAAAGTTACATAAAAGAAAGCAAAATTCTAGCTCTACCATACAATATCATATGAATAAGGATGGAGCTGACTGGGTACTACAATACCAATCCAACTCTGTTACTACCACATAGAGTAGCATATATGTAACTATAAAAAACTGGAAAGGTCTTACCATGAAGTGATGTCATATACCCTTGTTGGTAGCTCATATTTTATTTTATGTATTTATATGATATATTTGTACATTTATATAATATATTTTGTCAAATACAATTCAACAGAATACAATGGGGCACATTTACTTACCCGTTCCGCGATTCACTGAGATCGTGCACCTGTTTTCCTGCATCTGTCGCTTTCCCTGCTGAGGTCCGCCGGAGTTCACCTTCTTCTTCCCGCTGCATGTGAGTGCTGATTTTGTGACACAATTTGTATTTTAAATTCTGCGGTTTGTCCGAATCAGTCGAATCGTCCGACGGCCCCGCGCCCCCCCAGATTTGTGTCGCATGAAAGGAAAAATTCCGGAACCTCGAACCACGATCCATGGACCCTTAGTAAATGTGCCCCAAATATCTATTTCCTGCTTGTGAAATGAGACACATTTGTAGGTACAACAAAGGCCTAGGTGTCACTTTTTTAGCCTTGTACATAAATGAGTGATAATACAGCGCACAAGCACAATTCCTTACGTTGCAAAACATCTGTTGCTTTTAAAAATGACAACATTGTATGATAAATGTTACCCATAGCGGTACCCCTGTAAAGCAAAAATAATGCAAATGTACCACACAATAAATCTGATCAGCTATTTTATGTTTCTAAAATATGGACTTGTCATTAAATTCCAGAAGACCTAATTATTTTTTTTAGTACCTGAATGCATTGACTGCTATTATTTTTTACTTCCACTATGTTTCTACACACATATTTCCATCTTATTATAAGTGGCCACATATCCAATTACGTGGCCAAACAATGCAAATTTGACAATCATTACCCTAAGCTATAATGATGACACACAACAGAAAATAATTCATCCCAAAAGCTTCCACTTCAGAGGCTGTCAAATATTAATGAGAAGGTATTATCTCCTCCAGGTGCAGACCTTGCTGCCAACATTTATTTTTTATTTTTAGCCTAATTTATTTCACGTCCACAGCCAAGAATCTGTCAATGGAAGAAAGTACTAAAACACTAAGGATTCAATCCTTCTTATTGATTTTTTTGTATTTGCAATAACAAAAAACAAATTACATCCGAATCAGACAAAGTATGAGTCTACATTTCATATTTAAAAGTTTGGTTTTATATTTACTGTACTATGAACAGATTAGCCAAATACTAAGTTCAGAGGCAGAAAAGACTTCACTTTAGCACAAGTGTGAACAGGGCCAAAGTAACAGCAAATAACACAATGCACAAACGTCTCTATGTGCATATGCAATCTATATAAAACATGCAACCGATTAATCCCCCTTATGAGTCAGGGAAAGAAAACCAACCAGAAGAAGGAGAACTGATTTAAACTGTAAGGCCTTTTTATATTGATTTTCTTTTTAATAGTGTAAAATAATTTTTATATATTTGGAATGCACTACTGTTTTCTTGCCGTCATCTTTCTATAGCTTCAAGTGAGTTGCTGTTGGTGACACAAGAAGGAGAGAGGAAAGGTGTTTTTGGTGGAAAGTGAGAGGAACCATTGAAGACTTTGCCTGTTCACAAAGGGAACAACTTCACAGGACACCTCAGTACACCACACCTCTCATCCGGCGTGTCGGATGCAGCCAAGCATTACAGCACAGAGAAAAATGCCTTCTGAATGCTGCATGGTACTTGAATTTAAATGGATGGTGGATGTGTGACTGTAAAAGTGCATTCATCAGGGGATTAATCAGTGCATGTGTTATACAGATTGCATATGCACACAGAGACTTTTGTGCAGTGTGTTATGTGCTGTTACAGTACTTTGACCTGGTTACACTTGTGCTAAAGTAAAGCTTTTCTACCATTGAGCTTTTCCATTACGGGACTATATAGACTATTTAGACTGCATATGTACACAGAGAGTTGTGTGCAGTATGTTACTTACTGATACTTTGGCCTTGTTCACACTTGTGTTAAGGTTAAGTTTTTTCTGCCTTTGAACTTTGCATTATAATTCAGTACCAGGGGACCAGTGGTATTTAGGAATGTAAGAGATTTTTATCTGGGGCTCAAACCCCCTGCAGTTGCAAGGTGACTGTTCAAACTAACCCTTTATAGCCAAAAATACCTTCTCTAAGAGACACCAGTCTCTTAGAAAATGCAGAATCCACAATCTTTATTAACACACTGCCACATATTTAAAACACAGAAGAGCAGTTTCATAGGGGCGTGAAAAGGTGATAGAATACTGCAATGCTATTGGCCATATCAAATAACTCCCCATAAATTCACTTTCCCAAAACATGTAGATGAACTTTACATATTATTTCTCACACCAAGCACTGTCTCCAGGGAGACAGAATGTTTTTACTAAAAGTCCTTGTGTTAGCTCTGCATAAGTCACAACGGCCTTCAAGCAGAGAAGCTGCAGAGAAGATAAGGTATCAAAAGCGAAGACACAGTAGGGCAGATTTACTTACCCGGTCCTGTCGCAATCCCCGAGGTGCGTTCTCCGACGAGGATGAAGTCCATCGCGATTCTTCAAGATCGTACGTCCATGTTCCTGCATGTGTCGCTTCCCCGCTGAGGTCCGCCGGAGTTCACCTTCTTCTTCCCTGTGAATGTTAGTGCATTGTTTTGCGACACATTTTGAATTGTAAATCCCGCGCTTAGTCCGAATCAGTCAGGTTGTCCGTCAGCCACGCCCCCCGATTTGTGTCGCATGAAGGTCGGCGCGATTGCGGCAAAATCCGATTGCACGCGCCAAAAACCCCACTTTAATGCGACGCAAATCGGAAATAGTCGGGAAGCCCGACGAAAATGCACCGTGCGGACCTTTAGTAAATATGCCCCAGTAATTTCTAAACAGTTCACACAAAATGCAGTCCATATACTAAAATGGCTTCCGCTCCAGTCATTTCAATGGCGTCCGTAGAGGAATATATCTCTTACAGGAAAAACACCTTCTAGTGTATATAGCTTGTTGACATAAAAAGATTCCTTTTATTAGAGGGCTTTGTGTGTTTTGTTGTTGAGAATAACCACATAATTTTACATTACATTTATTTATTTATATTTACTAGCATTGATTATCCATGAAGAGTTACATTTATGATAATGGTTAAAGTTGATCATGGTCCTTATTACAAAACAGCAGGATTTTTTAAAGAAAAATGCATATTACATGTAATTATTAAAACTATGGTATCAAGATAAAGTCTCACTTATTATTGTTATGATATGTAAAGATTTTCCAGAAATATCATCATTTAAGGAACTGCATAGCAGAACGTCAAAAATTGACCTGGCGTTTCTGGCACCAATGACCATCGTTACTGAAAAGGTTAATTTTTTTTTGTTTACTATTTTTCAGATCCCCTAGGGTACTTTAACCCTAGGTTGTCTGACTGAACCTACCATATACTGCCATACTACAGTATGGCAGTATATGGGGAATTTCCACATCACCTATTACAATGTGCAAATCACACATCGTAATATATGGTGCAAAACAAGACAGCCTCGGGTCTTTGTGTGAACAGAGGCTGTCAAAGCAATGTATCGGCGCTCCCTTTGTGATGTCATTGGGAGCGACAATCTGAGCCAAGATTGCCCAGTGTCATGGTACATTTTGGCAGAGGTATGGAAAAGTGAGTGAGGGAGCAAAGTATTCTATGCTATCACACCTACTTCTGCATCCTTGCCATGCTGTACAAGCTGTATTCATGTCACTGACTACTTTGAGCCCTCAGAATGAGCAGTAGCTCCTGTTCAGTGCCAGATGCAGAGAGTTCTCATAAAATAGCTTTTGCTAGGGCATGGTGTAGCCTTTGCTCCCACAGCCCAGAGAGGCTACTCCATGCCCCAGTAGCCTCTATCTACA
This sequence comes from Engystomops pustulosus, assembly GCA_019512145.1. Classification (NCBI taxonomy): domain Eukaryota; kingdom Metazoa; phylum Chordata; class Amphibia; order Anura; family Leptodactylidae; genus Engystomops; species Engystomops pustulosus. The sequence continues at coordinate 195,212,823 of CM033642.1, read as the reverse complement.
AGTTGATATTTAGAAGTTTACACAAAGTTAGGAAGTATTAAAGGATTAGGGAAAGATAGTTTATGGCTTAGGATGTTATGAGGGACCTACCAACAGATCTACCTTAATAGGTAGATTCCTGAGGGTAGGCTTGCAAATACACCTTCAGATGAACAACATACATCATATCTTACTGTTTTTAACAAAAAATGAAGCTAAAATAGAATAAATATGTGCAAAAAATATACCCATGAATCAACAGCTTGTAGAACAACTATTAGAAGATGACTTTATTTGCATTATCGGTCTTGCATGTCTTTTCTTGGATGTTACAGTACAGTACTATTTGTATTATTTTTTAGCCACTCTGTTGTTGGTGTGCTTTGTATCAGTTCCTGCCATGCTTCTATCATCAGGTAGGTGGCCTCATATTTGGCTAGTTCAGCGTTAACTAAGTGAATGCAAGTTGCCCATGTCCTGTGATAGCCCTGATCATCACCCCGCCCCCCACCCCGCTCCGCACTACTCTCATTCAATGGACAGTTTTTGTGTGCACTGATGTAAACTTAAAGGGGTATTCTCGTCTGGGCATTCACATTCAGTTTCACTAATCTTCCATATATAAACATTTCTTCAATTGGATGTTATTAAAAAAAATGTTCCTGTGTGAAGATAATTTCTCATAAACATAGTCATGTTGTCCCTTAGAAACGAGATAGCTTCCTCGGATACGACCACGTCACACTCTGGTAGTGGTGGCCAGACATGCGCTATTGAGTCCTGCCGGCCCACCTGGATTCAGCGATCATTACCCCCGGATGGCTGTGGGACATGTAGTAACTCCCGGACATTTCATATACATTTTGTTTATTTGTGCAATCCCTCCAGCAGAGGTGGCCGTATCCGAGGAAGCTATCTCGTTTCTAAGGGGCCATATTACTACATTTATAAGAAATTATCTTCACACAGGAACATTTTTTTTTAATAACATCTAATTGAAGAAATGTTTATATATGGAAGATTTATCAAACTGAATGTTAATATCCAGATGAGAATACCCCTTTAAGACATGCTACCATGCTTAAAAGGGAGATGTTTTCTCTAGTGATCATTCCAAAGAAGCAATATGTGTTCAGTCTTTTATAATTTTACTTTCATAAACGTTAATGCTTTAAGTGCCAACTGATGCCAACTGAACTCTAATGCTTAACATGCCAACTGAGACCTGCATATTTTGTCTTTTACTTTTGCAATTTGCAGCCAGGCCAATTGATATAAATGTTGTATCCCAATGATTGTACTGACCCAGAGAACAAAGGAGTAGTGTCATCTGGATGGCACAATGAAAACTGCAAAAGTAAAGCTCATTAACTATATCTCAACTGTGGGTTTTTTTGGCATTTCTGTCACATTTGGAATTTTTTACATGGGGGGAAAATACCTTTGGAAATACCAGAGTGAAAAACAGAAAAAGAACCTGTCCAAAAAAACGGTTCCTGGGGTATTAAATAAATAATGACTCATTGCCATATTTCACATTTCACAATTATTCGGAGGCCCTTCTGTACATATAAAGTCATTAATAAGGTAGCCATTATATGAAATAATTTTGAACTAAATAGAAAATCTGCACATGTCTAACCACTTGTGTAAATTGGCTAGACTGTAACCTAGCCTTTAACTTTAAAGAACTGACCTTGTGAAATTGTCTGATTGTCTGTCAAGCAATAGAAACATGATCTCTCTGAGTAGTTTCCATGTAAATTCTATGCAGAAACATTTTCGACAACACTTCCATCTAGCGATTTATGACAGGTATTTGCACATTTGAATACTATTTGTCAAATTATAGCTTCATTGACACCAATTTAAGATGAATTATCATTCATTCTCTGAAATTCTGATTAGACATTAACCTAGTGATAGTTATGATTAGAGGCTTCACTATGCTTTCATCAATCAGCTAATTTATTACTCTGAGCAATTCTGACAAAATGAGACCTTAGCTGTCAGGAATGCATACTTGTAGGTTTTTTTTATATAAAACCAGGATTGAACTCATAATAGACTAAAATAAAATGACAAGATTTATGCACTTCCTGGGAGAAAGAGAAAAATAAAATAGTTACAGGAGGAATGTCATTATAATCTGAATAAAGAATAAAGTAGTTATTCAACTCAACACTAGAAAATAACTTGTTTTATTATGTTATTAGTGACATTTGCAATAATGCATCACATGCTATTTCTGCACATGTCAATACTGAGGCCAGTGATTTTGCTAAAACAGTCACCTGAGGATGAGTTGGATACCATCACTTCCTTTGTGGAAGCAAGCATTGAAATTGGATACATTTGTCAGGAGTACCGTGTTTACTCGAGCCTAGTTTTTCAGCCCAAAAAATGTGCTGATAAACCTCATCTCGGCTTATACTCGAGTCAATTAAAGCAAACAAACAGTGTACTCACCTTACAACGCCCCCCAGCAGGTCCTCTGTTATACAGAGATGCTCCAGCATTGGCTCCGTCTCCCTGCCCTTTCAGTTGCAGGGATTGTGACATCAGCGGCTCACTGACATTCTACTATGTGCGCCAGCATCTGCACACACTATGATGTCAGCAAGTGTCTGACATCACGATCCCTGCGAGGGACCATGCGGGAACACGGAGCCGATGCCGGAGCATCGCTGTATAGAAATGGACCTGCCAGGGGGTGTCGGAGGGTTCACTGTTTGTTTTTTTTTCCTACAGGCATTATATTGGGGGCATGGGCTGCAGGCTATATACTAGATGGCTGGCAGGCTATATACTACAGTGGGGTGGCAAACTATGTACTACAGGGGGCAGGCAGGCTATATACTACAGGCAGCTGGCAGGCTATATACTACAGGGGGCTGGTAGGCTATATACTACAGGGGACTGGCTGGCTATATACTACAGGGCCTGGTAGCCAAAATACTACAGGGGGCTGGCAGGCTATACACTACAGGGGGATTGCTGGCTATATACTACAGGGGGCTGGCAGGCTATATACTACAGGGGACTTTCTGGCTGTATACAACAGGGGGCTTGCTGGCTATTTACTACAGGGGGCTTGCTGGCTATATATTACAGGGGATGGCAGGCTATATACTACGGGGGCTTGCTGGCTATATACTGGGGAGGCTCTGACCAATGCATTTCCCACCCTCGGCTTATACTCGAGTCAATAGGTTTTTCCAATTTTTGGGGTTAAAATTAGGGGTCTCAGCTTATACCCGGAACGGCTTATACTCGAGTATATAGGGGTATTTTATTTTTTTAAATGGTGCCATTTTGTCTTAACCCTAGCATGTGTGACATCACAAACCTACATTATGACATAACGGGGGCCTTTTAGGCAATGTGCAAATCATATTGAGAAACTCACATAAATAACTTTTACAAGTTTAATTCAAAATTGCAAAATAAGATGTGACTAATGCACAAAATTTTAATTATATTTTTTTGCAGAAAACACCAGATTCAAATTTCTAACAAAGATATAAAAAACACAGGTACAGGCGTTCCCCGGGTTATGTACAAAGTAAGCTCATTAAGTTTTTACTTTAGTTGAATTTGTATGTAAGTTGTAACAGATATATTTATTTTATGATTGTAACACCAGACAAAAACATTTTAATCCATGTGACAATTGGATTTTCTAAATTTTGTACAGTAATGGGAACAAGGATTATCAATAAAACTTCATTACAGACACTTTATGCGTAGTCATTGCAGTCTGGGACTTTTCTAACTTTTTTTTCAATTTTATAGGTCTTCCAAACTATTTTCTTTACAGACATTTACAGACCGTGGTACAATAGCGCTTCGTTTTCTCTAAGTTTCTTGGAAAAATGACATAATGGTTTAAATTTTTTTCTCCTGGTCCGGAATATCCTTAAACGATATGCCACACCGTTTTATTGCTTTTTTATTTTGCTTTGGCAAGGATTTCATATTGCTTCGCTCTATCAAGTGGGGCACTACAAGTTCATGGCAATTGTCCTCCCAACATCATATCATCACAAGTCCTTCAGCAATTAGCCCACAGTGTATATTGTCCTCAGTATTCTCTACACAGCTTATTTCTGTGTTCAAAAAAACCTGAAATGATGTCATGGCCTTATCACTCCCTTCCAATATCACATGACATCCTCCCATGGCATGATCCACACCCCGGGCCCTCCCCCAGCAACCCTAACTACAAAGTAACTGGAGACACAAACACTGCGCAGTACATGATAAAAATAGTAGGGGTCTAAAAGGCCCCCCTGTTCTGTGCAGATGTGGTTTTGCCCAAAAAACATTGTTACACCAAAATACCTATCAAAAAATGATATGCACAAGTGGATATTAACAACAACGACATACTTGAGAAATACCTAGAGTCAGAGACATTGCTAGGGTCGTAAAAAATTCGGGGCATGGGCCCCAATGCATGTGTATCGCACTTTAGTAATACCACCTCCAGTACATAACCCTCTATCATTTGATTGTGCTAATAACAACTTTACTTTTGGTATAAACAGCTACAGAAACCACAGGAGAAATTCCAACTTGTTACATACAGAGACTGCTGGTGACGCGTCCTCCGTCTTCTCCATTAGGCTTCACCAGGTCTTCTGTTCCTCATTGTTTCTACATCTTGGTTCCCTGGCAGTGTTATCCTGCTGCTGCCCCTAACAATCTGCCCCAAATACTGTAAGGCTGCGGTCACATGTCTGTCTTGCATTTAAACAAAACCAGGTGCTCGTAACTGATCACATGTGTTTCACTGGAAAACAAGTGAGATCAAACAGAGGCCTGTCTTAGTGCTTCGTGTGATTGTGTCCCAAGAAATTTTCCCCACACAGTTAGCCACAGTAATGTGTCCCACACAGTTAGCCCCAGTAATGTGTCCCACACAGTTAGCCCCAGTAATGTGTCCCACACAGTTAGCCCCAGTAATGTGCCCCACACAGGTACACCCAGTAATGTGCTCCACAAAGGTACACCCAGTAATGGGCCTCACACAGTTAACCCCAGTAATGGGCCCCACACAGGTACACCCAGTAATGTGCCCCACACAGGTACACCCAGTAATGTGCTCCACACAGGTACACCCAGTAATGGGCCTCACACAGTTAACCCCAGTAATGTGCCCCACACATATAGCGCCAGTAATGTGTCCCACACAGGTACCCCCAGTAATGTCCTCACACATCCCCTAGTAATGTCTACCACACAGCCATCCATTAATGGCCCCACTCAGCGACCCCAAGTAATGTCCCTCATACAGCTACCCCCAGTAATGTCTCTCACACAGCTACCCTCAGTAATGTCCACTACACAGCCCAGCCACACAGTAATGTCCTACACACAGCTACCCCCAGTACAGTCTCCCATACAGTCCCCCCAGTCATGTTCTTTTATGGCCCCCATGTAAGTAATGTGCCCACACAGCCCCCAGTAATTAATGTGCCAACACAGTCCTCCAGTAAGTAATGTGCCCACACAGCCCCCCAGCAAGTAATGTGCCTACACAGCCCTCCAGTAGGTAATATGCTACCACAGCCCCCCAGTAAGTAATGTGCCCACATAGACCCGCATGTTCTCCCCCTTCCCTTAGCTGACATTATGGGGGTCATTTACTAAGGGGCCGATTCGCGTTTTCCCGACGTGTTACCCGAATATTTCCGATTTGTGGCGATTTCCCCTGAATTGCCCCGGGATTTTGGCGCACGCGATCGGATTGTGGTGCATCGGCGCTGGCATGCATGCGCCGGAAATCTGGGGGCGTGGCCGAACGAAAACCCGACGGATTCGGAAAAAACGCTGCATTTAAAACAAAAAATCTGTCGCGGAGCTTGCACTTACCTTCACTCAGGCGGCTTGGTGAACTCCAGTGCGTTCCGATGCTTTTCAGCGCAGCAGCGCCACCTGGTGGACGGCGGAGGAACTACCTTAATGAATCCCGGCCGGACCCGAATCCAGCGCAGAGAACGCGCCGCTGGATCGTGAATGAACCGGGTAAGTAAATCTGCCCCTATGTTTCCTCCACACTTCACTCGTGTGCAGCTCTGTGCATTACTTTCCTCTGACGGTCATGTGATCATGACATCATCACAGGTCCTTCTGCCTCCGTCAGTATTATTCGAATTTCTCCTGGAGTCTAGGACCTGCAGGGGAAAGTAATGCACACATTCTCATCACGATCTGTGTACTGAGAATTGTAAATACTCTAAATAAAGAAAGTGTGAAAAGAAATATGTCAGGGACTAATTGCCCTACTAGCTCACTCTCAGAGATGTGATACTGGGAAAGCAGTTTATAGTGTCATGCTAGTTAGGCTATATGAAAATATCTAACATCTATATATAAAGCAGCCAATGTGGACTTGTAGAATACAGCCATTTTATACACATATATATGTATATATAAGCGCTGCTTTTTATAGGTCCTACCTAATGTTAGACCTTACATCTATGTTTACAAGATAGAATTACATTTTAGGCCCATTTAAACATCGCCTTCAGACATCTCCTCCCTGATGCCTGAATGTAGATGTGTTTAGACCTCAATGCTTGCGTTGCGTGCGTAGCAACAAAACATGTTACTACTTACCGAACATAAGTATTCCGGAAGGACATTCTCCAGATGCTCCTAAAATGCATTTTAAAACATAATTCAATCGCATCTTGTGCACATAGACTGAAGCTGCGCTCAAAATATTTGTTTGAATTGCGTTATAAAACATTGCAAACGATTTGGGAAAAACGCATCTCAAAATACATCCTTGTACTTACTATCAGTAATGTGTTTTGTGATGTGTTTTGCCTGATGCATTTGCTCTGTAAACGTGGCCTAAGAATATACAGGTAATATTTCCATATAGCAGTAGGTGGACCCCAAGAATCACTTTCACTGTTGGGCCCTAGGCCCCCCCAGTCCGACTTTACATACACTCAGTGGAGACAGATAGAAAAATATCTTATATGCCAAGAATTTAATGTTGTGTACTGGTATACCCTGCTGTGTAAACAAATGCTTTGCATTTTTCATCTTGGTTAAGGCTCTGTTATACAATGGTGGTTTGTCTATGTACAACTTGCAGAGCAGTAGGAGCATGAAATAGTGCTCAGTGTAGCAGACAGGATTATGTGGGCATGTGGTGCTGCTTGTATGACTGAATGAGATACTCATCACAACAGGATCCTGTTTCCAAACAGAGCACAATTTAATTTTTGCTACACAAAACAGGAGTTACAATGAATGACAAAACAGCAAGGAAAGTGAATTAACACCTTAAACACAGTAAACATACAAACACTGCATCCTCACAACACCAAACATCATCAGAGATATTGTTAGATAACTACTGATATTCAGATTTTTTTTTATATATAAAACTTCTATAAAAGAAAACCACTCACTGGGTCCTGCAAAAAAGAAATTAGAAAAAAATCTTGAAAGGAAATTGAAGGAAAACACCCATTAGACAGGTGCAGGGGTTTATTGTGTAAAAAATAATATTGTTACTGGACAAACTTTTGTACAGTGTTGTGCTTATCTCCAGTGTCATGAGTGCCTTTCAGCTTTACTACTGGTTCATAACCCCACTGTATTCCATCTATTCTCTTAAAAATAGTGCTTGCATTAAAAAAAAATCACATCAATTTTTTCCACATCTAATATATAAAGCTAAGTGTATATATGCATTTATGTATGTATGTTTGTATGTATGTATGTCCGCTGAAGGAATCTGCACCGTTGCGTTCACAGTCATCAAATTTTGCACAGCTGCTCACTGTGACTCAGGGAACGTTATAGACTAGGTTTTGAGCTGAAATTTTCAACTCACGCTTACCACTTACAGGATATACAGGAGCAATTGTCTGTTGCTGCCGCTGTGGTAGTTGGAAGCTGAACCATGATTAGTTGCTGTTCTGCCACAGGTCATTAATATGAACTCTGAGCTGTGATTGCTTACAATAGGCAATGAGTATAGATGTAAAGTAATATGTAAAGTAATATGACAACCATCATATACAGGAGCCAATGGGGCCCATTTACTTACCAGGTCCTTCGGAGTTCATGAAAATGCATTGTCCAATTTTAGTTAAAGTGATGGTCATACATACATGAATACACTGTTAACACATATATGTCTACATGTGTTAACATTATGTAATGGCAATGTTGACAGCAAATGTAATTAGGCAAATGTCCTCTTCTCAACTGTTGTAATGCGTTTCAAAATGCATGCATTAACACAAACAAAATGCAATGTGTGAAAGCAATATTAGGTGTGAGGTAAGATGTGAAGTAAGATGTGAATCAATATGTGAGGTAATATGATAACAACCATATACAGGAGCCATTGTCTGCTGTGGCAATAAGCAACAAATCAGAGCTCAGGTTCTATTTTGCCACATGACATTAATATGAGCTCTGAGGTTTGATTGCTGTCTATAGTCAATGGGGCAGATTTACTTACCTGGTCCATTTGCGATCCAGCGGCGCGTTCTCTGCGTTGGATTTGGGTCCGGCCTGGATTTATTAAGGCAGTTCCTCTGGCGTCCACCAGGTTGCGCTGCTGCACTGAAGTTCCCCGGAACACACTGGAATACACCGAGCCGGGCTGAGTGAAGGTAAGTGCAAGCTCCGCGACACATTTTTTGTTTTAAATGCGGCGGGTTTTCCGAATCCATCGGGTTTTCGTTCGGCCATGCCCCCCGATTTCCGTCACGTGCATGACAGCGCCAATGCGCCACAATCCGTTCCCGTGTACCAAAATCCCGGGGCAATTCAGGGGAAATCGGCGCAAATCGGAAATATTCGGGTAACAAGTCGGGAAAACGCGAATCTGACCCTTAGTAAATGACCCCCAATGAGTATATTACTGCTTATGTGTGAGGTGGAGTGAGTGACAGAGAGACAGGTGGGGGAATTGAGTGGCAGAGAGAAAAGTGGGGAGAGTGAGACAGGCAGGGAGAGTGAGTGAGTGACTGACAGAGAGACAGCCATTGAGTGTTAGTGAGTGACAGAGAGACAACCAATGAGTGTAAATGAGAGATTGATGGGGAGCGTGAGTGACAGAGATAGGTTGGATGAGTGAGGGACAAAGAGACAGACAGGGAGAGTGAGTGACAGAGAGACAGCCAATAAGTGTGAGAGACAGACAGGCAGAGTAACTAATAGACAGACGGGGAGAGTGAGTGACAGAGAGACAAACAGGGAGAGTGAGTTACGGAGAGACAGCCAGTGAGTGTGAGAGAGAGAAAAATGGGGAGAGTAACTGAGAGACAGACAGAGAGGGAGATTACGTAAGTGACAGAGAGACAGCTAGTGAGTGTGAAACAGACAGAGAGAGTAACTAAGAGACAGACAGGGAGAGTGAGTGACAGAGAGACAGGTGGGGAGAGTGAGAGACAAATGGGGAGAGTAAGTGACAAAGAGACAGGCAGGGAGAGTGAGTGAAAGACAGACCAGGAGAATCACTGAGAGACAAGTGCATGTTAGAGTACTGACTTCAGTGTGGATTATTAAGCCACTGCCATGTTGGCAATAATCACTTCTGGAGATGGGCGAATCGATTCAAATGAGGTGGAATTCAGTTCGAATTTCAGGGAAAATTCGATTTGCAATGAAACCTGAGTTTACCGTAATTCATGGGAACAAAGTTTTTTCTCCCTTTTTTTAGCTAAATGGGCGCGAGCACAATATATTACATGGGACAGAGAACTCTGTTTTTTTTTTTTTTTTTTTTTTTTTTTTTTTTTTTTTTTTTTTTTTTTTTTTTGGGAGAAAGGAACACCATCAATAACATGTGCAGACCTATAAGCCAATCAGCGACCTGCAGGCTTATGTGATGTCACACAGCCCTATAAAAAAGGCAGCCATTTGCAATCTCGGCATTTCACACTGCATGTGCTTTCTGCTCCAATCCCAGGGTGTCAATTTTGGGGGATCTGTATACCCCAAATAGCAGTTCTTTTTTTGTCGCTGAAGTGAATAGGAAGAAATCTGTGTGAAAACCACATAGTTTCAGTAGTTTTTTCTGCTCCAATCCCAGGGTGTCCGTTTTGGGTGATCTGTATACCCAGCTGTTGTGATGCGTTTCAAAATGCATGAATTAACACAAACAAATGCAATGTGTGAACATATTAGGTTTGAGTTAAGATGTGAATTAAGATGTGAATCAATATGTGATAATAGATAACAACCATATACAGGAGCCATTGTCTGCTTGGCAATAGCAACAATCAGAGCTCAGGTTCTATTTTGCCACAGGTCATTAATATGAGCTCTGAGGTTTGATTGGTGTCTATAGTCAATGGGGCAGATTTACTTACCTGGTCCATTTGTTATCCACGCGCGTTCTCTGCACTGATTCGGGTCCGGACAAGATTATTAAGGCAGTTCCTCGTTCCACCAGGTGACGCTGCTGGGCTGAATTTCCCCGGAACGCACTGGAATACACCGAGTCGGGCTGAGTGAAGGTAAGTGCAAGCTCTGCGACACATTTTTTGTTTTAAATGCGGCGTTTTCTCCGAATCCGTCGGGTTTTCATTTGGCCACGCCCCCCATTTCGGTCGCATGCATGCCAGCGCCGATGCGCCACAATCCGTTCCTGTGCACCAAAATTCCGGGCCAATTCAGGGGAAATCGGCACAAATCAGAAATATTCGGGTACTGACTTCAGTGTGGATTATTAAGCCACTGCCATGTTGGCAATAATCACTTCTGGAGATGGGCGAATCGATTCAAACGAAGTGGAATTCAGTTCAAATTTCATGGAAAATTTGATTTGCAGCGAAACCGAAGTTTACCGTGATTCATGTGAACAAAGTTTTTTCCTCCCTTTTTTAGCTAAATGGGCGCGAGCACAATATATTACATGGGACAGAGAACTCTGGGAGGGAGAAAGGAACACCATCAATAACATGTGCAGACCTATAAGCCAATCAGCGACCTGCAGGCTTATGTGATGTCACACAGCCCTATAAGGAAGCCATTTGCAATCTCGCATGCCACACTGCATGTGCTTTCTGCTCCAATCCCAGGGTGTCCATTTGGGATCTGTATACCCCAATAGCAGTTCTTTTTTTTGCGCTGAAGGAATAGAAAAATCTGTTTGAGAAACCACATAGTTCAGTATTTTTTTTCGGCTCCAATCCCAGGGTGTCCGTTTGGGTGATCTGTATACCCAAACTACGGTTTTTTATGTTATTTGTTATCCCTATCCATTGTACCGACCCTAAGGATACATTGGAGGTGTCCAATTGAGCCACAATGGAAAGCCAGAAACGCAGAGCCCACAAGAAAATGGAGTAATTTTTTTTGTCAATTTTAATTGCATTTGGGATTTTTTTGTTCAGCTTTCCAATACGATGGCATGGAATAAAAATCTGTCGCTAGGAGATTATATTGAAAATTTTCAGTTAACCAATCTTTAATTCCATCAATTCAAATAGATCTTGAAAATTACGGTTAATTGTAGCATTTCTTGGTATTTCAGGTTAGACAGACATGTTCTTGGAAGGTTTTTGTCAGACTTCTCCCCAGGTTCAGGAATTTCATCATCCTCATCCTCCCCAGATAACCGTATGGTGCTTTCTCATGTGCAGATTACTTTGTAGCATCTCTGCAAATATTCACTAACTGGTGAGGCTGTCACTCCTACGGAGGCCAACGTAAAATATCTTTAAAGCTGCCTTTACACCTTATTCTAAAGTGGGAGTGTGGCATAAACCCTTCCTTTTTGGAGTCCGAGTTGTGGCTGTCGGGCTTGATAAATTACCCCCTTTAATTCTACACGCCTTCTTCCTTTGTAGACCACACACTTTGCATAATAGACCACAAATTTTAAATAGACAATGTTTAAGAGGTCAGAATAGACATGGGACAACTGGGCTATCGTTGTCATTATCTTGAGTAAACAGTGGGGGTCTGTTAGCTTAGGGCCCCTTCGCGGTTTCCTGATGTGTACCCGAATATTTCCAATTTGCAACGATTTTACCGATGACCCGGGATTTGGCGCAACGTTATCGATTGTTTGCACATCGGCGCTGGCAGCCACGCAACTACATCGATGGAACGAATGAAAACCCGACGGATCGGAAAAAACATGTGCATTTAAATTACAAAAAAAAATGTGTCGCTTCGGAGCTTGCACTTCCTTCACTCCATCCGGCTTGGTGTATTCCATGCTTTCCGGGGGGAACTTCAGCGCAGCAGCGCCACCTGTGGACGTCGGAGGAACTGCCTTATAAATCCCATCCGGACCCGAATTCCAGCGCAGAGACGCGCCGCTGGAAATCGCCGAATGAACCGGGTAAGGTAAATCTCGCCCCAATGTATTTCCATGCCATTTACTGCTCATTTCATAAATTACAAATACTGAATACCAGAGCATTAACAAAGAGAATTTAATTATACATGCAGTGAAGGTACAGTGTGGTTTAAGCGATATTTTCCTCCATTTCAGACCTTCCTCACCACACTGATGCTTAATTTCAAACACTACACTTTCAAGTACACACACTTTCTGTTGTTGCAAATCTCTGTATTTTTTTATTTTGCATTTGGCATTTGTTTCTGTCGTAACCCCCCTTAAAGACTTGGCACATCATGGACGAGGGTTTCGACAGCTGGCACAGATTGTTGATTTTACTAACCTCTTAGACTGCTGTTTAACCTCCACTTGAGACCTAAATTTTATAACTTTACCCAATCATTTTGACTGTTTTATTTTGTCCCAGGGTTGAACATTAAAAAGTGATCATTTGCAGCATATTACATATTCTGCAGGATTCTGAATAGGCTGAGAACAGCACGTTAGATCTAACAGGCTTGTACTGAATGCAGCCTTGTACGGAGGGTGCTGCTTGTCCCGGTAATACCCCATAGATGCCGTGGTCACCATGACTGCAGCCTCTATAGGATTAAACAGCCAGGGATGCAATAGTTGCAACCCTGGCTGTTACTGCGGGAACCAGGCTTTTGCTAACTGCTGGGATCTCACAGTAATAACCTGGGCTCAGATTCTGCAAATTCTTTGCTGTGTTTTGTTTGGGACACATAGAGCTAGTTAAAACATAAGAAAAGTTTAAAAAATGTTTATCATTTATATTGTTTTTTTAAGTGAAAAGTGGAAAAAAGTAGTTTTTTTGTAATTTATAGTACATATTTAAAAAAAAAATTTCAAATGACCTCAAAGTTAACAATATTAACCCCTTAAGGACGCAGGGTATTTTCGCTAATTTCTCGCTCTCCATCTCCAAAAATCCATAACTTTTTCATTTTTCCGTGTATAGAGCTGTATGAGGGCTTATTTTGTGCGTAACAAATTTTACTTTCCCATGATGTTATTTATTATTCCATGCCATGTAGTGGGAAGCCGCAAAAAAATTCCAAATGTGGAAAAATTGAAAAAAACTGCATCAACACTACAAGCGTGTTGACACTGTCCACGGACACCATCAGACCTATTGGGAGCATTCCTCGCCTAAGCTGCAGTAAAATGTGGGCAGGCACTTTATTGGTTACTTTAGCATTCAATAATTTCATATATTCATTCCAATACCTTTGGCACAAGAAAGTTACAGTCAATGAAAAAGGGGTATTCATCGTAAAGACGGTAATAAAAGCAGGAATAGGGAAATTAAGAATGTGGCATTCAGTTACTGTTAAGCTACCAAAAACACCTCTGTAGTGTAACCGACAGGTCCAATACTGCATTGCTGCGCTGGACAGGGTAGAAGAGGGAATGGGGAAAGTATGGTGTGTAATATGTGTATGTGTGTATATGTGTATGTGGTGTATCTGAATGGATGATGCAGGCTGAGTGTGGTGTATCTGAATGAATGAGCCAGAAGAACTGAGTGTGTGGATTGAATGCGGAGGTGTCTGTAAATGTATCGTCTGTGTGTGCCTTGTTTTAGTGCGACCAACAGGGATATTTAAGTGTTGTCAAATATATTTTCCTTTTTGGAAGCTAAATCTGGGGTGACCTATATAGTATAAGAGAAGCGTCTATAGTCGAAAAATACGACTTTTAATTGAAAATTATTTTCTTTTTGATTGTATTTATTTTTAATCTATTGAGGAATTTTCTCAAGTATAAGAGGCCCCCCACATTTAGTCATCAATAAAAGAAAAATATTTTTGCAAAAATCAAAAAAAAATGCCTGGTGGTGACACACACATCAGAACATCAGTGTGCAAGCACATACAAACATACAGAAGCATATTAATCATACCATTCACTTCACACAAGCTCTGCTACATCGCACCCGTCACACCCAAAGTTACTATATCCATCCATTCCACAGCCGACTACATAGTTTATATTTATTCACTCAATCACACAACCTGCCTATATCCAGTCATCACACTCTGCTACAGTACATTCATTGACTGTCTCTATATCTCTCACTCACAAAAATCACTACATAATCTAGTCCCAGTGATCAGTCACATGCTTCGACTTACTCTAAGGTCCTGGCAGGGCCGGTATGAACCCTGCAGGCATGAATAAAGAGCAGGGAAGACGACAGGACGGAGAACCAGTGGCAGAGGCCCTGCTTCTCACCAAATTGGTGAAGTTTCATCTAGGGATAGCAATCAGGAGGGCATGGCAAATGCTGGATCCTCCTGTATTCGATATAGCCGCAGGGCACTTTTAGCATACTTTTTCTAGCTAAAATGTGCCTCAGATAGTATGAAAAATGTGGTATTAATTGGAAGGGAAAAACTACATAAAAAGTTGCCCCAGTTTATCATCAGTGGCTCCTGTGGTAGAGTTGCAGTCTTTTGAACTTGCTTAGTCTTTTGAACTTGCGACTACACGTGTGCTTTGTCTTATTTTCGTACGGATTTTTAGATTAGCTGTTTGGACAGTTTATACTGCTCCCACGTAGGCCGCAGGAGCAGACTGGTCTCTGAGGTCAGAGCAATTGGGGAGCTAGGGGGCAGAAGGAGATGCACTTTATTCTATATTTAAATTACCATAACAAATAGGAAATTCAGTAACCCCTTCATGCTCCGTGACGGATATATCCGCATGGAGCGTGAAGGGTATGAAAGAAGGCTTCACGGGGGAGCCTTCTCATTCAGAGATGGGGGTGACTTGAATATCGCAGCCAAGGGACCAATCCACTATCACCGAGGTCGGTGCTGCACGTCGCCGGTTGTTAACTTTGCTTTGCCGCCGGCAAATTCGCTGGCGGCACTTAATTGGCGGAGCAGGGCGCCGCCATCTTACCTCGATCGCCGCTCCCTAACGTCATCGGGGGGCGGCGACGGTTAACATGGTAGCCTCGGGTCTTCGTTTGACCCGAGGATACCATTGGCTTCTGAACAGCATACAATAGCCTGTGGCTAATTGTAAGGATAGTGAGCCGAATGCCATATACATGCGATACAGTATTAGCGTATATGGCAGGGAGCGATCAGACCATATGGGTTAATGTACCCTATAGAGCTAAGAAATATGTGGGGAAAAACAAAAAAAGTTAAAAAAGAAATAAAATACTATAAAATATTTAAAGTTCAAATCACCCCCCTTTCCCTAGAACTGATATAATATAATAAATAGTAAAAACACCCAGACACATAGATATAGCCCGCGGTCCCAAAAATGCACCCTACTCTATCAAAATATTTAAAACGGTTATTTAACGGTGTGACCTCCGACCGGCAAATGGCCCCCCAATGTCCAAAACGCGACTTGTACACCTTTTTAGATGACTTAAAAACATAATAAAAATTAGAAAATTCACAACAGCCTCAATATGGTAGTCAATGAGAACATCGGCTCATTTCGCCAAAAAATGACACCTCACACAGTCCATGCGCCAAACGTATGAAAAAAAGTATATTCGCGTCAGAAGATGTCAAAAAATGTGTTTTTTTTTTTTGTACACATCGTTTTAATTTTTTTGAACAATGTTAACGATTAAACGCAATAAAACCTGTATAAATTTGGTATACACCGCGATCGACCGAACCAAAGAATAAAGTGAGAGGTGTTATTTGGAGACGCAGAGTGAAAGTCGTAAAAACGGAGCCCACAAGAACAGGACGCACATGCAGTTTTTTTCAATTTTCCCACATTTGGGAATTTTTTGCGGCTTCCCACTACCGGCAGTGAATATAATAACATCAGGGAAGTAAAATTGTTACGACAACAAAATAAGCCCTCATACAGCTCTATACACGGAAAATGAAAAAGTTATGGATTTTTGGAGAGGAGAGCGAAAATTAGCGAAAATACCTGCGTCCTTAGGGGTTAATATTGTATACTTTGAGGGCATTTGAAAGTTTTTTTTTAAAATTAATAAATTACAAAAAAACTCACTTTTCCACTTTTCACTAAAAAAACATATAAATGATAAACATTTTTAACTTTTCCTTATGTTTAACGCTCTATGTGTCCCAAACAACAAGCAAGAGAATTTGGAATTGATCCCAGGTTTTAACTGGAGATCCCAGCAGTTAGCAAAAGCCTGGTTTCCCAGTAACAGCCAGGGTTGCCAACTATTGCATCCCTGGCTGTTTATCCTATAGAGGTCTGCAGTCATGTGACACACGGGCATCTATGGGGTATTACCGGGAACAAGCAGCAACCCTCCGTACAAGGTCTGCATTCAGTACCAGCCTGTTAGACCTAACGGTGTTTCTCGGCCTATTCAGAATCCTTGCAGAATATGTAATATGCTGCAAATGTATCACTTTTAGTGTCACACCGTGGAACAAAATCAACAGTCAAAAAAAGGTTTTAAAAGTGCAAATAATAAAAAAATGTAACATATGGTGATAGGCAAAAATAAGCAACTTTTATCACAAATGATTCTACTATATTCTATCAAGTCAAGTAAAACAAGTCAAACCATTTAAAAAAGCTATATAAATGGGGTATCATAGTTAATGGTGGTGACTAGAGAGACGAGGACTAAAATTCCTTGAGTGCTCTGTGTACTAGAGTCACACTTTTCCGGTGCGAGAATGCTCGTTTCGAATTAACGAACCCCATTAAAGCAATGGGGAGATCGAGCATTTCAATGGGACAAGCTCTGCAATAAATGTGTCATTTATTGAGAAATATGTGGAATCGTCTGTTTTCTTGTTTTTATTCAAGGAAATTCGAGGAACTTCAAAAAGGAAGATATGACCATGTTAAACATCTTGCAATGTGTTTCTCTCACACTTAATGTTCCTTACACTAATTAATTATTATTGTGAAGAACACCGCACTAATGTTCTTCTGATGAGTATGGAAACATCTTCAATGTGTTCTTCACTTTTGTTCATGTGTTCTCACTGTGTCTTTACTTAAATGTGTCGCTTAATGATCCTAAATATCCTGTGTAAACTGTGTTCTTCCACTGTTCTCTTCACAAGTGAAAGCTCGTTCTCGACAGGCAAAATACCATCCGAGCAACGAGCCGTTCGAGTACGCTATAACTCGGAACGAGCATCAAGCGCGGACGATATACTCGCATCATCTCTAGTGGGGACCCATGAATAAAAGATAACATTTTTAATGGAATGGAAAAAAAGATAGAAAAAGATAGAAAACCCTAACCAGAATTAATGATTTACTTAAAATCTCATTAGCTACTGAATCCCCCTAATGATTGTACCTGAAAAGTTGGATCTCATCCAGCGAAATATAATCCCTATATGTCCAAATTACAAAAAAAAAAAAAAACATTTATAGCATGTAAATGTATACTATGCAAATCTGCTCTATGGCGCTCCTCATCTGCAAATACAGCAGTTTACCATATATGGGGGATCCTCATGCTCATGAGAAATGGGTATCAAACTATGTGGAGTTTATCCGCCATTTAACACATTGGGGCAGATTTACTTACCCGGTCCAGTCATTGATCCTTCAGTGCATGTCCGACGAGGATTCGGGTCTGCCACGAGCACTAAGATCGTGGCCACGAGTTCTTGCATCCGTCGCTACTGCGACGAGGTCCGCGGAGTTCGCCCTCTTCTTCCCGGTCGTGCATATGAGTGCTGATCTTGCGACACAATTCCGTTTTTAAATTCAGCGGTTTGTCCGAATCCGTTGGGTCGAACCGGCGGCCACGCCCCGATTTGTGTCGCAAGCAGCCGGCGCTGAGGCACACACATTCGAGTCATCGCCAAACAACCCGGTGGCATTTGGCGCAAAACAGAAATAATTGCGAAAACCTGATGAAAGTACAGCGTTTCAGACCCTTAGTAAATGTGCCCCAAGTGGACTGTTTAATTTTGGCTTGGAAATTACATTTTGTTTAAACCCCTGTGAAACATCTAACGGGTTAACAAACTTCTTGAGTTGATTTTTTCGTACATTGGGGGGTGTCATTTCTAAATGCATAATTTCTGGAGGTTTTTACTTATTAGGACCTCTCAATACGTAATGCTGAGCAGTGCCTCTAGGTTTTAGCGGTTTACATAAAAAATTGCACCCAAACTCTCTAACCTGCTAACAACCTAAGAAAAAAGATAGAGATTAAAAAGCAATGACAATATAAAGAAGCACATTTGGAAATGCTATTATGTTGTTTTAAATTATGAAGTGCTTGTCTATCTGTCTGAAAGAAGGTAAATTAAGCTTTGAAAATGAAGAATTTTTAGACATTTTTGCCAAATTTCCATTTTTTTTCATAACTAAAAACAAAAGATATCATCCAAATTTTTCAACTACTTGAAGTACAATGTGTGATGAGAAAGATCCTCAAAAATACCCTAAATAGTGTTAAATCATTATAAAGTTAACCTCTTATAATGACACAGGGCAAATTTTAAAAACAGCTGGTCCTAAAGCCCTAAAATCGCTTAGACCTAAAGGGACTAATGAGCTAATTGGAGACCCAATCCAAGCTGAGTTTAGATTTTTAACCTATGTCCTCTGAAGACATAGGAAATTTTATCACAAAGAATGGCTACAGATTAAGTAATGGACTTTTGCTTTTGTCCCATTTAATTTTCCCTGTGTAGGTCAGATATACATTACATTCTTATTTTGGTCAGAATGATCACATAGAAAATGGGAGATATTTGTCGAGCTTCTATGCCATAAACCGGTGTAGAAGTCCTGAAATAATAACAATGTTTTGCAACAGCCAGGTATTGGCGATTACTATCCATATCACATAGGCTGTTTTCCCAAGGGGACTCGGAGGTGTTGAAGGGGCTTTGCTGTGTCATAGTGGGCACTACAAGATCACCTGTGAACATTTACATTGAAGTGTTTGCATGGCTTTAGCACAAAACTACACTAGTGCAGCCATCCACCTAGCCCTTGGTGAATCCATGGTAGCTTTCCATCATACGTTGGTGTATGATAAATCTCCCCCAGTATACAGTTATTTACTTAAAGTAGTCAGACCTTTACATTTTTCACTCTTTGTTTCATTGCACCAATTGGTAAGATATTTTTGCTAATGTAATAAACAGAAAACTAAATATCCATGGTTCATGAGTCTTCAGCTCCTTTTGCGCAATATGTAGTTGAAGCACCTTCTGAGTAGTACAGCCAAGTCTTCTTGGAATGATGCAACAAGTTTTTCACACCTGGATTTGGGATCCCGTGCCAATTTTCTTGCAGATCACCGCCAGTTCCTCAGGTTGGATGATGAAAGGGTGGACAGCCATTTTCAAGTGTCTCCAGAGATTGTCAATTGAATTTAGGTCAGGAATCTGGTGGGCCAGTCAGGAATTGTTGAGCCACTGCTATAATTTTAGCTGTTAGCGGTCATGGTCTTGTTGGAGGTTTATGCTTCCTATCAAGTCCAATCAGTTTGATTTAAACACAGCTGGACTTCAATGAAGAAGTAGAACCATCTCAAGGAGGATCAGAAGAAAATAGACAGCGGTGAGTTAAATACATCAGTGTCACAGCAAGAGTCTGAATACAGACCATGGGATATTCACAACCCCCGCAGGTCACTCTGCTTCGAGGCTCGCTGTGGGCTCTCGTGCACATCTTTCGCAATTCTACAAGACGGCAACCGCTGCTTGAGCACATAGGGCTGTGTGCTGATGGCAGCAATGGTTTGTGCAATGCAGCGCAGAAACCCAAAAACGGAGCTTCAGAAGGCAGAAAGGACCTGCTGGTGGAGCGGGAAAGGTGAGTAGAGTTTTTTTTTTATTTCCAAGACTCAAGTATAAGCCAAGTTAGGATTTTTTCAGCACAATTTTCTATTCTTAAAAATTGTGCTATCTTTAACACTTTTTGTTTTATATTGCTTTCCTAAATATCCTATATCATTACAGACCAGGGACTGGTTGTCCATGGAGGTAAGTGATTAGAGATGGCGAATTTGTGATAATTTAATTCAACTGATCTCGCAGAATTTTGAAAAATTTGATTTGACCCAAATCAAATCATGACGATCACGTTAAAAAACAGGTATTTTCTGGCTGCAGAGAGCCTGGTGTGAGTGTTGTAAAATGTTTTGCCATGCTCAATATGCATAGAAGCATGGTTTGGTTTAAAAACAATGCTGTGTTTTTAGTATTGACATGCACATTACAGATGCCGATTTTAGAATCGCTTTGCTCTTCAATTTCCATGGGCACTTCAGAGGCCCACTATCACCAAATAGTGAAGTGGGAATGCAGCCTGACAAGGTAACATCTGTACCAGCTCGAAGGACTGAGCTGAGGGCCAAGATCCCACTATAACATCAAAGAGTGCACTCTTTTTACACTGACATCAGATTATTCATAAATTACAACAGAGCCTGTTCTGTTAAATGCAGATACATGTAGAAATCCCAAAAGAGTGAAGAGGGTGTCGTCAGTATTTTGCATTGAATCACAGATCCCCCAAAGCAGACACCCAGGAATGGAGCAGAAATCATCTACTTGAAACTACGAGTAGTTTTACACAATTTTTCCTATTCACTACAGCAACAAAAAAACCTGTGTTTGGGGTAACAGATCACCCAAAACAGACAGTCCTGGATTGGAGCAGAAATAACTACAGAACATGTGGCTTTCACACAATTTTCTTCCTATTCACTTAAGACAACAAAAAAAGAACTGCTATTTGTGTGGTGTGTAAGATCCATCAAAGTGGACACCTGGGATGGAGCAGAAACAACTATCCAGAAACTATGAGGATTTTACACACAGATTTCTTCTATTCACTTCAGCTTGTATAGGGTTTATTCTGTTTTAATAGTCAAATGCTTTTCTACATAAAGATATTTCTAATTTTGCCATCTGGCAACCAAATAACTGTTAAGATCAGAGGTGGAATGACCGTATGGAGTTACAACCCACTGAACCACTGTGACGATGCTATAAGCCGACCACTGGGAGCAGAGTCTAAGTGGCACCTGTATTCACCAGAGCACCAGTCGCTCGCCCCAGAGTGAGTAAGATGGATCGCAGGAGCATTCGTGAAACATACTTTGGTGAATGGAGTTGTGTGAGGTGTAATTTTTGCAGGATGAGCTTACATTTGCATTGTTACATTTTGGGATTGTATGACTTACTGATCACTTTTAAAAATGTATTATGAGTTGCAAAATGCCCAAAAATTGAGGCGCTCGTTTCTGTACAGGGTTCACTGCTGGAAATAAGTGTTTTTTAATTTGATAGATCAGGACTTATAGGCTGTGGCAATACCTAACAGGTTTTTGAATTATATTCTTATTTTTATAATCAGTTTCGCAATTATCACATCATTAATTTTTCAGGGATTATTAACATGGATTCTTGCCACACTACTCAGTTCTAGTAGCCCTGAAATAATCGCAAATGGTAGGTTAATGCTAGCACTTGTGATTATTTACCCCCTTTCCGCCAAGAGGGGAAGGGGGCGCGCTGCGGTGGAGTGGGCCTGTGTGGGGGCATTCTGTCCCCATGCTGTGAACCGCTGCAGCTGCCGAATTTTCATGTTTGAAAATCACTGGCTGCATTTATTTCTATGCCAGGTGGGGCCGGCGTAAATAAGGCGTGCAGGCCGCTGCCAGATAAATCAAAAGGGCCAGAGCTGGATACTATCATAAAAATA
The DNA here is from genome assembly GCA_019512145.1 of Engystomops pustulosus. Lineage (NCBI taxonomy): Eukaryota > Metazoa > Chordata > Amphibia > Anura > Leptodactylidae > Engystomops > Engystomops pustulosus. The sequence continues at coordinate 195,190,814 of CM033642.1, read as the reverse complement.
TCCCCCAATGTGTCATTGGACAGTAAAATCTATGTACCATGTAAACACCCTGTTGGTACTTTATCAAGTTCCTGAAAGTTGTGTGTATTTAACTAGAAGAGGGCAACAACTATGCCAAGTGCAGACCATGCAAGCAATATACTTAACACCTTAACAACTAAGCACCCATCTTAGCAGTACATCTTTGCCCATCACTGCGGTTCGTCCAGCTCCTGCACTCCCATTTACCTGAAGACTATATACACAGATTGTATAAAAACAATTATTTAAGTACTTTTTTTCTTTTTCTAGGTTCTAGTCTTTAAACAAATGACCTTTTAATTAGCCCTATTTATCATGAAGAAACATGCAAAAAGTTATTGCCTTTAAACCACTGTGTCCCACAAAAATGCCTAAAAAATATTCTGCCATACAGTCTGTTCTGGTATTTTCGTTAAGGTTTCATAGCAAAGAGAGATTCCGTTACAAAATAAATAAGCTTACATTGGACATGTACACACACAGACACATAGACCCAAAGTTACATAAAAAAGCAAAATTCTAGCTCTACCATACAATAATCATATGAATAAGGATGGAGCTGAACTGGGTACTAACAATACCAATCCAACTCTGTTACTACCACATAGAGTTAGTATGTATGAACTATAAAAATGGAAAGGTCTTACCATGAAGTGATGCATATACCCTTGGTGGTAGCCATATTTTATTTTATGTATTTATATATATTTGTACATTTATACATATATTTTGTACAAATACAATTCAACAGAATACAATGGGGCACATTTACTTACTCGTTCCGCGATTCACTGAGATCGTGCACCTGATTTCCTGCATCTGTCGCTTTCCCTGCTGAGGTCCGCCGGAGTTCACCTTCTTCTTCCAGCTGCATGTGAGTGCTGATTTTGTGACACAATTTGTATTTTAAATCCTGCGGTTTGTCCGAATCAGTCGAATCGTCCGACGGCCCCGCGCCCCCCCAGATTTGTGTCGCATGAAAGGAAAAATTCCAGAACCTCGACAGAATCACGGTCCATGGACCCTTAGTAAATGTGCCCCAAATATCTATTTCCTGCTTGTGAAATGAGACAACAAAGGCCTATGTGTCACTTTTTTAGCCTTGTACATAAATGAGTGATAATACAGCGCACAAGCACAATTCCTTACGTTGCAAAACATCTGTTGCTTTTAAAAACTGACAACATTGTATGATAAATGTTACCATAGCGGTACCCCTGTAAAGCAAGAATAATTCAAATGTACCACACAATAAATCTGATCACTATTTTATGTTTCTAAAATATGGACTTGTCATAAATTCCAGAAGACCTAATTATTTTTTTTTAGACCTGAATGCATTGACTGCTATATTTTTACTTCCACTATGTTTCTACACAACTATTCATCTTTTTAAGTGGCCACATATCCAATTAGTGGCCAAACATGCAAATTTGACAAGCATTACCCTAAGCTATATGATGACACACAACAGAAATAATTCATCCCAAAACTTCCACTTCAGAGCTGTCAAAATAATGAGAAGGTATTATCTCCTCCAGGTGCAGACCTTGCTGCCAACATTTATTTTATTTTTAGCCTAATTTATTCACGTCCACAGCCAGAATCTGTATGAAGAAAGTACTAAAACACTAAGGATTCACAATCTCTTATTGATTTTTTTGTATTTGCAATAACAAAAAACAAATTACATCCGAATCAGACAAAGTATGAGTCTACCATTTCATATTTAAAAGTTTGGTTTTATATTTACTGTACTATGAAACAGATAGCCAAATACTAGTTCAGAGGCAGAAAAGACTTCACTTGCACAAGCGTGAAACAGGGCCAAAGTAACAGCAAATACACAATACATCTCTTGTGCATATGCAATCTATATAAAACATGCAATCGATTAATCCCCCTTATGAGTCAGGGAAAGAAAACCAACAGAAGAGGAGAACTGATTTAAACTGTAAGGCCTTTTTTATATTGATTTCTTTTAATAGTGTAAAATAATTTTATATATTTTGGAATGCAACTACGTTTCTGCCGTCATCTTTCATAGCTCAAGTGAGTTGCTGTTGGTGACACAAGAAGGAGAGAGGGAAGGTGTTTTTGGTGGAAAGTGAGAGGAACCATTGAAGACTTTGCAGCACAGAGAAAAATGCATTCTGAATGCTGCATGGTACTTGAATTTAAACGGATGGTGGATGTGTGACTGTAAAAGTGCATTCATCAGGGGATTAATCAGTGCATGTGTTATACAGATTGCATATGCACATAGAGATTTTGTGCAGTGTGTTATGTGCTGTTACAGTACTTGACCTGGTTTACACTTGTGCTAAGTAAGCTTTTCTACCTTGAGCTTTTCCATACGGGACTATATAGACTATTTAGACTGACATGTTGTACACAGAGAGTTGCGTGCAGTATGTACTTACTGATACTTTGGCCTTGTTCACACTTGTGTTAAGGTTAAGTTTTTTCTGCCTTTGAACTTTGTTATAATTCAGTACCAAGGACCAGTGGTATTAGGAATGTAAGAGATTTTATCTGGGGCTCAAACCCCCTGCAGTTGCAAAGGTGACTGTTCAAACTAACCCTTTATAGCCAAAAAATACCTCTCTAATGACACCAGTCTCTTAGAAAATGCAGAATCCACAATCTTTATTACACACTGCCAATATAAACAACAGAAGAGCCAGTTTCATAGGGGCGTGAAAAGGTGATAGAATACTGCAATGCTATTGGCCATATCAAATAACTCCCCATAATTCACTTTCCCAAAACATGTAGATGAACTTTCCATATTATTCTCACACCAAGCACTGTCTCAGGGAGACGAATGTTTTACTAAAAGTCCTTTTGTTAGCTCGCATAAGTCACAACGGCCATCACGCAGAGAAGCTGCAGAGAAGATAAGGTATCAAAAGCGAAGACCCAGTGGGGCAGAGTACTTACCCGGTCCGTCGCGATCCCCGAGGTGCGTTCTCCGACGAGGTGAAGTCCATCGCGATTCTTCAAGATCGTACGTCATGTTTCTGCATGTGTAGCTTCCCCGCTGAGGTCGCGCCGGAGTTGACCTTCTTCTTCCCTGTGTATGTTAGTGCATGTTTTGGACACATTTTGAATTGTAATCCTGCGCTTAGTCCGAATCAGTCAGGTGTCCGTCAGCCACGCCCCCGATTTGTGTCGCATGAAGGTCGGCGCGATTGCGGCAAAATCCAGATCGCAAGCGCCAAAAAACACCCACTTTAATGCGACGCAAATCGGAAATAGCCGGGAAGCCCGATGAAAAAGCACCGTGCGGACCTTTAGTAAATATGCCCAGTAATTTTCTAAAACAGTTCACACAAAATGGCAGTCCATATACTAAAATGGCTTCCGCTCCAGTCATTCAATGGCGTCCGTAGAGGAATATATCTCTTACAGGAAAAACACCTCTAGTGTATATAGCTTGTTGACATAGAAAGATTCTTTATTAGAGGGCTTTGTGTGTTTTGTTGTTGAGAATAACCACATAATTTTAACATTACATTTATTTATTTATATTTACTAGCATGATTATCCATGAAGTTACATTTTTATTATGGTTAAGTTGATCATGGTCCTTATACAAAACAGCAGGATTTTTTAAAGAAAAATGCATATATTACATGTATATAAAACTATGGTATCAAGATAAAGTCTCACTTATTAGTTGTTATGATATGTAAAGATTTTCCAAATATCATCATTTAAGGAACTGCATAGCAGAACGTCAAAAATGTGACCTGGCGTTTATGGCACCAATGACCATCGTTACGGAAAAGGTTAATTTTTTTGTTTACTATTTTTCAGATCCCCTAGGGTACTTTAACCCTAGGTGTCTGACTGAACCTACCATATACTGCCATACTACAGTATGGCAGTATATGGGGAATTTCCACATCACCTATTACAATGTGCAAATCACACATCGTAATATATGGTGCAAAAGAAGACAGCCTCGGGTCTTTGTGTGAACAGAGCTGTCAAAGCAATGTATCGCACTCCCTTTATGATGTCATTGGGAGCGACAATCCGAGCCAAGATTGCCAGTGTCATGGTACATTTTGGCAGAGGTATGGAAAAGTGAGTGAGGGAGCAAAGTATTCTATGCTATCACACCTACTTCTGCATCCTTGCCATGCTGTACAAGCTGTATTCATGTCACTGACTTACTTTGAGCCCTAAGAATGAGCAGTAGCTCCTGTTCAGTGCAGATGCAGAGAGTTCTCATAAAATAGCTTTTGCTAGGGCATGGTTGTAGCCTTTCTCCCCACAGCCCAGAGAGCTACTCCATGCCCCAGTAGCCTCTATCTACAAGTTGATATTTAGAAGTTTACACAAAGTTAGGAAGTATTAAAGGATTAGGGAAAGATAGTTTATGGCTTAGGATGTTATGAGGGACCTACCAACAGATCTACCTTAATACTACCTCCGCACTACTCTCATTCAATGGACAGTTTTTGTGTGCACGGATGTAAACTTAAGACATGCTACCATGCTTAAAAGGAAGTTTTCTCTAGTGATCATTCCAAAGAAGCAATATGTGTTCAGTCTTTTATAATTTTACTTTCATAAACTTTAATGCTTTAAGTGCCAACTGAACTCTAATGCTTAACATGCCAACTGAGACCTATATATTTTGTATTATATTTTAGCAATTTGCAGCCAGGCCAATTGATATAAATGTTGTATCCCAATGATTGTACTGACCCAAAGAACAAAGGAGTTGTCATGCTGAGGCACAATGAAAACTGCAAAAGTAAAGCTCATTAACTATATCTCACTGTGGGTTTTTTTGCATTCCTGTCACATTTGAATGTTTTACATGGGAAAATACCTTTGGAATACCAGAGGTGAAAAACAAAAAAGAACCTGTCCAAAAAAACGGTTCCTGGGGTATTAAATAAATAATATCTCATTGCCATATTTCACATTTCACAATTATTCGGGGGCCCTTCTGTACATATAAAGTCATTATAAGGTAGCCATTAATGAAATAATTTTGACTAAAATAGAAAATCTGCACATGTCTTACCACATGTGTAATTGGCTAGACTGTAACCTAGCTTTACATTAAGAACTGACCTTGTGAAATTGTCTGATTGTCTGTCAAGCAATAGAAACATGATCTCTCGAGTAGTTTCCATGTAATTCTATGCAAAACATTTTCGACAACACTTCCATCTAGCGATTTATGACAGGTATTGCACATTTGAATACATTTGTCAAATTTAGCCTCATTGACACCAATTTAAGATGAATTATCATTCATTCTCTGAATTCTGATTAACATAACCTAGTGATAGTTATGATTGAGGCTTCACTATGCTTTCATCAATCAGCTAATTTATTACTCTGAGCAATTCTGACAAATGAGACCCTAGCTGTCAGAATGCATACTTGTAGGGTTTTTTTTATATAAAACCAGGATTGAACCTCATAATAGACTAAAATAAAATGACAAATTTATGCACTTCCTGGGAAAAGAGGAAAATAAAATAGTTACAGAGGAATGTCATTAGAATCTGAATAAAAAATAAGTAGTTATTCAACTCAACACTAGAAAATAACTTGTTTTATTATGTTATTAGTGACATTTATAATAATGCATCACATGCTATTTCTGCACATGTCAATACTGAGGCCAGTGATTTTGCTAAAACAGTCACCTGAGGATGAGTTGGATACCATCACTTCCTTTGTGGAAGCAAGCATTGGAATTGGATACATTTGTCAGGAGTACCGTGTTTACTCGAGTATAAGCCTAGTTTTTCAGCGCAAAAAAATGTGCTGATAAACCTCATCTCGGCTTATACTCGAGTCAATTAAAGCAACAAACAGTGTACTCACCTTCAACGCCCCCCAGCAGGTCCTGTTATACAGAGATGCTCAGCATTGGCTCTGTCTCCCTGCCATTTCCGTTGCAGGGATTGTGACATCAGCGGCTCACTGAATTCTCTATGTGCGCAGCATCTGCACACACTATGATGTCAGCAAGTGTCTGACATCACGATCCCTGCGCCGGACCATGCGGGAACACGGAGCCGATGCCGGAGCATCGCTCTATAAAATGACCTGCCAGGGGGTGTCAGAGGGTAGTACACTGTTGTTTTGTTTTTCCTACGGCATTTATTGGGGGCATGGGCTGCAGGCTATATACTGGTGGCTGGCAGGCTATATACTACAGTGGGTTTGCAAGCTATGTACTACAGGGGGCAGGCAGGCTATATACTACAGGCAGCTGGCAGGCTATATTCTACAGGGGGCTGGCATGCTATATACTACAAGGGACTGGCTGGCTATATACTACAGGGCATGGCAGCCAAAATACTACAGGGTGCTGGCGCTATACACTACAGGGGGATTGCTGGCTATATACTACAGGGGGCTGGCAGGCTATATACTACAGGGGACTTTTTGGCTGTATACTACAGGGGGCTTGCTGGCTATTTACTACAGGGGGCTTGCTGGCTATATATTACAGGGGACTGGCAGGCTATATAATACGGGGGCTTGCTGGCTATATACTGGGGAGGCTCTGACCAATGCATTTCCCACCCCGGCTTATACTCGAGTCAGAGTTTTTTCCAATTTTGGGGTTAAAATTAGGGGTCTCAGCTTATACCCGGAACGGCTTATACTCGATTATATAGGGTGTATTTTATTTTTTAAATGGTGCCATTTTTGTCTTAACCCTAGCTGTGTGACATCACAAACCTACATTATGACATAACGGGGCCCTTTTAGCCATGTGCAAATCATATTGAAAACTCACATAAATAACTTTTACAAGTTTAATTCAAAATTACAAATAGATGAGACTAATGCACAAAATTTTATTATAGTTTTTTGCAGAAACACCAAATTCAATTTCGAACAAGATATAAAAAACACAGGTACAGGCATTCCCCGGGTTATGTACAACAAAGTTCATTAAGTTTTTACTTTAGTTGAATTTGTATAAGTTGTAACAGATATATTTATTTTATGATTGTAACACCAGACAAAAACTTTTAATCCATGTGAAATGGGATTTCTAAATTTTGTACAGTAATGGGAACAAGGATATCAATAAAACTTCATTACAGACACTTTATGCGTAGTCTTGCAGTCTGGACTTTCTAACTTTTTCAATTTTATAGGTCTTCCAAACTATTTTCTTTACAGACATTTACAGACAGTGGTACAATAGCTTAGTTTTCTCTAAGTTTCTTGGAAAATGACATAATGGTTTAATTTTTTTCTCCTGGTCAGGAATATCCTGAAATGGATCCACACCGTTTTATTGCTTTTTTAGTTTGCTTTGGCAAGCATTTCATTTTGCTTCGCTCTATCAAGTGGGGCACTACAAGTCATGGCAATTGTCCTCCCAAAATCATATCATCACAAGTCCTCAGCAATTAGCCCACGTGAGCCCTCAGTATTCTCTACACCTTATTTCTGTGTTAAAAAAACCTAAATGATGTCATGGCCTTATCACTCCCCTTCAATTCACATGACATCCTCACATGGCATGATCCACACCCTGGCCCTCCCCACAACCCTAACTACAAAGTAACTGGAGACACAAACACTGCGCATTACATGATAAAAATATTAAAAAGGTCCCCCTGTTCTGTGCAGATGTGGTTTTTGCCCAAAAAGCATGGTACACCAAAATACCTATCAAAAAATGATATGCATAAGTGGATATTAACAACAACGACTTACTTGAGAATACTAGAGTCAGAGACATTGCTAGGGTCGTAAAAAATTCGGGGCATGGGCCCCAATGCATGTGTTCGCACTTTAGAATACCACCTCCAGTACATAACCCTCTATCATTTGATTGTGCTAATAACAACTTTACTTTGGTATAAACAGCTAACAGAACCACAGGAGAAATTCAACTTGTTACATACAGATGGTCCTCCGTCTTCTCCATTAGGCTTCACCGGTCTTCTGTTCCTCATTGTTTCTACATTTGGTTCCGGCAGTGTTATCTGCTGCTGCCCCTAACAATCTGCCCCAAATACTGTAAGGCTGCGGTCACATGTCTGTCTGCTTTAAACAAAACCAGGTGCTCGTAACTGATCACATGTGTTTCACTGGAAAACAAGTGAGATCAAACAGAGGCCTGTCTTAGTGCTTCGTGTGATTGTGTCCCAAGAAATTATTTCCCACACAGTTACCACAGTAATGTGTCCCACACAGTTAGCCCCAGTAATGTGTCCCACACAGTTAGCCCCAGTATGTGTCCCACACAGTTAGCCCCAGTAATGTGCCCCACACAGTACCCAGTAATGTGCTCCACACAGGTACACCCAGTAATGGGCCCTCACACAGTTAACCCCAGTAATGTGCCCCACACAGTACACCCAGTAATGTGCTCTACACAGGTACACCAGTTAAGTGCCCCACACATATAGCGCCAGTAATGTTCCACACGGTGCCCCCAGTAATGTCCTCACACATCCCCTAGAATGTCTACCACACAGCCATCCATTAATGGCCCCACTCAGCGACCCAAGTAATGTCCCTCATACAGCTACCCCCAGTAATGTCTCTCACACAGCTACCCTCAGTAATGTCCACTACACAGCCCAGCACACAGTAATGTCCTACACACAGCTACCCCCAGTACAGTCTCCCATACAGTCCCCCAGTCCATGTTCTTTTATGGCCCCCATGTAAGTAATGTGCCCACACAGCCCCCAGTATTAATGTGCCCACACGTCCTCCAGTAAGTATGTGCCCAACAGCCCCCCAGCAGTAATGTGCTTACACAGCCCTCCAGTAGGTATATCTACCACAGCCCCCCAGTAAGTAATGTGCCCACATAACCCGCTTGTTCTCCCCCTTCCCTTAGCTGACATTATGGGAGTCATTTACTAAGCCCGATTCAGTTTTTCCCGACGTTACCCGATATTTCCGATTTTGCGGCGATTTCCCCGAATTGCCCCGGGATTTTGGCGCACGCGATCGATTGTGGCGCATCGGCGCTGGCATGCACGCAACGGAAATCTGGGGGCGTGGCCGAACGAAATCCGCGGATTCAAAAAACGCACATTTAAACAAAAATCTGTCGTGGAGCTTGCACTTACCTTCACTCAGGCCGGCTTGGTGAACTCCAGCACGTTCCGATGCTTTTCAGCGCAGCAGCGCCACCTGGTGGACAGCGGAGGAATCCCGGCCGGACCTGAATCCAGCGCAGGTCGTGAAAGGACCGTGAATGGACCGGGTAAGTAAATCTGCCCCTATGTTTCCTCCACACTTCACTCGTGTGCAGCTCTGTGCATTACTTTCCTCTACGGTCATGTGTCATGACATCATCACAGGTCCTTCTGCCTCCGTCAGTATATCGAATTCTCCCTGGGAGTCTAGGACCTGCAGGGGAAAGTATGCACACATTCACGATCTGTGTACTGAGAATTGTAAATACCTAATAAAGAAATGGTTGAAAGAATATGTCAGGGCTAATTGCCCTACTAGCTCACTCTCAGAATTGAACTGGGAAAGCAGTTTTATAGTGCTAGTTAGGCTATATGAAATATCTAACATCTATATATAAGCAGCCAATGTGGACTTGTAGAATACAGCCATTTATACACATATATAGTATATATAAGCGGCTTTTATAGGTCCTACTAATGTTAGACTTCCATCTATGTTTACAGATAGAATGACATTTTAGGCCCATTTTAAACATCGCCTCAGACATCTCCTCCTGATGCCTGAACGTAGATGTGTTTCACCTCAATGCTAGCGTTGCGTGCGTAGCAACAAAACTGTTACTACTTACCGAACATATTATTTAGGTCTAAACAAATTTCGTTCCGGAAGGACATTCTCCATGATGCTCCTAAAATGCTTTTAAAACATAATTCAATCGCACTTATGCACTAGACTGAAGCTGCGCTCAAAAATTTGTTTGCACTGCTTATAAACATTGCAACGATTTGGGAAAAACCATCTCAAATACATCCTTGTTCTTACTATCATTAATGTGTTTTTGATGTGTTTGCCTGAATGCATTGCTGTGCTGTCAAAACGCAATAAATTTACTCTGTAACGCGGCCTAGAATATACAGGTAATATTTACATATAGCATAGGTGGACCCCCAGAATACTTTCACTGTTGGCCCTAGGCCCCCCCAGTCCGACTTTACATACACTCAGTGGAGACAGATAGAAAAATATCTATATGCCAAGAATTTAATGTTGTGTACTGAAATACCCTGCTGTGTAAAAAAATACTTTGCATTTTCATCTTGTTAAGGCTCTGTTATACAATGGTGGTTTGTCTATGTACAACTTGCCAAAGCAGTAGGAGCATGAAATAGTGCTCAGTGTAGCAACAGGATTATGTGGGCATGTGGTGTGCTGCTTGTATGACTGAAGAGATACTCTCACAACGGATCCTGTTTCCAAACAGAGCACAAAGTAATTTATGCTACACAAAACAGGAGTTAGAATGAATACAAAACAGCAGTAAGTGATTAACACCTTAAACACAGTAAACATACAAACACTGCATCCTCACAACACCAAACATCATCAGAGATATTGTTAGATGACTACTGATATTCAGATTTTTGGGGAGCATTTATATAAAACTTCTATCAAAGAAAACCACTCACTGGGTCCTGCAAAAAAGAAATTAGAAAAAAATCTTGAAAGGAAATTGAAGGAAAACACCCATTAGACAGGTGCAGCGGTTTATTGTGTAAAAAATAATATTGTTACTGGACAAACTTTTGTACTTTTATCTCCAGTGTCATGAGTGCCTTTCAGCTTTACTACTGGTTCATAACTCCTCTGGTTCATAACTCCACTGTATCCATCTATTCTCTGAAAAATAGTGCTTGCATTAAAAAAAACAAAAAAAAACAATAATAGGATAATCAGTTTTCTGACTAAAATGTTGAATCATATCCATCACATCAATTATTTCCACATCTAATATATAAAGCTAAGTGTATATATGCATGTATGTATGTATGTGTGTATGCATGTATGTCCGCTGAAGGAATCAGCACCGTTGTGTTCACAGTCATCAATTTCTGCACAGCTGCTCACTGTGACTCAGGGAACGTTATAGTCTAGGTTTTGAGCTGAAATTTTCAACCCACGCTTTCCATTTACATGATATATAGGAGCAATTGTCTGTTGCTGCTGCGGTGTAGTTGGAAGCTAACCAGATTATTGCTGTTCTGCCACAGGTCATTAATATGAACTCTGAGCTGTGATTGGTTACAATAGGCAATGAGTATAGATGTAAAGTAATATGTGAAGTAATATGACAACCATCATATACAGGAGCCAATGGGGCACATTTACTTACCCGGTCCTTTGGAGTTCATGAAAATGCATTGTCCGATTTTAGTTAAAGTGATGTTCATACATACGTTAATACAGTGTTAACACATATATGTCTAAATAGGGTGTTAACACATGTGTGATGGCAATGTTGACAGCAAATGTAATTAGGCAAATCTCCTCTTCTCAGCTGTTGTGATGCGTTTCAAAATGCATGAATTAACACAAACAAAATGCAATGTGTGAAAGCAGTATTAGGTTTGAGTTAAGATGTGAAGTAAGATGTGAATCAATATGTGAGGTAATATGATAACAACCATATACAGGAGCCATTGTCTGCTGTGGCAATAAGCAACAATCAGAGCTCAGGTTCTATTTGCCACAGGTCATTAATATGAGCTTGAGGTTTGATTGGTCTATAGTCAATGGGGCGATTTACTTACCTGTTCCATTTGTTACCAGCGCGCGTTCTCTGCACTGGATTCGGGTCCGACAAGATTTATTAAGGCAGTTCCTCCGATGTCCACCAGGTGACGCTGCTGGGCTGAATTTCCCCGGAACGCACTGGAATACACCGAGTCGGGCTGAGTTAGGTAGTGCAAGCTCTGCGACACATTTTTTGTTTTAAATGCGGCGTTCTCTCGAATCCGTCGTGTTTTCATTGGCCACGCCCCCATTTCGGTCGCATGCATGCCAGCCCGCCACAATCCTCCTGTGCACCAAAATTCCGGGCCAATTCAGGGGAAATCGGCAAATCAGAAATATTCGGGTACTGACTTCAGTGTGGATTATTAAGCCACTGCCATGTTGGCAATAATCACTTCTGGAGATGGGCGAATCGATTCAAACGAAGTGGAATTCAGTTCAAATTTCATGGAAAATTTGATTTGCAGCGAAACCGAAGTTTACCGTATTCATTTGAACAAAGTTTTTTCCTCCCTTTTTTAGCAATGGGCGGGAGCACAATTATTACATGGGACAGAGAACTCTGGGAGGGAGAAAGGAACACCCTCAATGACATTGTGCAGACCGTAAGCCAATCAGCGACCTGCAGGCTTATGTGATGTCACACAGCCCTTAAAAAAGGAAGCCATTGCAATCTCGGCATTTCACACTGCATGTGCTTTCTGCTCCAATCCCAGGGTTCCATTTTGGGATCTGTATACCCCAATAGCAGTTCTTTTTTTGTCGCTGAAGTGAATAGGAAGAAATCTGTGTGAAAACCACATAGTTTCAGTAGTTTTTTTCTGCTCCAATCCCAGGGTGTCCGTTTTGGTGATCTGTATACCCCAAACACAGGTTTTTTATGTTGCTGAAGTGAATAGGAAAATCTGTGTAAAATCCTCATAGTTTCTGGAGTGATTTCTGCTCCTATCCCAGGTGTCCATTTTGATGGATCTGTACACCCCAAAAAGCAGTTCTTTTTTTGTTGTTAAGTGAATAGGAAGAAATCTGTGTGAAAGCCACATAGTTTCTGTAGTATTTCTGCTCCAATCCCAGGCTGTCTGTTTTGGTGATCTGTATACCACCAAACTACAGGTTTTTTTGTGCTGTAGTGAATAGGAAGAAATCTGTAAAATACTCGTAGTTTCAGTAGTGATTTCTGCTCCAATTCCTGGGTGTCTGCTTTGGGGATCTGTGATGTCAATGCAAAATTACTGACGACACCCTCTTCACTCTTTGGGGGATTTCTACATGTATCTGCATTTAACAGAACGTCTGTTGTAATTTATGGAATCATCTATGTCAGTGTAAAAAGAGTGCACTCTTTGATGTTTATAGTGGGATCTTGGCCCTCAGCTCAGTCCTTTCGAGCTGGTACAGATGTTACCTTGTCAGGCTGCATTCCCACTTCACTATTTGGTGAATGGGCCTCTGTAAGTGCCCATGGAATGAAGAGTAAAGCGATTCTAAAATCGGCATCTGTAATGTGCATGTCATACTAAAACACAGCATTGTTTTAAAACCAAACCATGCTTCCTATGCATATTTGAGCATGGCAAACATTTTACAACACTCTACACAGGCTCTCTGCAGCCAGAAAATACCTGTTTTTTAACGTGATTCGTCATGATTTGATTTGGGTCAAATCAAATTTTTTCAAAAATTCTGAGAACAGGTTGAATTAAATTTCAACAAATTCGGCCATCTCTAATCACTTACCTCCATGGACACCCGGCTCCCTGGTCTGTAATGATATAGGATTTTAGGAAAGCAATATAAACACAAAAGTGTTAAAGTATAAGCACAATTTTTAAAATAGAAAATTTTGCTGAAAAATCCTAACTGGCTTATACTTGAGTCTATGAAATAAAAAAAAACTCTACTCACCTTTCCGACTCCACCAGCAGGTCCTCTTCTGCCTTCTGAAGCTCCGTTTTTGGGTTTCTGTGCGCTGCATTGCACAAACCATTGCTGCCATCAGCACACACTATGATGTCAGCAAGCGGTTGCCGTCATGGTATATACGAAAGATGTGCACGAGAGCCCAGAGGCGGAGCATCAGAAGGCAGAAGTGGACCTGCGGGGGTGTGAAATATCCCATGGTCATGTATTCAGACTCTTTGCTGTGACACCCATATTTAACTCACACGCTGTCTATTTTCTTCTGATCCTCCTTGAGATGGTTCTCCTTCTTCATTGAAGTCCAGCTGTGTTTAATTAAACTGATTGGACTTGATAAGGAAAGGCATAAACCTCCCAACAAGACATTGACCGCTAACAGCTAAAATAACATAGCAGTGGCTCCAGAACAACTCTGTGACATTCCTGACTGGCCCAGCCAGAGTCCTGACCTAAATTCAATTGACAATCTCTGGAGACACTTGAAAATGGCTGTCCACCTGCGTTGATCATCCAACCTGAGGGAACTGGTGGTGATCTGCAAGAAAGATTGGCACGGGATCTCCAAATCCAGGTGTGAAAAACTTGTTGCATCATTCCCAAGAAGACTCATGGCTGTACTAGCTCAAAAGGTGCTTCAACTCAATATTGCGCAAAGGAGCTGAAGACTCATGACCATGTGATATTTTAGTTTTTCTTGTTTATTACATTAGCAAAGGCATAAACCTCCCAACAAGACATTGACCGCTAACAGCTAAAATAACATAGCAGTGGCTCCAGAACAACTCTGTGACATTCCTGACTGGCCCAGCCAGAGTCCTGACCTAAATTCAATTGACAATCTCTGGAGACACTTGAAAATGGCTGTCCACCCGCGTTCATCATCCAACCTGAGGGAACTGGCGGTGATCTGCAAGAAAGATTGGCACGGGATCTCCAAATCCAGGTGTGAAAAACTTGTTGCATCATTCCCAAGAAGACTTATGGCTGTACTAGCTCAAAAGGTGCTTCAACTCAATATTGCGCAAAGGAGCTGAATACTCATGACCATGTGATATTTTAGTTTTTCTTGTTTATTACATTAGCAAAAATATCTTACCAATTGGTTGCAATGAAACAAAGAGTGAAAAATGTAAAGGGTCTGAATACTTTAAGTAATAACTGTATACTGGGGAAGATTTATCATACACCAACGTATGATGGAAGCTACCATGGATACACCAAGAGGCTTAGGTGGATGGCTGCACTAGTGTAGTTTTGTGCTAAAGCCATGCAAACATTCAATGTAAATGTTCACAGGTAGATCTAGGTAGTGCCCACTATGACACAGGCAAAGCCCCCTTCACAACCCTCCATGTCCCCTTGGAAAACAGCTAGTGTGATATGGATAGTAATCGCAATACCTGGCTGTTTGCAAAACATTGTTATTATTTCAGGACTTCTACACCGGGTTTATGGCATAGAAGCTCTGACAAATATCTCCCATTTTCTATGTGATCATTCTGACCAAAATAAGAATGTATTATCTGAACTACACAAGGGAAAATTAAATGGGACAAAAGCAGAAAGTCCATTACTTACTGTAGCCATTCTTTGTGATAAATTCCTATGTCTTCAGAGGACATAGGTTAAAAATCTAAACTCAGCTTGGATTGGGTCTCCAATTAGCTCATTAGTCCCTTTAGGTCTAAGCGATTTTAGGGCTTTAGGACCAAGCCTGATTTTTAAATTTGCCCTGTGTCATTATAAGAGGTTATAACTTTATAATGATTTAACATATTTAGGGTATTTTGAGATTGTTTTCTCATCACACATTGTACTTCAAAGTAGTTGAAAAATTTGGATGATATCTTTTGTTTTTAGTTATGAAAAAAATGGAAATTTGGCAAAAATGTCTAAAAATTCTTCATTTTCAAAGCTTAAAATTTTACTTCTTTTCAGACAGATAGACATAGCACTTCATAATTTATAACAACATAATAGCATTTCCCAAATGTCTTCTTTATATTGTCATGGCTTTTTATCCATCTATTCTTTTTTCTAGGTTGTTAGCAGGTTCAGAAGTTTGGGTGCAATTTTTTATGTAAACCGCTAAAACCTAGAGGCACCTGCTCAGCATTACGTGATTTGAGAGGTCTAAGTAATAGTAAAACTCCAGAAATTATGCCATTTTAGAAATGACACCCCCAATGTACGAAAAAATCAACTTCAAGAAGTTTGTTAACCCTTTAGATGTTTCACAGTGGTTAAAACAAAAAGTAATTTCCAAGCCAAAAATTAAACAGTCACATTGGGGCACAGGGTCTGAACGCTGCACTTCATCAGGTTTTCGCAATTATTTCCGTTTTGCGCCAAATTGGCCCGGGTTTTTGGCGCACATGATCGGATTGTGGTGCATCAGCGCCGGCTTGCTTGCGACACAAATCGGGGGCGTGGCCACCGGACGACCCAACGGATTCGGACAAACCGCTGAATTTAAAAACGGAAGTGTGTCGCAAGATCAGCACTCATATGCACCGGGAAGAAGAGGGGGAACCCCGGCGGACCTCGGCGCAGAAGCGACGGATGCAAGAACTCGGGCGCACGATCTTAGTGCATCGTGGCAGACCCAAATCCTTGTCGGACAATGCACCACAGGATCACGACTGGACCGGGTAAGTAAATCTGCCCCAATGTGTTAAATGGCGGATAACTCCACATAGTTTGATACCCAATTTCTCATGAGCATGAGGATCCCCCATATGTATTGGTAAACTGCTGTATTTGCAGATGGAAGGAGCGCCATTCAGAGCAGATTTCCATAGTTACATTTTACATGCTATA
Source organism: Engystomops pustulosus (assembly GCA_019512145.1). Classification (NCBI taxonomy): domain Eukaryota; kingdom Metazoa; phylum Chordata; class Amphibia; order Anura; family Leptodactylidae; genus Engystomops; species Engystomops pustulosus. The sequence goes on along the minus strand of CM033642.1, from coordinate 195,174,317 downwards.
AAAAATTTTTCTTTTGTAATTTGGACATATAGGGATTATATTTTGCTGGATGAGATCCACTTTTCAGGTACATCATTTAGGGGGATTCAATAGCTAATAATGAGATTTTAAGTAAATCATTAATTCTGGTTTAGGGTTTTCTATCTTTTTCTTATCTTTTTTTCCATAGCCATAAAAATAATGTTATCTTTTTTCTATGGGTCCCCACTAGAGATGAGCGAGTATACTCGTCCGCGCTTGATGCTCGTTCGAGTATTAGCGTACTCGAAACGGCTTGTTGCTCGGATGTGTATTTTTCCTGCTCGAGAACGAGCTTTCACTTAAGGAAACACAAAGAAGAACAGTGAAGAACACAGTTAACACAGGATCATTTAAGGATCATTAAGGACCATTTAAGTAAAGAACACAGTGAAGAACACAGTGAAGAACATAGTGAACACAGTGAAGAACACATTGCAGATGTTTCCATACTCATCAGAAGACATTAGTGCAGGTGTTCTTCACAATTGTATATAGTGTGAAGAACATTATGTGTGAAGAACACATTGCAGATGTTTAACATGGGTCATTCTCCTTTTTGAAGTTCCTCGAATATTCCTTTGAATAAAAAAAACGAAAAAACAGGACTGACTTCCATATTTCTCAATAAAATGACACATTTTATTGCAGAGCCTTGGTCCCCTTGAAAAATGCTCGAGTCTCCCATTGACGTCAATGGGGTTCGTTATTCGAAACGAGCACTCGAGCATCCGGAAAAGTTCGACTCTAGTAACGAGCACTCAAGCATTTTAGTCCTCGTTTATCTCTAGTCACCACCATTACTATGATACCCCATTTATATAGCTTTTTAATGGTTGACTTGTTTTGACTTGACTTGATAGAATATAGAACTCATTTTGTGATAAAATTTGCTTATTTTTGCATCACCATATGTTAACGGAGGGACTATTATTTTTTATTTATTTGCACTTTTAACACTTTTAAAACTTTTTTTGACTGTTTAATGTTGTCCCCAACATTAAAAAGTGATCATTTGCAGCATATGACATATTCTGCAGGATTCTGCATAGGCTGAGAACAGCACTGTTAGATTTAACAGGCTTGTACTGAAAGCAGCCTTGTACGGAGGGTGCTGCTTGTCCCGGTAATACCCCATAGATGCCGTGGTCACCATGACTGCAGCCTCTATAGGATTAAACAGCCAGGGATGCAATAGTTGCAACCCCGGCTGTTACAGCGGGAACCAGGCTTTTGCTTAATGCTGGGATCTCACAGTAATAACCTGGGCTCAGATTCTGCAAATTCTACGCCAATCCAGGGTGGCCGTTGTGGGTGATCTGTATACCCCAAACTACAGATTTTTTATGTTGCTGAAGTGAATAGGAAGAAATCTGTGTAAAATCCTCATAGTTTCTGCAGTGATTTCTGCTCCTATCCCAGGGTGTCCGTTTTGATGGATCTGTACACCCCAAATAGCAGTTCTTTTTTGTTGCTTAAGTGAATAGGAAGAAATTGTGTGAAAGCCACATAGTTTCTGTAGTTATTTCTGCTCCAATCCCAGGCGTCTGTTTTGGGTGACTGTATACCCCAAACACAGGTTTTTTTGTTGCTGTAGTGAATAGGAAGAAATCGTGTAAAATACTCGTAGTTTCAGTAGTGATTTCTGCTCCAATTCCTGGGTGGCTGCTTTGGGGGATCTGTGATGTCAATGCAAAATACTGCGACACCCTCTTCACTCTTTTGGGATTTCTACAGTATCTGCATTTAACAGAACAGGCTCTGTTGTAATTTTGGAATCATCTGATGTCAGTGTAAAAAGAGTGCACCTTTGATGTTATAGTGGGATCTTGGCCCTCAGCTCAGTCCTTTCGAGCTGGTACCGATGTTACTTGTCAGGCTGCATTCCCACTTCACTATTTGGTGAAGTGGGCCTCGTAAGTGCCCATGGAATTGAAGAGTAAAGCGATTCAAATCGGCATCTGTAATGTGCATGTCATACTAAAACACAGCATTGTTTTAAACCAAACCATGCTTCCTATGCATATTTGAGCTGGCAAAACATTTTAAAACACTCTACACCAGGCTCTCTGCAGCCAGAAAATACTGTTTTTTAACGTGATTCGTCATGATTTGATTTGGGTCAAATCAAATTTTTCAAAAATTCTGAGAATCAGTTGAATTAAATTTCAACAAATTCGGCCATCTCTAATCACTTACCTCCATGGACACCCAGGTCCCTGGTCTGTAATGATATAGGATATTAGGAAAGCAATATAAACACAAAAAGTGTTAAGTATAAGCACAATTTTTAAGAATAGAAAATTTGCTGAAAAATCCTAACTTGGCTTATACTTGAGTCTATGGAAATAAAAAAAAAACTCTACTCACCTTTCCGACTCCACCAGCAGGTCTTTCTGCCTTCTGAAGCTCCGTTTTTGGGTTTCTGGGCGCTGCATTGCACAAACCATTGCTGCCATCAGCACACACTATGATGTCAGCAAGCGGTTGCGTCATGGTATATGCGAAAGATGTGCACGAGAGCCCAGAGCGGAGCCTAAGAAGGCAGAGTGGACCTGCGGGGGTGTGAAATATCCCATGGTCATGTATTCAGACTCTTTGCTGTGACACGTATTTAACTCACCGCTGTCTATTTTCTTCTGATCCTCCTTGGGATGGTTCTACTTCTCATTGAAGTCCAGCTGTGTTTAATCAAACTGATTGGACTTGATAAGGAAAGGCATAAACCTCCAACAAGACCTGACCGCTAACAGCTAAAATACATAGCAGTGGGCCAGAACAATTCCTGACTGGCCCAGCCAGAGTCTGACCTAAATTCAATTGACAATCTCTGGAGACACTTGAAAATGGCTGTCCACCCGCGTTCATCATCCAACCTGGGGAACTGGCGGTGATCTGCAAGAAAGATTGGCACGGGATCTCCAAATCCAGGTGTGAAACTTGTTGCATCATTCCCAAGAAGACTCATGGCTGTACTAGCTCAAAAGGTGCTTCAATCAATTGCGCAAAGGAAGAGGAGACTCATGACCATGTGATATTTAGTTTTTCTTGTTTATTACATTAGCAAAAAATATCTTACCAATTGGTTGCAATGAAACAAAGAGTGAAAAATGTAAAGGGTTGACTACTTTAAGTAATAACTGATACTGGGGGAGATTTATCATACACCAACGTATGATGGAAGCTACCATGGATACACCAAGAGGCTAGGTGGATGGCTGCACTAGTGTAGTTTTGTGCTAAAGCCATGCAAACATCTCATGTAAATGTTCACAGGTAGATCTAGGTAGTGCCCACTATGACACAGGCAAAGCCCCCTTCAAAACCCTCCATGTCCCCTGGAAAACAGCTAGTGTGATATGGATAGTAATCGCAATACCTGGCTGTTTGCAAAACATTGTTATTATTTCAGGACTTCTACACGGTTTATGGCATAGAAGCTCTGACAAATATCTCCCATTTTCTATGTGATCATTCTGACCAAAATAAGAATGTATTATCTGAACTACACAAGGGAAAATTAAATGGGACAAAAGCAGAAAGTCCATTACTTACTGTAGCCATTCTTTGTGATAAATTCCTATGCAGAGGACATAGGTTAAAAACTAAACTCAGCTTGGATTGGGTTCCAATTAGCTCATTAGTCCCTTTAGGTCTAAGCGATTTTGGGCTTTAGGACCAAGCTGATTTTTAAATTTGCCCTGTGTCTTATAAGAGGTTATAACTTTATAATGATTTAACATATTAGGGTATTTTGAGTTCTTTCTCACACAATTGTACTTCAAAGTAGTTGAAAATTTGGATGATATCTTTTGTTTTTAGTTATGAAAAAAAATGGAAATTTGCAAAAATGTCTAAAAATTCTTCATTTTCAAAGCTAAAATTTACCTTCTTCAGACAGATAGACTAGCACTTCATAATTATAACAACATAATAGCATTTCCAAATGTTTCTTTATATTGTCATTGCTTTTTATCATCTATTCTTTTTCTAGGTTGTTAGCAGGTTCAGAAGTTTGGGTGCAATTTTTTATGTAAACGCTAAAACTAGAGGCACTGCTCAGCATTACTGATTTGAGAGGTCTAAGTAATAGTAAAAACTCCAGAAATTATGCCATTTAGAAATGACACCCCCAATGTACGAAAAAAACAACTCAGAAGTGTTAACCCTTAGATGTTTCAAGGGGTTTAAACAAAATGTAATTTCCAAGCCAAAAATTAAACAGTCACATTGGGGCACATTTACTAAGGGTCTGAACGCTGTACTTTCATCAGGTTTTCGCAATTATTTCTGTTTTGCGCCAAATTGCCCCGGGTTTTTGGCGGATGTGATCGGAATGTGGTGCCTCAGCGCCGGCTTGCTTGCGACACAAATCGGGGGCGTGGCCGCCGGTCGACCCAACGGATTCGGACAAACCGCTGAATTTAAAAACGGAATTGTGTCGCAAGATCAGCACTCATATGCACCGGGAAGAAGAGGGCGAACTCCGGCGGACCTCGTCGCAGTAGCGACGGATGCAAGAACTCGGGCGCACGATCTTAGTGCATCGTGGCAGACCCGAATCCTCGTCGGACAATGCACTGAAGGATCATGACTGGACCGGGTAAGTAAATCTGCCCCAAGTGTGTTAATGGGGATAAACTCCACATAGTTTGATACCCAATTTTCATGAGCATGAGGATCCCCCAATGTATTGGTAAACTGCTGTATTTGCAGATGGAAGGAGCGCCATTCAGAGCAGATTTGCATAGTTACATTTTACATGCTATAAATTTTTTTTTTTTTTGTAATTTGGACATATAGGGATTATATTTCGCTGGATGAGATCCACTTTTCAGGTACATCATTTAGGGGGATTCAGTAGCTAATAATGAGATTTTAAGTAAATCATTAATTCTGGTTAGGGTTTTCTATCTTTTTTATCTTTTTTCCATAGCCATAAAAATAATGTTATCTTTTTATGGGTCCCACTAGAGATGACGAGTATATCGTCCGCGCTTGATGCTCGTTCGAGTTTAGCGTACTCGAAACGGCTCGTTGCTCGGATGTGTATTTTGCCTGCTCGAGAAGAGCTTTCACTTGTGAAGAGAACAGTGGAAAACACAGTAACACAGGATAATTTAAGGATCATTAAGGACATTAAGTAAAGAACACAGTGAAGAACACAGTGAACAACACAGTGAAGAACACATTGCAGATGTTTCATACTCATCAGAAAGACATTAGTGCAGGTGTTCTATACAATAGTATATAGTGTGAAGAACATTATGTGTGAAGAAAACACATTGCAGATGTTTAACATGGTCATTCTCCTTTTGAAGTTCCTCGAATATTCCTTGAATAAAAAAAACAAGAAACAGACTGACTTCCATATTTCTCAATAAAATGACACATTTATTGCAGAGCCTTGGTCCCATTGAAAATGCTGAGTCTCCCATTGACTTTAATGGGGTTCGTTATTCGAAACGAGCACTCGAGCATCCGGAAAAGTTGACTCAGTAACGAGCACTCAAGATTTTAGTCCTCGTTCATCTCTAGTCACCACCATTACTATGATACCCCATTTATATAGCTTTTAATGGTTGACTTGTTTTACTTGACTTGATAGAATATAGAACTCATTTTGTGATAAATTTGCTTATTTTTGCCTCACCATATGTTAATATTTTTTTTATTTGCACTTTTAAAACTTTTTTGACTGTTTATTTTGTTCCAGGTGGTGTGAACATTAAAAAGTGATCATTTGCCAGCATATTACATATTCTGCAGGATTCTGAATAGGCTGAGAAACAGCACGTTAGTCTAACAGGCTTGTACTGAATGCAGTTGTACGGAGGGTGCTGCTTGTCCCGGTAATACCCATAGATGCCGTGGTCACCATGACTGCAGTCTATAGGATTAAACAGCCAGGGATGCAATAGTTGCAACCCTGGCTGTTACTGGGGAACCAGGCTTTTGCTAACTGCTGGGATCTCACAGTAATAACCTGGGCTCAGATTTGCAAATTCTTTGCTGTGTTTTGTTTGGGACACATAGAGCTAGTTAAAACATAAGAAAAGTTTAAAAAATGTTATCATTTATATGTTTTTTTAAGTGAAAAGTGGAAAAAAGTAGTTTTTTGAATTTATAGTACATATTTAAAAAAAAATTTCAAATGCCTCAAAGTAACAATATTAACCCCTTAAGGACGCAGGGTATTTTCGCTAATTTCTCGCTCTCCATCTCCAAAAATCCATAACTTTTTCATTTTCCGTGTATAGAGCTGTATGAGGGCTTATTTTGTGCGTAACAAATTTAATTCCCATGATGTTATATTATTCATGCCAGGTAGTGGGAAGCCGCAAAAAAATTCAAATGTGGAAAAATTGAAAAAAACTGCATGTGCGTCTGTTCTTGTGGGCTCCGTTTTTACGACTTTCACTCTGCGCTCCAAATAACACCTCTACTTTATTCTTTGGTTCGGTACGATCGCGGTGATACCAAATTTATACAGGTTTTATTGCGTTTTAATACATTTTCAAAAATTAAACGAATGTGTACAAAAAAAAAAAAAAACATTTTTGACATCTTCTGACGCGAATAACTTTTTCATACTTTGGCGCATGGAGCTGTGTGAGGTGTCATTTTTTGCGAAATGAGCCGATGTTCTCATTGCTACCATATTAGGACTGTGTGACATTTTCTAATTTTTATTACATTTTAAGTCATCTAAAAAGGTGTAAAAGTCGCGTTTTGGACATTTGGGCGCCATTTGCCGTCCGGAGGTCACGCCGTAATAACCGTTTTATATTTTGATAGATCGGCATTTTGGACGCCGGCGATATCTATGTGTCTGGTTTTTACTATTTATTATATTATATCAGTTCTAGGGAAAGGGGGGTGATTTGAACTTTTATATTTTATTATTTTTACATTTTTTTTTAACTTTTTTTTTTTTTTCCCCACATTTTCTTAGACTCTTAGGGTACATTAACCCTATATGGTCTGATCGCTCCTGCCATATACGGCTGAAGTGAATAGGAAGAAATCTGTGTAAAATCCTCATAGTTTCTGCAGTGATTTCTGCTCCTATCCCAGGGTGTCCGTTTTGATGGATCTGCACACCCCAAATAGCAGTTCTTTTTTTGTTGCTTAAGTGAATAGGAAGAAATCTGTGTGAAAGCCACATCGTTTCTGTAGTTATTTCTGCTCCAATCCCAGGGTGTCTGTTTTGGGTGATCTGTATACCCCAAACTACAGGGTTTTTTTGTTGCTGAAGTGAACAGGAAGAAATCTGTGTAAAATACACATAGTTTCAGTAGTGATTTCTGCTCCAATTCCTGGGTGTCTGTTTTGGGGGATCTGTGATGTCAATGCAAAATTACTGACGACACCCTCTTCACTCTATTGGGGGATTTCTACATGTATCTGCTTTTAACAGAACAGGCTCTGCTGTTATTTATGGAATCATCTGATGTCAGTGTAAAAAGAGTGCACTCTTTGATGCTATAGTGGGATCTTGGCCCTCAGCTCAGTCCTTTCGAGCTGGTACAGATGTTACCTTGTCAGGCTGCATTCCCACTTCACTTATTTGGTGAAGTGGGCCTCTGTAAGTGCCCATGGAATTGAAGAGTAAAGCGATTCTAAAATCGGCGTCTCTAATGTGCATGTCCATACTAAAACACAGCATGTTTTAAACCAAACCATGCTTCCTATGCATATTTGAGCATGGCAAAACGTTTTACAACACCCTACACCAGGCTCTCTGCAGCCAGAAAATACCTGTTTTTTAACGTGATTCGTCATGATTTGATTTGGGTCAAATCAAATTTTTTCGAAAATTCTGAGAATCAGGTTGAATTAAATTTCAACAAATTCGGCCATCTCTAATCACTTATCTCCATGGACAACCAGGCTCCCTGGTCTGTAATGATATAGGATATTTAGGAAAGCAATATAAACACAAAAGTGTTAAAGTATAAGCACATTTTTTAAGAATAGAAAATTTGCTGAAAAATCCTAACTTGGCTTATACTTGAGTCTATGGAAATAAAAAAAAAACTCTACTCACCTTTCCGACTCCACCAGCAGGTCCTCTTCTGCCTTCTGAAGCTCCGTTTTTGGGTTTCTGTGCGCTGCATTGATATCTAATGGTCTGTTGTTTTTACTATTTTTATATTTATATCGTTCTAGGAAAGGGGGGTGATTTGAACTTTTAATATTTTATTATTTTTTTACATTTTTTAAACTTTTTTTTTCTTTTTTCCCCACTATTTCTTAGACTCTCTAGGGTACATTAACCCTATATGGTCTGATCGCTCCTGCCATATACTGCAATAATACTGTATCGCAGTATATGGCATTTCTGCTCACTATACATTACAATGAGCCACAGGCTCATTGTAATGCATGTGCAGAAGCCATGTATCCTCGGGTCAAACGAAGACCCGAGGCTACCATGTTAACCGATCGCCGCCCCCCGATGACGTTAGGGGGAGCGGCGATCGGAGGTAAGATGGCGGCGCCCATGCGCCGCCAAATTTAAAGTGCCGCCAGCGAATTTGCCGGCGGCAAAGCAAAGGTTAACACCGGCGATCGGTGCAAGCACCGACCGCGGGTGATAGTGATGGGTCTTTGCTGCGATATTCAGCAACGCCCATCTCTGTATGAAGAAGGCTCAGCCCGTGAGCCTTCTTCATACAACCTTCACAGCTCCATGGCGGATATATCCGTCACGGAGCATGAAGGGGTTAATGAATTTCCTATTTTGTTATGGTAATTTTAATATAGAATAAAGTGCATCTCCCTTCTGCCTAGGCTCCCCAATTGTCTCTGACATCAGAGACCAGGTCCTGCTCCTGCGGCTAGCGTGGGAGCAGTAGAAAACTGTCCAAAACAGGCTAAATCTAAAATCCGTACAGAAAAATAAGACAAAGCACACGTGTAGCAGCAGAGTTCAAAAAGACTAAGCAAGTTCAAAAAGACTGCAACTCTAACCACCAGGGAAGCCACTGGAAATGATAAACTGGGCAACTATGTTATTGTAGTTGTGTCCCTTCCAATTAAATACCACATTTTTCAGACTATCTGATGCACATTTTAGATAGAAAAAGTAGTGCTAAAAAGTGCCTGCGTCATATAGTCCGAATACAGGAGGATCCAGCATTGCCAGGCCCTCCTGATTGCTATCCTAGAGAAACTTCACCCAATTTGTTAGAAAGCAGGCCTCTGCACTGGTCTCTCCCTGTCTTTATTCATCCTGGCATGGTTAATACCTGCCTGCAGGACCTTAGAGTAATGTCAAAAGCATGTGACTGATCACTGGGACTAGGTATATGTAAGTGATGTTTGTGAGTGAGAGATATAGAGACAGTCAATGAATGTATGTAGCAGAGGTGTGAATGAATGGATATAGCAGAGTTGTGTGAGTGAGTGAATAAATGAATAAATCTATGTAGTCGAGCTGTGAATGGATGGATATAGTAGGGCTGTCTGGGTGTGAATGGATGGATGTAGCAAAGCTGTGTGTGAGTGAATGGTATGATGTATTATAGCTCTGTATGTGTGTATGTGCTTGCAGCAGTGATGTTCCTGAATGTGTGTGTCACCACCAGGCAATTTTTGATTGTTGGCAAAAATATTTTTCCTTTTATTGATGACTAAATGTGGGGGGCCTCTTATAGTGAGATAAATTCCTCAATAGATTAAAAAATAAATAACATATACAAAAGAAAATAGATTTTCATTTAAAAGTACCGTATTTTTCGGACTATAAGACGCTTCTTACTATAGGATGCACCCCAGATTTAGGCTTCCAAAAAAAGGAAAAATATATTTGACAACAATTAAAATATCCCTGTTGGTCGCACTAAAACAAGGCACACACAGACATACATTTACAGACACAGCTCTCCATTCAGATACACACACTCAGTTCTGCATCATTCATTCAGATACACACACACTCAGCCCTGCATCATCCATTCAGATACACACACATACACATATACACACAGATACACATATACACACACATACTTTCCCCATTCCCCTCTTCTTACCCTGTCCCAGCGCAGCATGGCAGTATCGGACCTGTGGTGAAACTACAGAGATGTGTTTAGGTAGCATTACAGTAACTGAATGCCATCATTCTTAATTTCCTGATTTTATTTACCGTAATTTACGGATGATAACCCCTTTATCATTGACCTGTAACTTTCTTTGTGCCAAAAGGTATATGGCATAGAAGATATTTGAATTATTGAAAATGCTAAAGTAACCTAAGTTGCCTGACCAACATTTTAGCTGCAGCTATAGGCTAGGAAATCCAATAGGTCAGTGATGGAGTGGTCTGGGAAAGTGTCAAAAAGCTTGAGTGTTGCCATGTCATTTTCTGTCTGGAATTTTGTTTTTGGACTTTCTGTATGGAATTCAATTGAATCTCTTTACTAAAGTAATGTAAATCTGTGTTTGTTTTTACTAATGCAGAAATCTGCATTATCATCAGACCTGTAATGATGTAAGAAGCATGTGATCAGTCACATGATTCTGACATCATCGCAGGTCCTGTAGGACACCCGGCATAGGTGAGAGCAGTACGGAGGCTCCTCTCTGGGAGATCGGGTGCAGCTCTATGTCTGGGCATCACCCGATCTCCATTACAGCGGTCAGGAGGGTCTAGCAGTGCTGGATCCTCCTGACCTCCCGACTATAAGACGCAGGGACTTTTTAGCAAGATTTTTTCTTGCTAAAAAGTGCATCTTATAGTCAAAAAAATATGGTAATTATTTTCTATTTCCTTATTCCATGGAACTATAATGATAAAATTCGATAATGTTTTAGCAGCCTATCATATTTTTTTTAAATCCAGGTATTATGCTAACCATAAATCCCTGCTGACATTCTTTATCCCACTGGACCCTACCAGCATGTAAGAGGGATTTATATTTTTTTATTCAATTTAAGCTAAGATGTCAAAGTTAAGAGGGTTACTATGACCTCTCCGTGGGGTCTTGTGTAGTTATTTTACTTAGTGTCATGTTGGGCATAAAATGAGATTTTCAAATGCAGACATAATTGTAAAGGTTGAAATCTCCCATTAGCTGGACAAGGACTCTTAGAATTCTTTTGCAGGTACAGTAGCTATCTGTCAAACCACAGTAAAAAAAGATTTTGTGATGGAAATTGGTAATATAATTTGTCTTGTTAAAGTTGCATAGGGCATAAAGGGCATACAGTGCACACTGATATATATATATATATATATATATATATATATATATATATATATATATATTAGTACAGACAAAAACGTTTGGACGCACATTCTCATTCAGAGAGATATCTGTATTTTGATGACTAAAATAATTGTAGCTTCACACTGAAGGCATCAAAACTATGAATTTACAAATGTAGAATTAAATACTTAACAAAAAAGTGTGAAACAACTGAAAATATGCCTTATATTATGGGTTCTTCAAAGTAGCCACCTTTTGCTTTGCACACTCTTGGCATTCTCTTGATGAGCTTCAAGAGGTAATCACCTGAAATGGTCTTCCAACTGTTTTGAAGGAGTTCTCAGAGATGCTTAGCATTTGTTGGACCTTTTGTCTTCATTCTGCAGTCCAGCTCACCCCAAACCATCTCCTTTGGGTTCAGGTCTGGTTTCTGTGTAGGCCAGGTCATCTGGCATAGCACCCCATTACTTTCCTTCTTGGTCAAACAGCCTGGAGATGTGTTTGGGGTCATTGTCCAGTTGAAAAATAAATGATGGTCCAACTAAATGCTAACCGGATGGAATAGCATGCCGCTGCAACAGTGTCACCAGCAAAGCACCTCCACACCATCACACCTCCTCCTACATGCTTCATGGTGGGAACCAGGTATGTAGAATCCATTTGCGTCGAACAAAGACGTAGTAGTTGGAACCAAAGATCTCAAATTTGGATTCATCAGACCAAATCACAGATTTCCACTTGTATAATGTCCATTCCTTTTCTTCTTTAACCCAAACATTTTTTTTTCTGATTGTTGCCTGTCCTAAGCAGTGGTTTCATAGCAGCTATTTTACCATGAAGGCCTGCTGCACAGAAACTTCTCTTAACAGTTGCTCTTAACCGGCTACTTCTGAGGCTGGTGACTCAGATAAATGTATATTCTGCAGCAGAGGTGACTCTTGGTCTTCCTTTCCTGGTTTTGGCAACTGCACTTGTGGACACTTTCAAAGGTTTCCACATTTTTTGGACTGGGTGACCTTCATTTCTTAAAGTAATGATGACCAGTCTTTTTTTCACATTTTTTTTTTTGCTTTTTTCTGTCCATAATACAAATTCTAACAGTCTATTCAGTAGGACTATCAGTATCCACCACACTTCTGCACAACTGATGGTCCCAACCCCATTTATAAGGCAAGAAATCCCACTTGTTAAACCTGACAGTGCACCTGTGATGTAAAAACCTTTTCTGGTCACTACCTCTTAAAGCTCATCAGCAGAATACCAAGAGTGTGCAAAGCAGCAATCGAGGTAAAAAGTGGCTTCTTTGAAGAACCTAGAATATAAGACATATTTTCAATTGTTTCACACATTTTTGTTAAGTATATAACTCTACATGTGTTCATTCATAGTTTTGACCACGTCTCCTGCATCACCAGCCTTTCTGTTTCCCTATTTTGTTGCTAAGGAGGGTGGGGAGTTTTCTGGTATCAGGACTAAATTAGCTTCCATACCCATCTCCTACAACTGAATGACACCCCTGAAAATTTGGAAAACTAACTGAATAGGCTATTAGCAGGTATAGACTGTTTACATAAGATTGAAGTAACCATATTTATAAAAAAAATTAGCTTTTAAACAGGTTAAGGTTTCTCTCTTTGCATAAAATTCCAAGAAAATTCCTATAAAAATTTTAAAAGGTGGTATAAAATTCCTTCCCTTCTTACAATTCCTATTGGAGGTGTAATCAGCCCGGTGTGATGCACTTTCATATATTCTGGGGATGCCCAGTGATTCACACTTTCTGGACCGGAGTACAACAAATTAGGCGGCACGGTGGCTGAGTGAGTAGCACATCTGCCTTGCAGCACTGGGGTCCTGGGTTCGAATCCCACCCAGGTCAACATCTGCAAAGAGTTTGTATGTTCTCTCCGTGTTTGCGTGGGTTTCCTCCGGGTACTCCGGTTTCCCCCCACACTTCAAAAACATACTGTTAGGTTGTTTAGATTGTGAGCCCCATGGGGACAGGGACCAATTTGACATGCCTGTGCAGCGCTGCGTAATCTGTGTGCGCTATATAAATAAAGAATTATTATTATTATTATTATTATTAACCAAATTGTGAGGGAGAAGGTATCTTCTCTGTCCCCGAGAGCTAGATGCCTAATAACAACCCTGGAACAATCTTGCTTCACTGGTTCAGTGGAATTGTGTAATATTCAGTAGAAGATATGAGAGCTAGCGGCATAGTCTAAAGCTACAGGGTTCTATACCAAACCTCTGAACATTGTGTTCTTCACAATACTGATTTTCTAACTATTAATGGAAGCTTCTTATGGGTAAACGTAGGCTTCTGGATGTGGGAGCAACTTTACCCTCTTCATTGCCTCAATTTAGGCACCTGGGTAGACCATATGCCAGTACCAGATCTGTGTTAATGGAGTATTCCAGGAATAAGCTTCATTCATATTCAAAAGGGTCATTAAAATATATGCTAATATGTAATTAGTTGTTTTTTAAAATTTTGTTCCCTTTAGCAGAAAAATTTTGTGGACACACACTATAATGAAGAATGCTACTGGCTGATTAAATAGTCCTGTGACTTTGTCCCTGTGGAGGAGACACAGGACAGAAGATGGCCACTGGTCACATGTCCACATGGCACCTACTAGGGCAGGTCATGTGAACATCACTATGTTTGGCTGTATTAGGTTGCTTGCAGTGCATCCAGTATGGCCAGTGTTGTGATGAGACCTATCTTGTCCAATGTCCATTGATGGCAGTTATACATCATTACTTTGGTAACAGAGCAGGACAGTCTGTTAGATCATCCCTGGAGGCAGAGCATAAGAGGGAGGAGCTGTTTCTTAGAAATGAAGGATCATGGGAGTTGTAGTTGTAGATGGTGGCCATCTTAGAGATAACTCTGCCTACTTTAGAAAATGTTGTGAATCATAAAAACAAACTATTTACACTCCAGTTTGTGATCAATTACATTGAGTTTTGTTGTATTAATTTATTTATAGCATTATGGTGCATATTCCCAGAATACCCCATTTGTGAAGACCATGAGCAGTTACCCAATTCTAATTAAAAACCATACACCCAACTGCAAATACAAACAAATTACATAAGAGGGGAAATGAATTAATGAAACCTTTTTCAAATTTATAATCTCAGTCATATGCCATTCTGGCATTCTGGAAGAGGATAGGTGTTTTGGGGCTTGGCATGAATAACAATTTACTAGAGATAATAATTAATATTATTCTACCAAATGAAAATACTTGACAATGCAACTTCATTCACTGTTGAAATTGCTTAGCATCATTGAACGGTTCTGCACTTAATGATGTATTTTACAGACTGTCCAACATTCTTTGTTTTCTTAATGTGAAATTTAAATGACAAGATTTTCATGGCATTAGATAACTTCAATGTAGAAGAGGCTGTTATGAAGCCCCAGCTGTTCCTAGATCCTGGTTCAAATATCAATATGAGTTTGATACTGAGGGGGCTATTTACTATGTAAGGCTTAACCAGCTGGGCTCTGAGCCAATGCAGCAGAAGTTAGTTACCGAGGCGTTAATCGTATTTTCTTTTGGTTTCTGACACAAACTGCAGCTTGTGAAAAATGCCAAAATGCTGGCATGGGGCTGAATTCACAGAGCAATGATCCAATGAATAACTGAGCTGAGCTCCATTGACATTTTGCTTTGTGCTACTCAATGCAAAATATGGAGCAAGACGTAGGAAGTGACTTATCAGTCAATCAAATGGATTTTAGTGATTGCCCTTTGTGCCTGAGAAAACATTTTGTTCATTGAACGAATTTATGTTTGTAACATTTCATTCATATTCAGTTAGGCAGCCAAACAGCAAGGAAATAGCACATATCAATTGTGAAAATAATTAATTAAATCAGTATAAAATACATTCCCATGTAAACTAGAAGCTGAATTAATCTTTGGTTCTGAGGCAACTAGTTCAAAAGCAAAAACAGCTGCTGTTCTATATAGGAAGCATCTTTAAGACAAAATAACTTCCAAAGCCATTTTGCCATCTTGCTTATCTTGGCCATTTAATTTCTATACATATGGATACATTTATTAAAATTAACACTTTGCAAGATTGTTAAGAGACTCTTAAAAGTCTAGAAATGCATATATTTTGGTTACCTATTTGCCCCACGTTTTTTTGGCAAAGTCATCGTTAATCTGTTGGGCATTTTTACCCCAGCCTAACTCAATCCCAGCCTACTGTTTTGCAAAAGTGATGACCAGGCTGGAAACATGGCAACTTTGTATTACCCCAAAATTGTATCATTTTGCATGCCTTCGGCAACGCATAAGAACTTGCTTCACGGAGCTCAATGAGTGTCATTTCAAATGCTCATAAAGGAGAATTTAACATGGCTTCCCAATTCTGATGTACATGTCTAATTTGCTATAGTTGTGCCCCTAAAGAGTACCTGTCACCACATTTCCACATATACAGCTGGTGACAGGTTCCTATAGAGCCCTATTAACTAACTGGCCTTCTTTTGGCTAAAATTGTTTCCTTCACTTCCCCATGAATCAATTTTATCTTATATTACCTGGATCAGAAGATACGCGTCTTGCTTGACCGGTCCCTCCCATCTACTCCTCCCCATACCTTATGTCTCCTTAATATTCAGCAGTTCAAGTCATGTCACCAAAATGATGTCATCAAAGGTCTTGTACCCTTTAAATTTGTAAAATGTACCCCATGATTCTGGTCACATGAAATTACAGCAGCCTCCATCGATTTCTACACATCTCCATCCTCTACAGAGGCTGCTGTGATTTCATGTGATCACATACATACAGTACAGTACAGTTACAGTTTGCTAATGGGAGAAGGTTAAAGGACCTGAGATAATGTCACTCTGGTCAAATGACATGAATGAAACTCAAGGTAGAACCATCAGTCAAAATAAGGGTGCATGGTTTACTGACAGCCAGGAGAGAAAAGAATCAAATCCAGAAGACATGAGACAAAAAAGTTAATTTGCATAGCAGAAAAGCAACTGTAAATAAAGCACAGTACCTCAGCTAATTTTAGGTGATATGCGGAGGACTTGCAGCCCTTTATCAACAGGCATGATTAGTCAAGATGGTAAAATTCTGGTGACAGGTCTTTAAATTAATAATTTTATTTTTTGTTGCACATATTGTACTGCCATGCGCCACATATATTTGGGCAGATTTACTTACGCGGTCCATTCGCGATCCAGTGGTGCGTTCTCTGCGCTGGATTCGAGTCCGGCCGGGATTTATTAAGGCAGTTCCTCCGCCGTCCACCAGGTGGCGCTGCTGCGCTGAAGAGCATCGGAACGCTCTGAAGTTCACCGAGCCGGGCTGATTGAAGGTAAGTGTAAGCTCCGCGACAGATTTTTTTTTAAATGCAGCGTTTTTTTCGAATCCGGCGGTTTTCATTTGGCCCCGCCCCCCTATTTCCTGGGGCAATTGAGGGGAAATCGGCGCAAATCGGAAATATTCGGGTAACACGTCGGGAAAACGTGAATCGGCCCTTAGTAAATGACCCCCAATATGTCTGTGTGCCACGTTATTCCATAACAGTGTAGAAGCGTGCAGCTCGCCGTAAAAGCCTCAGTCGTATGTATATACGACTATTACACAGGTAATATATTAAAGTGTCATGGTATGTTCAGAAAGCATAGAGCGTGTGCCACTTGTAATGTATCAATGGCACACACACAGAAAATCTGAGCATCATTTGAACAAGAAAAAGAAATGTGATATGCGGCTCTATGGTATCAAAAGTATGACAATCTTTATTGAGAACAAAGGATTACTTATACAAAACACTTAAAAAATGCAATATACACAGTCAAATTCAATGGCAAGGAGGTCATGGGTACAAGCCACCTAAACCAACACAACCAAATCATATGGTCAGCCAACCAAATCTTGCCTGAATAGCCCTAAATACTAAAAAACGCCATGTTGAGTAATGGTAATGTGAATACCAATATTATTAAACAATATTAAATGTCACAATTATTGTATGTATCAAAATGGTACTACAGCATGGTATATTCTATAATAATGCAGTGTTCAAGATCAAGTGAACAATCAAAAAACCTGAGCCAATGGTATCCAATGCAAGAGATGGGCAAGTGAACAGGCAGCACTACGTGGACAGGGGTGGGAGGCTCCATGCGTGTTTGTCATCCCACAGAGATATGTTGCCTCCTTCCTCAGGGGTATGTAGCCTCCTTCTTTTAGAGCTCACAAGTGAGCTCAAACCAATTTAAGATGTTCAGAAATCACCGAATAGAACTGAGGCATTGGTGAATAGTACAAAAAGTCATACAGTTAAAAATGTGTCGCACCATCTGACTGAGCAAACAAATGCCCATTTCAGTGCAGAAATTTCAATACATGAAGAATAGTGCAACCATGCCACAAAATGGTTGCATGTGACACAAATGTGGTGTGGACATTTAAAAACAGATGCAAGCGCTTTGCACTGCAAAGAACAAATAAAACAATAAAAGTGTTGCTCGTCCCTGATTGTCTGAGCTATTCATAATGTCCTGGATGGATCTACCAATCATTCAACACGTATTGTTCAGAAATAAAGTGCAGTATGAGCGGAGCTCACTTGTCTTTTTCTTTCTCTGTATTCCAATATATATTTGGTTCTTCATAGCTGGTTGAACAACACAACTAAAATCTTCAGTGAGAATAAGACACCATTCAGGTATTCCTCTTCAAATATCCATCGTAGCCTGTGTCATATTCAATAAAAGCGATAAAAATGTGCATATCATAAATCTACGAGTCATTGCCATACCCAGCTCTGTGGTGGATATTTGAAGAGGAATAACTGTATTGGTTTTGTGTCTGAATGGTGTCTTATTCTCACTGAAGATTTTAGTTGTATTGTTTATCCAAGCACAATTCTTTGTGTTTCAGCTGGACATCAACATAAATCCTGAACACCCACTTAACTGACATAAAAGTATTTGTGTTCCTTCTATCTATGATATTACCATACATTTAATTGTACTGTGTATTGTGATGCTGCAGGTATAGTATGTCTGCATAGTCTCTCTACAGTAAATGTATTCCACCAGTTTAGTCTCACACACATAAGAAAAGACTGTTGAATATGTTTTGAAGTACATGAAAAGGTGGAGAGATGATGTGCTGAAGCCGTTCAAAGCAAAAGACTGTACACTACCTACTTATTGATAACTGCTGTAACCTTCAGATAATTTAGTTTTAATCTTCCTCTGTACAACAGTCATGGTTTTTTTGGAAAAATAGAGGATTAATGTTCACCTACTTTGGTGATTTGGTAAAACACTATTCTAGTGGCATTGTGCACCCCCATGCAAAATGTCTGTTAAAAGTTGATCAATGTAGATTACATTATTTCTGAAAAAAACAAGTGACCATACATTGTTCTCTAATTTTAATTTCTAGTGTATATAGAGTATTTCACAAGGAGACCTAATGGATGTGTCTCAATAGCAATATCCTAGAAACAGCCCTCTGTGCAAAAATGTCAAAAGGGTCTATAATAAGACTCTAGGTATGTATAATCAGGCCAACACCTTGAAAAACTGAAACCTCAAAAATCAAAGGTTGGTTTCTATGACCTATATGATCATTCAAATAGCTAAGGAACAAAAATTAAAACAAGTAAAAACACACTCAACAAATGTCTGACTGCTGGGAGTGTTTATAACACAAGCATGAATCTCCCCAACATACCCCACATCCCTATAGGGTATATAGATCCATTCAAAAACCTTTTTATGGTTCAATAACCAGAGATCATCAGAATTTTGAATAAACAACAAACCTAAGCATGGTATAGTTACCAGACCATAGCATGACGAGCTAGGAATACTTGGGCAAGGATGAAACCAATCGGACCCAAGGGAGAGCCCTGGCAGTCCCAGTGGTCACACATTTGTTCAGTGTGTTTTTATTTGTTTTAAATGAATAGCAATTGCATTTTATATGCTTAATCTGTTTGAATAATTATGGGGCAGATTTACTTACCCGGTCCATTCGCGATCCCGCGGCGTGTTCTCTGCGGTGGATTCTGGTCTTCCGGCGATTCACTAAGGTAGTTCCTCCGACATCCACCAGGTGTTGCTGCTGCGCTGAAGTTCATCGGAATGCATGGTTCTTCACCAAGCCGGGCCGAGTGCAGGTAAGAGCGAGTCCAGCAGCACTTTTTTTTTTAAATGCGGCGGATTTTCCGAATCCGTCGGGTTTTCATATGGCCACGCCCCCCGATTTCCGTCGCGTGCATGCTGGCGGCGATGCTCCACAATCCGATCGTGTGCGCCGAAATGCCGGGGCAATACAGAGAAAATCGGCGCAAAACGGAAATATTCGGTTAACCTGTTACAAAAACTCGAATCGGGCCCTTAGTAAATGACCCCCATTGAATACATTATATAGGCCTTTTTTAACAGTAACCTTGAATCTTTGCTAAAAACCCTCAGTCATAATTCCATACAAATCTACCAAATTTAGTCTTACAATCAGCAGAAGACAGTTGGAAAAGAGTGTAATTGTATGATGACTCCAGGGGTGAATTAGCTCATTCTGGGGTTTCAAGTATAGTTGTGCATGGGGGTCCAACTATCGCAAGGTTCTGCACATTATAGAAGAGAAATTAGTCTTTTATAGGTTGAAAATATAGTATTACCCTGTGAAGGACAATTAGTAACACATAGGGAGAATAGTGTCCCTTAGTCTGTCATCTCCGCTCCTGGTGTTGGGCTGATGCTGCACAGCAGATTTTTGTTTTGTGTTCTGGGCATGTAGTGATATAGGGCTTGCAGTTGCCAAACCTGGGCTTTATGTGGGTTCGATTGATGTTGTTCAGGTTTTGTTTTGTACTATATTTTCTTTATGTTATGCTGTATATATTGTATATATTGTATATAGTGGGTTGTGGGACATAGTGTTAGGTTGGGAGGGGGGTGATGGTGGTGGGATTTTGGGATTTATGAACTGACCTTGGACACTGGTCAGGACTACTTAGCACAAACTTTGGACGTTAGACCAGTGTCTGAGGGGAAGGGGAGGGTGAGGGCGAGGGATCTAGTGCAGTGTAGTGTTATGTGTATTCTGTGTTTGTTATATATTAAAAAAATGGGTGTGGGGTGGTTTGTTATTAGAGGGTGTGGGGTGGGTTTATGTATATTTATGGTCGTTTATGTTTATTTGGGGGTGTGGCTTGTTGTTGTTTATTGGTTTGGTTTGGGATGTATTAATTGGTTGGGTGGGGGTTGTGGTATTTGGTGTTTATTCATTTTGGTGTATTATAAGTTTTAACAGACCTTAATGACGGCTTAATCAATGAAAGTACACAAATTAACATGAAAATGTGGCCAAACCACCTTGGCTTTTGAAGTTTTTACAGGCTACTCATACATAGCTTTTTCTGTTTTTTAATCCGCTCTCTGTGTACAAATCTATACTTCAGCATAGGTGCTGTTGACAGTAAGCAGTAGATTTCTCATTATTAGAAATGTCTGTACAGACTCTTTAAAGGAAAGAGATAATCTGGTTGGCAGAGCAAACTGCTCTATCTGTACTGAATAGTCGCTGGTTGACCCTCATCATGCACTTTCAAATTTCTGAAAAATTGGCTTCTAATTAGTAACTTTTTTCTTCCTTTTAAGCATTGCTTTATAATTGATGCCACAATGTCTTAGCTTGAAGCGAATCATCGCAGCTGAAGATGAAACACATAGTAGAAAAAAGGATTAAGGTGCCAAAGTGAAATTACAATGGCAATCAATCTACAACAATCACCGCCAGTGTTTGGTGTGTAGGCCTAACGGAAATAAATGCTGTTACTTTTCACCCATCCCCTCCTTTACATCTAGGAAAAATGACATTCCATTTTGCTTGAATAATACACATTATTTAAGTTATGAAATATTAATCAAGAATAATTAATTCTGGTGCAGCAATGTTTTTCCTCTTCTTTTAGGATTTGGAACAGTCATGCTGCACTCTCGGGTCTGCTAACCTTTGTAACTTTAATTTCATCAAGCAAGATATTGTTAATTATTTAACGTTAACAGCAGGTATAGACTTCTAGCTAAGTATTTTTCCTGCTTCTTTCATGTGAGGATATATGTGTATTTCTCAAAGGTGTCTTGAGAAAGAATTGATTGAAAGCAAGCACAGTAAGGCTAGATGGAATGTCAGGATCTTGCCTTTATCATCCACTGCTTTACCTTGATCTAACAAGTTCAAGAAAAGTTTCAAATTTTCTTTGAGTCATTTTTTTTACATCATCTGCTATGAAAGAACAGTTTGGTTACATGGAGAAGGAGATGTTAGGCTTTGCTCACATTGTATTTTTAATCTACTTTGAGCCTACATATTGTTCTTATGTCTATTATATTTACACTGTAAGTTTGGGATGATTTAGACTCATATGTAAATTCTGTTTATGGTAAACAAAACTGTACATTCCTTGTCTTACAATGTTCTGGTTCTAGGTGCCATGAAATTAATCTGCAGAACTAAGGCACTATGTTTAGCTCCGTAAGCAAGAAACAAATGCCCACATAGCAGCAGGGTGCTGCAAGGTGATGAATGATTGGTGTCTCATAGCAATTAAGAAGGTGGAGTCCAAGGAGAAAGGGTGCGGGCAAGCAGACAAAGAAAATTGTGTCCATCACTCCAATTCATGCAATGAAACGTCACGTTTATTTTATCATAATAAAAATAGGTACTTGGACATAGTACAAATGGAGTCCAATTGCATTAACTGGAGTGCTGGATACAATTTTTCTTCATTTGCTTGCTGGAAATTCCCTTGCGGATCAACATGGTGGCCTCTATCTGTGCACCCTCTTCAATGGACTACATAAAAACATGCAACCTTTGTGAGTGAGCTGACTTTTTTCTTAGGAAGGATTCTGGTTGAATAGACCTATACAGAGGTCACCTCAGTCATCAACGGCATCTACAGTATAGAGAAATATATATAGAGGGGGTGCTGTTACATATTTTACCTATAATAGTATATCATACATATGCTTTGTCTTTTGCTGAATACAGATGTTTAAAGAACAGTGACCATTTCTCCCTTTCAAACAGGTCCACCCACAGTAAAAATGAGGAGAAATTGAAGTGTCAAGAACATTGTTGGGCTACAGTACATTTAGACTTAATGCAAATGAAAACTGATTGAGCATGGAGACACACATGTGTGGTATTCTATAGCATATTTTCCCACAGATGTCACAGCTGGTGCTTAAGATCTTGCATAAGCATGGATTGGTGAAGCTGAATCCTAGTTTTTAAATGCTTCATATATGTATAATAGCAGGTTTGGCAGAACTCTTGTACATTAATTAACCGAGTTAGGCACCCTCAAAGATCAAATAGTGGAAGCATATACTGTTAATAGGCCAAAAGAAGGACAAAAAAAGCACCTCAGGGAGATTTTGGACTTTATGGACCTGCAGCTTAGGGTCCTAAATTGCTCTGTAACATCTCTGTTCATGGCTGCTCATGGCTCTTGTATGATACTTCAATGAAACCAGAGTAACATAGCTTGATAGTGCATGCACTATACCTGCAGAAATGTAGTGAAGTTTTGTGTATTATGCTTTCTTCATTGAAGCATCATGAGGGAACCAAGAGCTCATGATGAAGGTAAGTATGCTCCACCAGAAGAGAACTATTCTATGGTGATTAGGGGCATACAACCACTGCTTTGATGGGTGGTTTTACTGTCTCACGTCACTCTGTTAGGTTCCCTATAAGTATTTTCATATTTCCTTTTCTGCACACTATATGTACACACATTGCCATGCTGTTTGGAGACTGTCACCTGTCACTGATGCACCCGCGATCCTTGTCTTGGATAGCGGGCACACCTGTGTCCCTCTATGTGTCGCGGTCCCTGCTGCCGCCGGCTCACCTAGGCTCACCTCTCTACACTGCTGGCTGTACTCCTGCTAGGTACTCCTGGACTTAAAGAGCCAACAACCACCTTATTGAAGCTCGTTAATATGGCTCCACCTTATAATCCGGCACCTCCCTTCACTCCCCGCTGGATCTTCAGCATCATTTCCTGCTAAGTAAAAGCCCCCAGTGTTCCTTGTTTTTCCAGTGTACCTCTGTGTTCCTGCGTTACCAGAGTTCCTCCATGTTGCTACCATTCCTGTGTCCTGCTGTGCCTTCCACAGTTCCTGTCCTGCTGTGCCTTCCAGAGTTCTTGTCTAGCTGAATGTTCAGTCCGTGCCACGTTACCAGTGTTCCTCCATTTCCTGTTGTCATCTGCGGTTTGGACTGATTCCTGCTTTTCCTGCCGCACTACCTTGGCTACCACCGCGGGCCTAGTCGAACCGTGGAATGACCTGGTGGCACCCTGCTGCAGCAAGACCATCCCGCTTTGCTATTTAGACTCCGGTCCTGGGTTGTGGCTAGCTCCATCACCTCTCGCGGGGGTCCAGAGGGTCCACAGACTCTTCCCCTAGAGACTCTCAGACAGCTCACCCCCTCCGAACTGTGACATCACCATTATTTGGTAACTGTCATGAGGATTTAGGCCCAGAAACAATCACTAATCTGGTATATATGCCAGTGCCAGGTTCATTCTGATATCCTTTCATATTCTCTGAGATTTAACATTACGCAAAAATACTTTGAATGTTAGAAACTATTGACCAACAAGATGTCATGGAGGCAGTGAGCCAATGAAGTTTGGATGGTAGTTGACTGTATCCTATCATAATGCTCTTGACTCCTTACAGGTATATTAAAAGTACATATTCAATGTTTTATATTTAATATTATATTTTGTTTTATGTTAAATTATTCAAAATGTAGAGGTGTATCAAAGTAATCCAAGGTTGTTAGCAGCTTCTGGGACTAAATCCTCATGACAGGTTCCTTTTATTATCAGTCAGTTGCACCAAGTGGGGTTCACAGTTATATTAACTTAACTCAGTCTTGTTCTATTACATAATAAACAGTGCAGGTTAAGGTGCAGTATTATAAAAGAAAGTTTTGAGTATTTTCAGATTATTTCAAGAATTAGTCTTCTCCTCTGACCTATTCACCATTCACACATATCCACTGTGCTTCCATTTTGCTATTAGAAGAGTTTATGTATTCTGAATGCAATTTTAAGGCTTATGACTCTGGTATACCATACGCCTTTGTGATTTGATAGATGTCCAAGCATGTCTGTGTGTTTTATGTGGTATTGAAATTCTAAGACACATCAATGGAGCTCTTCCAGATTCACTGAAAAAAGAAAAGATATATCTTTTCTTAATAGTATCAAAAACTTTTTTTTCAGAACAAAGAACAAAATGCATGAAATGATGGATCTTTGTAATTGCAATATGTCATATATTTTGTTTATTAGTTTAGTCTATGTGATACAGTAATTTTAGTGTATCACATAGACATTATACAGAGTCTGTAAATTACACATATTACTACATATTTGCAGTAGTCTTTTTTTCCTCCTAGCACTATAGCCTAGAGCCACCGTATGCACTAACATTGTAGAATCAGCATTGCAAGTTTTTGAAGACCAATTGTTTTATTTATCGCCCCTTCTGTGTCTTTAGCTGTGTGGGAAATAAGCCTACAAGCTGTTTCTCCTCTCTAAATGGATTCTATGCAAAAAACTAAATTTTGGATTGATATTACAGTAACTCCTGTGAAGTATGGTATCAAATAATGAAGCTGGAACCAGAAGCCCATTAACAGAACATTCATATTGCCCCATACAGATGCATTATACAGTGCCAAGACTAACAATGATACTTTTCAACTTTACTCAAACTTTATTTGTGGCAGTAGTTTTAGGCAGAGCCTGTGGTTGTCAGTAAATGGCTAATTAACTGTTAGAGATTTCCAATTGCTTCTCTGAGGATCTTATGCTGTAGCACACATCTAGAAGTAATACATACAATAAATGGAATATCAACAATTTTATTTACTTATTAAAACCAGAACTGTAAAATCTTCTCCCTTAACCTTTTGTTTAACCTTAAATGGAAAAATATTGATTTGATCAATACATTTCTATCAGAGAGCTTTAACCTGACCCATTCACCATTCCTAAATATCTACTGTCCATCCATTTTGCTATTACAATCCTTAATAGTTGATGCGTTCTGAATGCAATCTTTAGGCTTATGACACTAGTATACCATATACCTTGGTGATTTGATAGATGTCCAAGCATGTGTGCATGTTTTATGTGGTATTTAAATGCCTAGACACATCAATGAAGTTCTTCCAGATTCACTGCAAAAAGAAAAGATATATGTCTTCTTTATACCTGCTATTTTTTTTAAACATTGTTAACTATTTTAAAAGATTTTTTTAATAAAAAGTGAATAATAAAGATACAAAGTCTTCGGGTAGAGAGTAATTTAGGCCCTACTCCCTCACAAACTCTTTTACATGTGTGTGCTATCCATTGATTCACTTAATAGCATGAGGATAAATTCATTTCTATGGTTTCCAGGACCCTGTGTGTAAGCCATCTGTCCGGACTGTAAATTATATAGCAGGTTCTTGCATGTATCTGTAGCTTAAACAGTCTTCATTGCAGTCATCAGTGGGTGAACAACATCGCAAATGGATGCCAAATGGGGTAAAAAAAAATCAATTGTTTATAGCCCGGAAAAGCATATGTTTGTGTCCTTGAAGGCTTGAAGAATAAATCAGAGAGTTCTCAATACAGAAATCATCAAAGGATTATTATAAAACATGAACCTTGCCGTTACATTTTAAAATTGTCAGTGGTTGGCATCTTTAACAATTATAGTTTGCCACTCCAGTCAATTTCTGTAAAAAAATGCATATTATATTACAAAAAGTGCCATGTATTTTTTTAAAAACTAAATTGTACTATTTTTAAGCATCTTTTGAATAGTCTTTTGCTTTCCTTTCTGCTTATATTGGAGGAGCGGAAGTGTAATTTGAAATCAGTAAGTCATGTTGAGAAGCAACACTTGCACTTTCAATTTTCATTTGACTTGTCACAAGCTGAAATTATTTTTAGTTTTAGCAAATGAGATTTTTGTTTCATACTGTTCACTGCAAAAGCCTCACTGAGAATTTATCAGCCAGCTGCACTGTTATTTGCAATCATAAGGAAATCTCTTATCTGCAACTCTCAATGGCAACTACATGAGCAATATAAATGTTTTGTATTCACTTTTTGCAGAAAACTCACAGTTCATTTGCCAACAGTGATAAAAGCGGGAGACAAAGCAGGCCACTCAGTGTACTGTACAGAGAACAAAATGATGGAGCTTTGTGAGTAAAGTAATTGCAATCTGTCATATATTTTGTTTATTAGTTTAGTCTATGTGATATGATAATTGTAGTGGGAAAGCATAATACAGAGTCTGCAAATTGTAGACTACAGCTTTGCAATAGTCTTTTTTTTTCCTCCTAACACTAAATCCTAGAGCCACTGTCTGCACTAACATTGTGGAATCAGCATTGCACATTTCTGAAGACCAATTGTTTATTTACTGCCCCTTTTGTGTCTTTTGCTGTCTGGGAAATAAGCCTACAAGCTGAAATTTTGTCCAATAGTTCTATAGAAAAAATGAATAGTTGGCACTCACCATTGAAGGTTAAAGCATCATTTCTTTATTTACCGATCTTTAAAATGCATACATGCGGTCAGGGAGAGGGAAGGACACAGGTAGCAGTGTGAGAGGGATGAATCGTTTTGCGCTGTCTTAGCACTTCATCTTGCCATCTCACACTGCTACAAGGGTCCAGTGCTACGAACTCTATTAATACATCACTCTACAGAAAAGCAACCATCGCAACCATGTAATACACAATTTGCCACTTGGAGAACTTATAAGGGCAAAATTTAGTTGCAGCAGCGAATATCTATACAAACAAGAAGAAATAAATATGAGAGATAGACTGACAAGTAGGGGATACACTAAACAGATACTAGACGTAGCAGCAAACAAAGTAGAAAAAATGGATAGACAAGTGTTGATACACCAACAAAAAACAACAGCTAAGAGAGACAATACAGATCAGTCTTCTCTACGCCTTGTAGTAATGACTATCATGATATTATAAAAATAATTAAAAAATATCTACCTGTCCTTACAGGAGATGATAAATCCTATGCCATACTCAAAAAAAGCTGTCGTTTTGTGTCACACAAAGCAAACACAATAGGAGGTATCACATCACCATCAGTATATACTAATAAAATGCACCAACCCTCCACATGGTTAACCAGTAAAGGTTCCTATCCCTGTGGAGGTAATAGGTGCAACATATGTAAATACATGACCCCCACTAAACAATTTTCTTCTTGCCAGAACCAGGAAACATACAGCATTTTTACTATTATCAACTGTAACTCGAGTTATGTAGTGTATTTAGCTGTATGTGTCCAATGCAACATTCAGTATGTAGGCAGCACCATGCATCCGCTAAAAACTAGAATAGCCAAACACATACGGGATGGCACTAAAGTTGATAACTTAATTGTCAAAAACACATCGTGCTTATCCAAACATTTCATTCAAATGCATCAAGGGGATGTATCTAAGCTACGTATAACAGCAATCAAAAAAGTCATGGCCCCAGCACGGGGTGGAGATAGAACACACAAATTAAGAAATAGAGAAATATATTGGATCCTCAAATTAGATACCCGTAATAATAATAGATTAATAATAGTAATTAATAGTAATAGTAATTAATAATAGATCTGATACACTATATTTCTATTAACATACAAAATAATAACAAAATAATGGGTTGCTTTAGAAGTACATACAAACGACAAAAATGCCCTTTCCTTTTCTCCCCTACTGCTCATGTCTTCCTAAACTGTCTAACAACCCCACCCATTTTTTAGCATCAGTACTATGTCTTAGCCATAGGCAGACAGACCATGAATAAGGGCAACATGCAAGGTTATGCCCGAAACGCGTAGGTCTGCTACCATGTACTTTTTAACAGAGAGCACTATGACCATCTAGCACATATGGTGTACTCCATGTTTTTCTTTGCTTTTTTACTATTTTTGTGGAACAAAATAAAGAATATAAAGTTTTAACTTAGCTGCTACAAGTGCTGGATCCACCTAATCATTCTTCTAAGTTTCACACCTGGAGCGGCACAGGATTTGTTTTCTACATAGACCCGGGCACCGTTCACACTGGTCTGTGGATACCGAACATAGAACTGCTACCTACGAAATATCGGCTGGAAAGGTGAGCTGAAGGCTTCTATTTACCTTTTACATCTATATTTTCTCATAACTCTGTGTTTTCCCTTGGTTGTATGTCCCCTGTCAACAGTATTACAATATATTTATTTTTCTAATCTGGTTTTATTTCTTGATTGCATATTTCTTCAATTCGCTTTTTTGTACTCAACATTTGGGGCTGCCTTCTTCCTTCTTACCAGCATTTTCTATACCTTAACTTTATGTCCATACACGGAAAAAGTATGGATCTGACCCATAGATGTCTGAGAAAGCTTTCTAGACTTGCTCTGTGCATGGAGGCTGTCAGAGCTCACTGAATGGCTCTGAATGGGATGTGCTTGAAAATGATACCAGGCCTGCCTTTCATTGACAGCTGCCCTTCAGGATATTTTCCATAGGAAAATTTGGGTGTGAGTTTGAGTTCATTTTGTGTGCAGCTGTGGCCTTAGTAATGGACGGCTGAGCCAGTCAGCTGCTGGGGGCGGCATTCAATACTCCCTTTATATTCTATTCAGTTCCATCGGAGGTTATTGGTTATACAGTTGTTGCACTTTGTCTATATCTTGTGCTATTGCTTTGCTTGCTATTCCATGTAGCCAACCTCAGCTATGTTTGTTTGACCATTCTCTCTCAATACAATTCTGTGCCTCGTCGCCATCTTGGATTCAAGCAAGTTATTTCTAATTTCTCTTGTCTGTCTTTTATCTGTTGTTTGTTCTGTGTTGTTATTCCCAGTGTGACACCTCTTTCCCTGGTTCAGACTTGTGTTTGGTTTTCTGTGTTCTTGTGTTGACACTGGTCTGTCATTGTCTTCCTGTTACTTGCCTGCCCAATCATCCAGCAGTTGCCAGATGAAGTAAGCTTCCCTTTCAAATGGCAGGGTCTTTCAGGGTCTGTTAACAGGTTCCTGATAGTGGGTTTGCCCTTTACTAGGATGGTTTAACTGCTGTAGGCAGGCCCTGTGCTCTTGTTACCACTGGATCTATAGAGCAAGTGGCAGTTCTGACTCCCGTATCCACAGCAAAGCTATGCTTCATACTACACAATGATTAGCGCGGGTTCTGGAGAAACTGTAGTGATGTCCAAAGACATTGTTGCAGACTGGGGACCCACGCCTTCCGTCAGCGGGTGGTTAGCAACAAGTTTAAAAAGAAACTTCATAACTTGCTTCCAGATGGTAAATAAGTTCTCATTGTCATGTGACATCACATTAATCAGAGCTATATGTTATAATGAGACATGCACCTGTGTGACATCACATGACCAGGGACATCTTTCTATCCACTGCAAGTAAACAATGAAACTTCCCATTAAATGACAGCAAGCAGACATCTAGAGAACTGTAAATATGTTTCAAAATTGCATAACTTTTTATTATACAAATAATAACTTTAACATAACAACAGAAATTTATTGAGGCACAACTTATTTTCTTCAAAAATTACCTTAAACACTTTGAAGAAAGAAAAAGCTGGATCTATACTTTCTTGTACCCTCTTCATTTCATGACAGCATTGTGTGCCAGTTATCTTGATAAATGAAATATCCAGGATAAATGTACCTTGCTCACCCCTCACAGTTTTATTATAGTGCTAGGAAATAGTGGGAAGAACATCTTACAAAGCAGTCATCCTCTGCTCAACTGTCTGGTACAGTACAAAGTTAAAACTTAACAAAGTTAACAGCTTGAGCCAAGTGTTGCATAAAAAGAATTAGTGCTATATAAAAATAGCAATTGGTATATAAAAACAGAACAAAAGTTCTACATAAAAATAAAGAGGAAAATTCATCATTACAATATCTCTTTGCCTTGGTTGTCTATGATCAATTCCATTTTTGTTTTTTTGTTTTTAATTCATCAAGTGTATGTTGTTGCGTTTGTTTTCTTTTAATTTGTGTCATGATTTTAGTTTTTTTTGTGTTTGTCACATAATGTTCTTTTTCTGCTGCAAATGTCCCTCTTGATAAATGTCTTGATAAATTTGGCAGTGTTTTTTCCTGTTTCTACACCAGAGGGTGACTGGGGTTATTTTGCACCAAAACATGCAACTAAAATTTATGTCAAATCGCAACTCATGAATTTAGTTCAGGATTGTGAAAATTAGTCTGTGAGCCCCATTTGGGGACAGCGACTAATTTGGCAACCTCTGTGTGGCACTGCATAATCTGTGTGCGCTATATAAATAAAAGAATTATTATTATTTATACTGAACTCCATATTGATGGGCAGATATAACCATTATGGCACCATCAAGTTATATAAAGACTAATACTGTACAACAAAAGACAAACAATCTTATGTGGCTTTTGTGACGATGTACCTATAGCCTAACCTGCATTACATCATAACATCTATAATATACACTCACCGGCCACTTTATTAGGTACACCTGTCCAACTGCTCGTTAACACTTAATTTCTAATCAGCCAATCACATGGCGGCAACTCAGTGCATTTAGGCATGTAGACATGGTCAAGACAATCTCCTGCAGTTCAAACCCAGCATCAGTATGGGGAAGAAAGGTGATTTGAGTGCCTTTGAACGTGGCAGGTTGTTGGTGCCAGAAGGGCTGGTCTAAGTATTTCAGAAACTGCTTATCTACTGGGATTTTCACACACAACCATCTCTAGGGTTTACAGAGAATGGTCCGAAAAAGAAAAAACATCCAGTGAGCGGCAGTTCTGTGGGCGGAAATGCCTTGTTGATGCCAGAGGTCAGAGGAGAATGGGCAGACTGGTTCGAGCTGATAGAAAGGCAACAGTGACTCAAATCGCCACCCGTTACAACCAAGGTACGCAGAAGAGCATCTCTGAACGCACAGTACGTCGAACTTTGAGGCAGATGGGCTACAGCAGCAGAAGACCACACCGGGTGCCACTCCTTTCAGCTAAGAACAGGAAACTGAGGCTACAATTTGCACAAGCTCATCGAAATTGGACAGTAGAAGATTGGAAAAACGTTGCCTGGTCTGATGAGTCTCGATTTCTGCTGCGACATTCGGATGGTAGGGTCAGAATTTGGCGTCAACAACATGAAAGCATGGATCCATCCTGCCTTGTATCAACGGTTCAGGCTGGTGGTGGTGGTGTCATGGTGTGGGGAATATTTTCTTGGCACTCTTTGGGCCCCTTGGTACCAATTGAGCATCGTTGCAATGCCACAGCCTACCTGAGTATTGTTGCTGACCATGTCCATCCCTTTATGACCACAATGTACCCAACATCTGATGACTACTTTCAGCAGGATAATGCGCCATGTCATAAAGCTGGAATCATCTCAGACTGGTTTCTTGAACATGACAATGAGTTCACTGTACTCAAATGGCCTCCACAGTCACCAGATCTCAATCCAATAGAGCATCTTTGGGATGTGGTGGAACGGGAGATTCGCATCATGGATGTGCAGCCGACAAATCTGCGGCAACTGTGTGATGCCATCATGTCAATATGGACCAAAATCTCTGAGGAATGCTTCCAGCACCTTGTTGAATCTATATATATATATACATACATCATATATTCACATGGTTTACAATCCTTGA
Source organism: Engystomops pustulosus (assembly GCA_019512145.1). Taxonomy (NCBI): domain Eukaryota; kingdom Metazoa; phylum Chordata; class Amphibia; order Anura; family Leptodactylidae; genus Engystomops; species Engystomops pustulosus. The sequence goes on along the minus strand of CM033642.1, from coordinate 195,142,288 downwards.
TCCTGGTGGTAGATTTCCTTCAATTATCTGCAATAGTGGCATTTTATTTTGCTACAAGGGTTTTTATTTATTTCTGCCAACATTATTGTCATCAAATTTATGTGTAATAGATGAAAGAATGCCTTTGTAAGCAGAGATTGATGTTGGGTTACCTATATGGAACATTATTTGGAATTTCAGCACAGATTTTTTGGTTCTCGGTTCTTATTTATAGGTAGACAGTTATTTTATCCATTCACTGATTTCCTTCTTACTGCAAACTCTCTATTATTATGCAGCCGCTGAAAATGTATGCTTTAATATTTCATGCTTTGGGAGATATAAAATTATCTTCCTGTGTAATGTTATGTTCTAGCACTGATAGAATTACAATTTCATTAAATTGTGTTTGAAATGTGGTTATTACTCGCTTTAATACAATTGACAAAACCTGCTGTAAAAGTCAATTTTGTAAAATTACACATTGGGGGGCATTAGCTAATGGAACTCTAAAATCTTCTACTTTTTTATTGGGAAATTATGGTTCCCAGCTTCTTTTATTAAAATCCTCAATAAATACCACAAACCTGTATCTTTAATGAAAATATATTTATAGCTCAGTAGGTATTCCAAGAGTTTTCAATCTATTCTGCTTACCTTGCCTACATATCAGGTGCATTTTTTATGATACCTTTTATGACACAATTTTATGTTGAAAATTTTTTTTCTGTCATTCTCTTATTATTCACTTTAAGAGGATATTAACCATTTCAGACCTTCGTGCTCCACGATGTCCTGTGATGTCATGGATAGGATTAACTAAACAAGAATTTATATAACCTTGCAAATTTTATTATTTCTGTGTTCGTAAACATTAAGACTTTTGGACTTATATGGAGATAATATTGCTACTCTCTTCCAAGTTGTTAAATCTTCACATTCTGATCTGTTTCACCTTTAGCATTTTTCAACCGTAGCAAACTATATACAAAATAGAAGGTACCTAAATTGCAGGGAACTAACTAATGGCACAATTACAAAACTCTTAATATATAAAATAAGCTAATTAAAAAATATTTGTTGGTTTAAAGATTTGGTACAAATGTGGTATTTTTCAGGAACCATATAGTGTCTAAATTGAAAAACTTTAAAGGAACCTGTCATCAGAGGCCCTTTTCTAATTTTTCATGCCCCCACAGACACTAAACATAATGGAGCAGATCACGCGGTGCGTTGTTCGGTGTGGAGAATGGTCCGGCACAATTCACTAAAATCGTGCGTCCGAGTTCCTTTCTGTGTCGCTGCTGCGCTGAGTTCACCTGCTTCTTCCCTGTGCATTTGAGTGCTTGATCTTGCAACACAAAACCTTTTTTAAATCCTGCGGTTTGTCTGAATCCGTCAGGTTGTCCGACGGCCACGGCCCACGATTTCTGTTGCGTGCAAGCCGGAGCCGATGCGCCAAAATCCGATCACGTGCGCCAAATTCCTGGGGCAATTGGGTGCAAAACGGAAATATTCGGGAAACACAACGAAAGTTTGTAGAAAACTGCACTAAAAGTGTTCTGCCTGTGTATAATCATTCGTTAAGAACGTGCGCCAGAAATCATGAATCTGTCCCTTCCCTGCACTAGCCAGACAGAGGTCACCAACTTTTTTGTGGTGCAGCTTTAACATAGGGTGTGTGACAGACTTTGCATCCTAAACACAGCGCACAAAATGTCTGAGTGCCCAAACGCCCCCTAATTTGTGTTGCATGGGGAATAATGCAGCTGTGCCACAAAAGGGTCGCGTGCGACACATTAGTGGCGCGGACACTTCTTAAATAACTGTGCAAGCAGTTTACACCAAATTGAACGTGCAAAGTCCTTCAGAAAACAGGTGGAAATTCCTAAGTAGATGTGCCCAAATATCCCCAAACAGTTTTTATAAAATTTCTGCCATTTTTGTTAAAAAGTTAAATTAGATCAAGGTTTTCCTGGTACCCTGCCAGCTTGTTACCTGGGTGTGTTAAACAAGGGATGCTGACCCCTCCTGGAAAACATGTGTGGTCAGCATCTTCTTCTGGACATGTGCAGATACAATGGCTGACAGCTGACCCATCTTTACTGCTATCTGCACATGTCCAGAAGAAGCTGCTGACTGCGCAATCGCAGAACAGGAAGAAGAGGAGATGGGGGCAAGGAGTGAAAGGGAGGATGGAGGGTTTTTTGTTTGAAATGAAAGAGCAATGAGCATTTTCCAAAGGTGGTGGGCCCTGTTCCTTGCTCCACATGCTCCAGAAAATCAGGAAACAATTGTGTATAAACAAGATAAAATTTGATCTAATTAATATTATTAATAAAAAAAAATCCCCGAAATGTTATGAAAACTGTTTGGGGATATGATGTTTTGTCTCTGTGGCATGGAAAATTCTAAAAAAGCCTCTGGAAATAGGTTCCCTTTAAAAGGAGTTTTGCAGCACAAGGTTAGCTTATCTCTTATGTAAAGAATAGGGGATATGTGTCTGATGTTTGGAGGTTCCATCTGGAGAACAAGGGACTACACAGTCAACCTGATTTTCATTTAATCCTGTAGGACTTCTCTAAAAGCCCTTCTGAAAGCTATTTTGGGCACCACCTCTTCACATTCTCAAATAGTTGTGTTTATTACATTATGTGTGTATTTGTGTATTACATTTTTACATCATGTATCTATTTGTATAACATTAAAATAACAACAAAAGGAGTCAGTTACGACATTAAAGAGGTTTTCCAGTATTAATATTTTGTTCATTACAGGTAACAGGTGTGTAAAACGGAGAAAGAACTTATACTTACCATGATTCTTACAGCTGATGCACCTTCCCATTACCGCCAGTCTGTATTTATATGCAAAGGTCAGTGGTAATGTTGCGTTGACAGTGTGTAGCTCCTACAGCTTGAAGGTGCAGCTTTCATTGGGATATAGCTTGTGCTCCCTGTTGATGTAACCTCTGAACCTCTGTATAACAACACAGGCTGGTGGTGATAAAAGATGTAACACTAGACTGGAGGTAACGAATGACATAAGTAGAAGCTTTTTTAGAATTTAACAGCACCTTGGTCCAGTAAAGAAACAATTACTTTTCTTCAACAACCCCTTTAAAGCAGTAATTGGTTCAACTGTGGAAAGGCCTATGTGCTCACCAGTCAAGTACAGGCGGTCCCCTACTTAAGAACACTCGACTTACATACGACCCCTAGTTACAAACGGACCTCTGGATATTGGTAATTTATTGTACTTCAGCCCTAGGCTACAATAAACAACTGTAACAGTTATCAGAGATGTCTGTAATGAAGCTTTAGTGTTAATCCTGATTCTTATGACAACCCAACAGTTTTAAAATCCAATTGTCACAGAGACCAAAAAAGTTCTGGCTGGGATTACAATGATAAAATATACAGTTCCGACTTACATACATATTCAACTTAAGAACAAACCTACAGACCCTATCTTGTATGTAACCCGGGGACTGCCTGTATTAATATCTGTTTTTACCAAGAATCTTTTGCCAAAAACCAGGCAAACTCACCTGAAAGACATGTCTCTTGTGATTCCCTGCACTAATATGAGTTGTCCCTACTTTTAGGGTTTATGGATTTGGATCATTTAAAAGTTTCTGTGCAGTAGTCTGAAGTTTTTTTTATTTTGCCTTTGATCAGTTGGAATACAAAAAACACAACTAAATATAAGCCTAACTTAAAGAAAGCTTTCCTTCATAACTGTAGCATACATATAAAATAACTCATTCCAGTTCCTAGGTCTGTATATTTCTTTAGCAATTACTGCAACCTATAGATTTGATCATTATGTGTTAGACTTCAGTTTCTCTAATTGGACGAGTGGAACTAGCAGCCACTAGGGGAAAACACAGCAAAGTAAAAGTCATGAAATAGAATCTGTAAGTGAACAAGTGATGTGTCATCTTGGATCTTAAGCATATTAATAACACTTGTGTAGGAAGCAGAGGAGCAAAGGTGGTTAGTATAAGCAAGCTCAATAAGGACAGTTGCTTGGGATGGAAACATCTTTTTTTATATTAACTCTTTGCCACACAGGGGAACATAGAATGTACCCATTAAATGTTATTTCTTAAATTTAACTGATGGACATTAATGGTAAACTAGACTTACTAGGGTAAATCCAGGGTAAATAAAGTGTCATGCAATCAACCAGACAGATGTGAGTAATCAAATTCCTACTATCTGATCTAGTAATTTATCATTTGAGAGTAACACATTGAGCATAATTTTATTACTTTCCTTAAATTATTACTAACTTCAAAAAAGTAAGCATGAAGTACATGAAATGCAAGCATTCTATACTTTGACATCAAAAAGCTCCAGTTGAAAGAGGTATTATGAGAAATGTATAGATGTTGGGCTCATAAATTCCCAGACAGGATAAACATGTTTTAAAAGAATGGGCACAGGATGGAAAATGTATTCCCAGCTAACAAGGCAGACAGACATATTTCAGAATCATGCATGTCATAATTTAAATTTAACTTCAACACCTATAATCCTGATATAATTATTGCTTGTCAAATAAGACATGCCATGCATGAACCTATAGTATGGTCTATGGCAGGGGTCGGGAACCTTTTTTGGCTGAGAGAGCCATGAACACCACATATTTTAAATGTAATTCTGTGAGAGCCATACAATATGCACATGCCTCCCAGTAGATATGTAGCCACAGCCCTTTCCCTCTAGTAGATAGGTAGCCCCAGTACATGACCCCCAGTAAATAAGTAGCCACAGCACATGCCCCCCCAGTAGATAGGTAGCCCCAGTACATGATGCCCAGTAAAAAGATACCCACAGCACATGTCCCCCAGTAGATAGGTAGACACAGCACATGCCCCCAGTAGATAGGTAGCCCCAGTACATGTCCCCCAGTAAATAGGTAGCCACAGCACATGCCCCCCAGTAGATAGGTAGCCCCAGTACATGCCCCCTAGTACATATGTAGCCACAGCACATGTACCCACATGACATGGCCCCAGTAAATAAGTAGCCAGAGCACATGCCCCCCAGTAGATAGGTAACCTTAGTACATGCCCCCTAGTACATATGTAGCCACAGCACATGTACCCAATAGACAGGTTGCCCCAGCACATGTCTCCAAGTAGATAGGTTGCCACAGCACATTCCTCACAGTATAATGGCAACCACGGAACACCCTTCCAGTAGACAGGTAGCACTATCACATGCCTTCTAGTAAATAGGTAGCCAGAGCACATGGCCCCCAGTATATAGATAGCCACAGAACATACCCACAGTAGAAAGGCAGCCGATACACATGCCCCCAGTAGATAGGTAGCCACAGCACATGAGCGCCCAGTAGATAGGTAGTCACAGCACATGCTCCCCAGTAGATAGGTAGCCACATCACATGCCCAAGGTAGATAGGTAGTCATAGCACATGCCCCCAGTAGATAGGTAGCCACAGCAAATACCTCCCAGTAGACAGGTAGTGCCAGCACATACTTGCCCCCCAGTAGATAGGTAGTGCAAGCACATGCCCCCAGTAGATAGGTAGGCACCATCTAATATTCTGTGCCATGTACTTGAAAGCTAGAAAAAAATTCTAAATGTGGTGGAGTTGGCAAAAAATACCACCTGAGCCATATTCTGATGGGCTTTTTTTATGGCTATTAATGTGCAGTCAAGATGATACAATTACAGAGATACTAAATTTATATAGTTAAGTTATTTATTAATACATAACCTTAAGTTAGCACATCTATAATAGACAGCTATAATTTTTTCATACTTCAGTGTACAGAGCTGTGTAAGATGGGATGTTGTCTTCAATTCTATCATTTTGAGAACTTACAGCCTTTTCCGATCTCATTTTATTCAAATTTTTATTTTTTGTTTTATGATTATTTTTATATGGGTTAAAGGTAAAAGGGGGTGTTTCTAATTATTTTCTTTTTTTTTTTTTTTTAGCTTTTTACAAACTTTTTAAACTTTACAATTTTTTACTTTTATTTCAGGCCCCCTAGGGTACTTAAACCTTAGGAGATGTGATGACTTATACAGTATACTGCCATACTATTATATTGCTGTATATTGCAGTGATATACTGCTCCCTCATTACAGTCGATTTTTGATGGCGAATGAAAGCTATAGGAGCCTCTGAAGCCTCTCAGCTGTCATAGCAATCGCTCTGGCCCCCTAAATGACACCACAGGGACACTGATCGGCCATCCAAGATGGTGGGGCCCATTTGTAGCACTGCTTAAGTGTCTCGGTCAGGTGCAACCGCAGCAACTAACAGGTTAAGTTGGCCATTTATTTTATTCCAAGTTATATACTCTGTTCACTGATATTGCAATATTGCAGCATAGCCTGATATTTCATTTTTACAATATTACTGACAAAATCCTTACAGTCCTACAATTTTGAAGAAACAATTAAATTCAAACCATACCATGAAATCATGTGTAAAAACTGCAGTTTCTGCTGTCACTATGTTGTACACACAGTAGTATCATAATGCAGAGATATGATCAACCCATTGTTGTAAATAGAGTCCATAATATATTATAACTATAATGCAAACATAAGGAGAATTGATGTTTATTTTTCAACAGTGATTTTTCTTACCTTGTAAATGTGATTTATATATACAATATGCATTGGCATTTTTACATGTCTCTATGTGAAAAGAACACTGTGTCATAATCCAATTAATTCTTTCCTGAGCGCGACACAGCGAGATAAAAGAATTTGCTGTGATCACAATCAGCTTATAACACAAGTGTTTTATAAAGTAGTAAAACCTTCAGCAGAGATGGATTGTTGTCATTGAGCATCTTCAAAGTAAATATTGCTTCCTATAGATAGGTCTGTTGTTCCATCTTCCCTTGATGCTACATGTTGTAGAGTGTGTAGGAGGGCAGTAAAAGCAAACAACCCGACAGGTTCTTCAGCTAATAGATTTTTGATCTTTGTTTGTCTGCTTTGTTGAATCTGGCTTGAATTGCTGCAGCTGCTGCTCTTAGAATATGGCCTGGTATTAAATGGTGGCATGATCATTATTTCTTTTTACTTCCATGATTACTTCTAAAAATAACATCTTCAATATGATATCTGCTTTAATAGGAAATGGACGATGGAACAGTTCTCTATGGATCTAAGATAACAATAAGTAATAGAGTCTTCATTTCTGGCTTTGTGATTATTCTCTCTCTGACTGTGATTTGAGATTTTTGCCAGAAGTACATCATTGTCCAATAATTTTAACAGACTACAAAAATATATTATTGCAATGCACTGATATACAGGCTTAAAAATACATAACAACAGCACTACAAAAGATAATTTTGATATTTTACTTCTGTTTGCACTGTTTATTGGCATTTATCATATATCTAAATTAGCTTATCATTTGTATTGGAAGTAATCACATTGCACAGTAAGTTCATAAAGCACTTATTTCTTGGATTAATAGTGTGTATACTAGTATATAAATATATAAAAATATAAATAGTTAAATAAATGGTGTAAATAAACATCAAAAATGTTACAAAAATTACAGTTTTGATGAGAGTTTAAATCTAAAGGGAAATGAGAGGATAAAAGTATGTGCACACCTACTCCTCCGATGGTGCAGGCACAGTTGGGAAAGTGAAGCTGATCCATGGATGGTGTTTGTCCTCTGCCAACAGACACCATCCACTGAGTGGCTTCAATTTCCCAACTGTGCCTGCTATGCAAGAGGAGTAGGGGTACCACATGTGTGGACCCTACTAACATTTTCCACTGTCCCAGGCACCGTACTCTCAACACCAAATTAATACTAAGTGAGTCTAGGTCAAGTACCCATGGTCAACTATTGGGCAGCCATCTAGAGGAATACTTTTACGGTCATTTGTACAAGAATATGTAAGGTAATCCCCCACCCTTGGTACATTGATGTTATAACGTTGGTCTAAAATGTAGACTCGATGGTCTACCTTAGAGGGAGCTGTCTTACTTCATTTTTAGCCTATCTATATGTGATGACCTGGGATAGTCATGGTGAGTCATTCAAAGTGAAGCATCCAGAATTATTTGAGTACACATGACATATATACTGTATGGCACTTTATCCATCAGTGCTTGTTTTGTATGCAGAGGTTGTCAGCGACATGATCCTACAGTGTAAAGAGCTAAGGATGAAACATAATCCACATTCCATTTTACAATATTGTCATAGTGGGCTGATGCTAATTTAGCACATGAGAGTGGAAATGGTGCAGCTATTAAGCTGTTTGTGTATTCTGTCTACAACAATCTGACAAGACACTGCAAATCCTTTAATCCATTACTTTGCATTATTGTAGTATTATAGTATTAGTATTGTATTATTACTACAATAATATGTAGTATCATATGTAGTAGGGGCGTGCACCGTAGGAGGTGGGAATGCAAATGCCTGACTGCCTGACAGGGAACAGGAGCGTTGAGTTGGAGCCATGGGGCACAGGGGCACGGAGAAGGGCACAGGTGAACCCATAACCGGAGACACATTTAGACATGAGGAACATTTGGAAAAAAAAATATTAAAGATAACTATAAAATTCTGCAATACAAGCACAATTGGTTAATTTAATAGTTAATAGTAATTCCTGTGACAGGAAGAGTAGAAGCTGGAGCCGCGGGAGAAGAAGGTAAGTATGGAGGTGTTTTATTTTAAGATGAAACCCCTTCTCTGAACAATGGCAGATCTTCATATAGGACCTGGGTTTGGGTGGGCATGGGCCACTTTGGAAGCCAAAGATTCCAGGCACCACCCATAATCCCTATACAAAGATCTGCCATTGGCTGATAAATTATAGACACCTTTAATGTTATGATGTCAACATGGCATTCCTTTTTCTTTATTTATATTGATTTTGTGTAACCCAAAATTCTAAAAGAACCCTTAGAAAATACAGCTGCGCCACAATCCAATCGCGTGCAACACAATCTCCAGTTAAATACCTGTCACCGACGAAAGTGCTAGTAAATAAGTCCCAATGTGTAATTGTAAGCTCAGAAAAAAATCCATGTATGATCTGCTGATGTCCACCTTTAATGTAGTTTGCAGATAGAGGATATATTACTCGGTGGCATATAACACAACAAAAGTTGTTTTATTTAAGTGACTCCAACAGGTATTTTGTGAATAATACTTATAACCATTGCTATGTTATATCCTACAATGCTGCTTCCTTATATTAGTGAATACACAGCTGCCCCTCTTTTCATAGACATAGCACTCAACTATCATTGACCATAACTCATTTTATATCTAATACAAAGGACCAGATGACTTCTCTTTAGCGGTATCATCATTCATTGACAGAAGTACCTCTCCAGAGGCCGAATGGTGTTTTTTTTTATCTTATTCACACAATTAAACGTGCAGTCATAAATAAAAGTCAGGAAACAAGACTGGAAAATAAATGGGACTCACTTACTGGTGTACCATACCCATTATGAAATATTTAGAGTCACACTGCTGAAACTATCCATACACATTGCATTTAACTCTGACACCTGCAGGCAATAGATTTGGTAATACATCAAATACATAAAGTAGGAATGAGGAAGGTTCAAGTAGTAGAGGTCATGTTCTGAAAAATAGTAGGCCCATTAGAAATGGATCTTGTGTAGTGGGTAGCTTAATTTGATAATGTAGCACAGCGACTCGAAAATTATTGGTCTAGCCATTGTAATGTTTTGACTTGTCAACATCCTATGAGATAAATATGCGAATGTACAGATGCAGCACTGTTTATCATGCCTTAAAGTAAGATAACTGTAAGTTATCACAGAAAATGGGCAGTTTTTAAAATCTAAGCCAGTCATGTTATCCAGTTCTGCATCTGTACTCTCAAATGAACATTTAAAATCATTTCTATTAGTTTTAACCTTAATTTTATTAAAACTTATAAGATTATCAAGCAATCTTATCATCAAGTAATGAATAGCAATCTTAAACTGTTGGCCTATCCCTTGGTCTAATGGTCTAATTTGTAAGGGCACATTATGTCAGGAGATAAGAATTTGCTTTGACACTTTAATATAACTGATCCTTTGGCTGCAGGAAGATATACTTCTGACAGTGAATTGTTATCCTTTTCTGATAGTCTCAGATTGTAAACATAACTGAACTTTGCAGGTTTGGGTCCCCCTGGGACCAAGTTCAGGTCCTTCCAAGGCAATGGTGGATCTTCATATTGGCAGTATTATGATGATGAACATGATGAACAATAATAGCCTCTATTCAACCTATGGTGGAGTGACGGAGGATGGTTGAGCGTGACAAGTGTTGAGAGTGAGGGCCGCGGATCAAACATCCAGTGTGGAGGGAGGAGCAGCAGCGGCGATACCAGGAGTAAGAGGTGGAAGCGACCGGCGGCTGACGCGCGAGTGGGTGCGGCTCCTGTAGTGTGCTGTGACACTGTGGGGTGCCGCTCCCATGCTGCGGCGCCGCTGGTTAGTATAGAAGCCAACCCTGGAGCAACACTATTATCCGGAGCTGCAGCAATCTTCAAGCAACTTGACTGATGATGGATCTGTAGAAGCCCGATTTGTTGAAAGTCAGTGGAAGAGTCGGGATTGGTGAGATAACTCTATAAGCTACCCTAGAAGGGATCGATGCCAAACTAACTACTTACTAACCGTTGGCTAACTATTCATTTTTTTTTCTTTGATTACCTCCCCTAACTACTACTAGCTGACTGCTATCAATACTATTATTACTATCTCTAACTAATCGCTTGTCAAATTATGGATAAAATCATGTTCATTTCCATGAGGTCTAATGTAATGTTTGTCTGAAGGTGGCGTAACACAGATGGCATTATATCTAATGAAATACTTGTGATCGATTTATACCCTGTTATCTTTTGTTTAAGTAACAACTATACCTTGCTTAATTAACTAACTATCAAGGTCCTATCCAGCTGTCTATGATGGTGGACGCTATGTCATGAGAATGGCTGAAGTATAACTTGCTGAGAGTTTGGACTTACAGCGGATCGCGAAAAATTTTCTCTACTGTCTGTATTTAGGTCACATATGATATATATGTGTATTTCTGTCCATACTCTGCTGGCTATGGTTCAGGGGTGATGGCATGTTGATTAGTCAAAAGGATAAATGCTAATGATATCCTGAGTTTATTTTGCTGTATAATATTTGGTGCTGATATGGTCGATTTGAGGAGGGATAAGAGAGGGGAAAAATGGGTCTAAAAAATGCGGCAAGGAAGTCCCTGGGCTTCCCTAAAGAAAAAGGCAGTGGCAAGGGAGAGAATTCAACCAAATTAGATAAATTATGGAAGACTCCCCCGGTTAAAACTCGGGCTGGGTCTAGTGTACAAAAGAATTCAGTAAATGAAATCCAAGATATGAAAAATAAATCTCAAGGGTCTAGATATTCCCCGTTAGAGGGAGAGGAACAAATAGATGAAGACTCAGATGAAGGGGGAGATAACCCAATGTTAAAGGAAATCCTAGCTTCCATTAAGACGTGCAATTCAGCGATAGTTGAACTAACTGACCAAGTGGGAGGTTTAAGAAATGATATGTCACTGTTAAGAGAAGATCTCAAGAAAGTTAGGGATAGACAGAAAACTAAGGAAGAGAAGATGCAAAAGCTGGAGAAAGAAATGGGCGCCTTTAAAAAAATAACTAATAACCTTAGTCAGGAGAATGAAAATTTAAAGGGGAAAATAGCTGAGTTGGAGGATCGCTCAAGAAGGTCCAATATAAGAATAATTGGGATATCAGAGAAGGTAGAAGGGGCGAATCCTGTTAATTTTGTGAAAGAATGGCTTGTTAAGACTATTGGAAAGGAACATCTATCTGGGAATTTTGATGTGGAACGTGCGCATAGGATCCCTGGTACCTCGCATATACCTGGAAATTCCCCACGAACAATTATTTGTAAAATGGTCCTGTCTAGGGACCAGGATACTTTTCTGAGGAGAGCCCGTGAGATAAAAGAATTAACAATTGAGGGATCAAAAGTTGCTCTTTACCCGGATTTTTCTAGGGATACCTTACAAAAAGGAAGAAAAATAGAAGGCCCAGCATCCAATATGATGAAAAAGGTTAAGAGAAACCTACCACTTGAAGTGGCAGGTTTCAGAAGAAAACACCGAGCACCAGCTCCGGCTGAGCTGGTGCCGGTGCTTATTTTTGTTAGTGTTTTAAAACGCGGTAAAAACCTAACAAAAATAAGCACCGGCACCAGCTCAGCCTGAGCTGGTGCTCGGTGTTTTCTTCTGAACCTGCCACTTAAGTGGTAGTTTCCTTTAAACCTTTATTCACACAGGCATAGAAAAATCTGCAACATTCGATTCACCATGAATCTTTGTCAAGCATCAATGCTTGACAAAGATTAATGGTGAATCGAAACGTTGCAGATTTTTCTATGCCTGTGTAAATAAAGGTTTAACCTTTTTTCATCATATTGGAAGCTGTGGCCTTCTCTCTTTTCTTGGACTATGGATCCTGCACACGTGGAGCCTGTCCTGCGTGCATCAAACAAACAGCTTTTGGTAAATACATTGGTTGCTGTCTTTTTTCTTTTTTTACAAAAAAGGAAGAGTTTTGAGGAGGTAAAATAGAGGTTAAGGGAAAAAGGTATTCTATATTCCCAGATTTTTCCAGCAAAATTGAAAATCATATATCAGGGCCAGTCTTATTTTTTCAGTTTACAAGAACAAATTTCTGAATTGATGGATTCAAAGGGACTGTAAAAAGGATTTGATTAAATATGGTTGGCGTGGAGACAGACGGGGTGAGGGGAGGGAGGTGTCTCTAATAGGTTGAGTTCTATATGTATATAGAACATGAGTGGGGAGGGGGGGGGGCTCCCTGTGAGGAGGGGGAAAAGTGTTTTATAAGGGTGTATATTTTGTAACTCTGGGTTGTTTATGTGGGGACAATGGGAACGAGGTTGATAGCTTGGAACATTAGGGAATGAAAGACCGCACTAACGCTGTATTATTTTGATTATATTAGAAAACAATACCAGCTATTGTCATTTTAGTGGAAACCCATCTTGTAAAGGATTCTTTGTATTTAATTAAAAAAGATAGGTGGGCAAGTCGTATGTTTGGTCTTTCTTCCTATGCAGAGGAGTATCCATCTTGCTACATAGATCTATTGAATTTAACCTACTGGACTCGTGTGTGATAAGGAGGGACTTATGTCTTTTATGTGGAAACTGGAGGAAAAAAATGTGTGGTGGCAGGGATGTATATACCCCCTCCGTTCTGCTATGATGCTTTGCAGAAATTATTACAATTCATCCAAGGGGGAGATTTCCGGGTATGGATTATGGGGGATTTTAACTTCGTTTTTTCCAATACCAAAGACCGAATAGGTAAAATAAACCAACCCAAGCGGGGCCAGATGGAAACGGGCCTCTACAGATTTTGTGAGGAAGTGGGACTCATAGATGTCTGGTGGAAACGAAGGGGGAGGATGCTTCTGCATATTCTTGTTACAATCGAAACATAATTCCTTCTCTAGAATAGACTTAGCATTGGCAAATCAGTTAGCAATTGGTGATACTGTGAGAATGCGGTAACGACATTTCGGCCCATGCTCATTGCTAAATGCAGATGCTAAGGTGTTGGCCAAGCTTTAGGCAGATCAATTTGACCAATGTGGGTTTATTTTGGGGCGAAACATTAAAACTAATATTAGATGCTTATTTATCTGTCTGCAATTGGGCCGGGGGGAGTCGCGCTCCATCCTGTCATTGCATGCCTGCATGGCATGCAGGCTTTCTACAGGGTGGAGTGGGCCTTCCTCTGAGAGGTAATGTGGAAATTTGGTTTGGGAACAAGATTTGTTGAGTGGGTAAAGTTGTTTTATAATGCACCCAGAGCTTGTATTAGAGTTCTGGATCATTCTCCTTTTTTCTTTAACAAGTTTGGTGGAGTATCAGGGTTTGAGATTAATCTTTAGAAGAGTCGAGCATGACTCCGATGGAAGATATTGGCCTGAGAGACCTGAGGCAATGGAATTAAAAATGGTACGCACATTTAATTACTTAGGACTATGGATTAGCCCAAAAATTGGGGTTTATGCCATGTTGAATCTGTCTCCGCTATTGGCTAAAATTAAATAAAAGCTAATACTTGGTCAACTCTCCTTTAAGAAAGCAGAAAAGAGTAGTTGACGAAAAGTATTATTTGCCCCAACTTCTCCACGTTATAGCAACTGTACTGCTGGTTAGATAAAAAGTGGTTTGAATTTATAAGGGCTAAAAATAAATTGTTATGGGGAAGGAAGAAGGTTCGTATCAAGCAAGAAGTACTAATGAAGAATAAGGGAAGGGGAGGTTTAGCTGTAACTTTTTTTTTTCACTACTTTCTGCAGCACAGATCCAATTTATTGTGGAAAATAAGAAGAGTGGAATTTTCCTAGCCTTGATGGAGTTGGTGAAGGGAAGGTATGACTCCTTGTTTTCTTTAATGGAGTCAGGAAATTAACAACAAGGAGCTGCGTAGAATTCTTCGGTTATAAGACTGTTGGTTAATAGGGGCAGGCCTTAGGAAAATATTGAGTGTCAAAGGAAGTTTGAATTTCCACCATTATGGGGGAATGGCAATTTGACTGAATTGCAAAAATTAGAAGAAAGAATGAAAGGAATTAATTATGTGTCACAGATTGAAAGGGAAGGGGTTGAGCTCCATTTCAATGGTGGATAATCAAGGTTTCCTTATGGATAAGGATGAATTTAGATATATGCAAATATCACACGTGTTGAGTGGGGGAAAAATAAAGAAATTTATAATAGAAGAGGAAAACTAATTGGAGCATTATATGGCAGATGGGAAGTGCCATAGCAAAAATATATCATTTAAGGTCAGGATGAATGGGAGAAAGAGATGGGGGATATCACTGAGGACAATGGGAGGTAATATATAAGAATGTTATTGTAGGATTTTTAATTCACCAGCACTAATGTTTAAGATGGGGTTAAAAATGACTCCTGCTGTTTTAGGTGTGGAGGAGGGAGAAAGCTGATTTATTCATTTGTTTTATGTGTATGCACGGGTATAAAGGATTATGGGATGAGGTATTCGACAAGATAGAGGTGCAACTAAGGATAGATTACCACGAACAGCAATGCTTGGATTATTGGGGTATCAGCTGAAGAAATAGAACTAAGAAGAAGAGAGATCTGGTGGTGAAACTTATCTTCATTGCTAGGTTAATTATTGTCAAACACTGGAAAGATGATAAGTCTCCTATGGTAAGGAATGGTTAAATTATGTGAAAAAATTAGATACGAATGTGCATATGAGAGACGGTATAGAGGAGGAAACAATTTAAAAATGGTCTGGGATCAATGAGCATTTAATTGATGTGTGGAGGAAGCTAAAAGCCACCAAGGTAATTGAGTAGGGGGAGGGTAGTCCTTCTCCAAAAACTCTCTTTGGTTTGTTCTTTGGATTTGCAGTAGGACCAGCACAGGTAGGGGGATAAGGGGAATGGAGTTATGTATAATGTTTCCATGCTGTTTTAAGTATATTTGATGTACAAGATTATTTGAATGTAAAATCTGTCATTTTCCTTTTTTTTCCTAATAAAGTAAAAAAACAAAACAAAACGATTGCGGGTGTCAGCCGTGGGGTTGGCTGCATAGAACAGCTTAACACCTTCAGTGTATGGAGTGGGCTAAGCCTGTAAGTCCACTCCATATAGCAATAACTGACATGTGACGTACCTCACATGTTGTTAAGATGGTGAAGTGAACTTATTAATGATTAAAATAAGAATACATTGCTAAAACTTTTAAAACCCAGAATCCTATAGAATAATATGTATATAGATTGCTAAATTGACATGCTGATCCGTAACTCCAGTATCCCCAGTAACCCCACCTTACATTGGCGCAGTTCCAGAACAGTTTTTTGTTATCTGGGTAATTTTAGACAGCATAAAACGTTTTTCCTCTTTGATGAAAAAATTCTACCACCATGTTAGGGGGACTGCCATGTGGTTGCATATGGCCACTTATACGCATTTGCTCCTGGGCTCGTGGGAGGAGACTATTGTGTTTGAAGTCTGGGCACAGCTCAAGGATGCCATGAGAAACAATTGATCAAAATTACAGGAAGAACTATGAAGAACCAGCCCACAGCCCTGTGTAAAACTATTTTATTTCATACCACTCCCTACCCATCCTTTATACTAGCTAGAGGATGTGATCATTGATCTGAAGTTGTTGATCCTTCTCTCTTCTTTTTTAATTATTGTTTTTGTGCCAAATCCAAAATAGGTTCATCTTATCTTTCTAGCGTGGTCGTGCACCAAGTGTCACCACAGCTCTAGGTGATATAATAGTTTTGACACACAGTAGCTGTGAAATGGCAGTGCAACATCTGCAGATTTAAGGGCCATAAACCCCTTGATAAAAGCTTTAAGTGGAAATGTACAAATGGGATCATTTTCTGGGGCTGGGGTTTTCACTCTGGTCTCCAGTGCCATGCAAATGTGAACATATACCCAAATTCGTTTCAAACTAAACTAACATTTAACATTACTAATGCACCCCACATTGATAATACGGCCTACATACATATCACCATAATATATCTAATACTGGGTACCAACAAAGGTTGCATAAGGTGGGAGCTTTATTTGGCTTTCAAGTGAAAATTTTTTGAAACAGATTTTGGGTATATTTCACATGTTGCTGAGCCCTGGGATACCAAAAGAGTGAAAATCACATCCCCAGAAAATGATCCCATTTGTACACTTCCCCTCAAAGCTTTATCAAGGGGTTTAGGGGCCCTTAAATCTAGATGTTGACATGCTTTATGTTCCAAATTAAAAGAATATATAAGCAGGGCAATTTTAGGGACCAGCAGGGCATGCCATGGCCATGGATGTCGGCACAGCAGCTGAAGCACAGTCTGAACTCCCTTTTTTCTCTTTTTACTTGTCGAGTAAATGGGGAGAAGCGCAAAGGGAGATTGTATAAGAGTAGAAGAGGAAGACGGACAGATTTATCAAGCTGTCTGAAAGTCAGAATATTTCTAGTTGCCCATCACAACCAATCACAGTGGAGCTTTCATTTTACCGGTGCTCATGAATATTTTAAATGGGAGCTGTGATTGGTTGCCATGGGCAACTAGAAATATTCTGATTTTGAGACAGCTTGATGTGCCCCATGTGCAGTGTTCACTATACCAGTGCTCAGTGCGGGCACTTCTGCCTCCATAAAGATTCCTGCATGTTTCTGTGCATGCTTATCTGCATACATTATCTATTATGTGTATGTTTTTGCATGTCTTTATGTTCATGTGTGTGTGCATGTGTGTATGAGCAATCATGCCAAAAGAGCTTGCTTCGGAATGGCAGCAGGATGGTGTGGTGCATCTGCACGCACTGTGGCGGAGTGAGATCTTGGAGCAACGCCGAGGGTCAAGAGGGCAGCAAAAGCAACGACTTCTCTCCAGAAAAAAACATCAGGGACAGACTGATATTCGCAAAAGGTACGGTGGGTGGACTGCTGAGGACTGGGGTAAAGTAATTTTCTTGATGAATCCCCTTTCCGATTGTTTGGAACATCTGGAAAACAGCTGTTCAGAGAAGACAGGGTGAGCGACACCACCAATCTTGTCTATACCAACTGTAAAGCCATCCTGCAACCATTCAGTGTGGGGTTGCTTCTAACCCAGGGAATCGTCTCTCTCACTGTCTTGGCCTAAAACATCCTTGAAAATGATGGGCCAGAATGTCCTCCAGAGAGCAACTTTTCCAACCGTCCAAGAGCAGTTTGGTGATATCAATGCCTTTTCCAGCATGGTGGAGCACCTTGCCATAAGCAAAGTGGTGATAACTAAACGGCTCATGGAACAAAACATAAAGATTTTGGGTGCATTGCCTGGAAACTCCCAGACTCTTATCCCATTGATAATTGTGGTCATCATAAAGGGACAGGTGGACAAACAAAACCAACAAATTGTGACAAAATGCAGCTTGATTGTGCAAGAAGGACTGCTATCAGTCAGGATTCTTATTATTGGACCGTGCCTCCTCAACCTGAGGTGGAGACAACGTGACTAAAATATTGACTTTCTGCATTGACCTATTCCATTTGTCGATTGGTATGCCAGGAAATGAGACTAGAAGGGTCAACTGAATATTGACGGCTAATACTACTTAATTAAGCTGTACTCATAATTGATTGCACTTGTATTTCTGTATGTAATAAAAACATCTGACAAACACATAAAAACCAGAGGGCAACAGATTATGTGAAATATAATATTTGTGTCTTCTCAAAAGTTTTGGCCATGACTGTATGTGTGATATGTGTTTATGGTATGGAGATGTGAATATATCTATATTAGATCTATAAACTAGATCTTTGTTCTGATCTAGTTAGGAAGTGTAGGTAGGGTCAGGTATTTATTTTAGTATATGTAGGTGATATAGGAAACATTATTTATTAGAGATGTATATAATGGTATTAAATACAGTGGGTACGGAAAGATTCATACACCTTTACATTTTTCAGTACTTTGTTTCACCAACAACCATCAAAAAAATGTTTGTCACTAATGTGCACTCCACAGCCCATCTTGATAAAAACAGAAATGTGAGATATGTTTGCTAATTTATTTAACAGAAAAAATAAATGGTCATAAATTCAAACCATTTGCTCAGTATTGTGTAGAAGCACCCTTTTGAGCATGTGCGTCATGAGTCAAGTTTTTCACAACTTGGATTTGGAGATCCTCTGCCACTCTTCCTTGAAGATCCTCCCCAGTTCCCTCAGGTTGGATGGTGAACATTGGTAGACAGCCATTTTCAAGTCTTTCCGGAGATGCTCAATACACTTAGGACAGGGCTCTGGCCGGGCCAGTCAAGAATGGCACGACAGAGTTGTTTGAAGCCACTGCTTTTAACTGTGTGCTTAGGGGTCATCGTTTCGATGGAAGGTGAACCTTCACCCAGTCTGGAAGAGGTATTCATCCAAAATATCTCTGTACTTGGCTGCATTTATCTTTCCTAATTGGCAACCAGTTGTTCTGTCCTGCAGCTCACCATTATGTTTCACTGTTGGAATGGCAGTGATGGTTGACTGATTTCTCCACATATACTGCTTAGAATAACACCAAGTTTAATCTTTTTTTCATCAGAAAGAGAATCTATTCTCATAAACTGGAGTCCCTCATGTTGTTTAATATTAACTGTATGTGGGGTTCATATGTTTGCACTGAGGAATTCTCCCATCTCCCTACTGCATCTTGGAGCTCAGCCACTGTGATCTGGGGTTTTTTCTTTACCTCTAACACCAAGGCTCTTCTCTATAATTTAGGTTAGTTGGCTGGATGCCAGATCAGAGGGAGAGTTTTGGTTGTCCCAACTTATTCCATTTAGGAATTATGGAGCCACTGTGCTCTTAGGAACCTTGAGTGTTCCAGAACATGTTCTCTCTTATAATTAGAGTTAAGTTTGGCTGGATGGCCAGATCAAGGGAGAGTTTCGGTTGTCCAAACTTCTTCCATTTATGTTCCATAGCATAAATAGCCAATAAATTATATTGCGACAATAACCCTCCCTCCCCTCCCTTGGGCCCGCTGGCGAGGAGAAAAAAATTTAAAAAATGAAAAAAAAGAAAAAAAAAGAGAAGAAACTACAGGACCAGTGCCAACTATAAGAATTTCATTTTTTTGGGTCGTAAGGATTTATTCTAGACGAAACTGACATTCGAACATTATTAATATTTAAGGACAGGATTTATACCAGTGTTCTACTTGGGGTACTCCTTAGATCCCCATTTTGTACAAATACATACCAGAGCTACATTAATTAATTTGGGTGATTAGGTTTCCCGTAATTTTGTTTCACACCAACTCATGTTCAAAAAGATAAAAGATAGAAGAACCTAGTGGGTCTTAAAGGGGTATTTTCCCCTCTGGGCATTACATTTAATTAAATTCATTTGCCTTATGTAAACATTTCTTCAATTGGATGTTAATAAAAAAAATGTGCTGTGTGAGAGATATTTCTCATAAATGTAGTCATGTTGACCCTTAGAAACGAGATAGCTTTCCTCGGTTACGACCACGTCACACGCTGCAGCGGTTGCCAGACATGCGCTAATAGAGTCCTGCCGGACCACCAGAATTCAGCAATCATTACCACAAGACGGCTGTGAGACATACAGTAACTCCCGGACATTTCATATGCAAAAACAATTTGTTTCTTTGTGCAATCCCTCCAGCAGAGGTAGCCGTATCTCGTTTCTAAGGGACAACATGGCTACATTTATGAGAAATTATCTTCACACAGGAACATTTTTTTTAATAACATCTAGAGATGAGCGAGCACTAAAATGCTCGGGTACTCGTTATTCGAGACGAACTTTCAGATGTTGAGGTCGTCTCGATAACGAGCCCCATTGAAGTCAATGGGAGACTCAGGCATTTTCAAGGGGACCAAGGCTCTGCACAGGGAAGCTTGGCCAAACACCTGGAACCTCAGAAAAGGATGGAAACACCACGGAAAGGACAGAATACAGGCAGGGCAGCATGCATGGATGCCTCTGAGGCCTGCTTAATCACCATTATGCCAAATATGGGCACAGCATGGCCATGAAGCAGTGACAGAATGAAGCTCATAGCATCTAAAACATCAAATAATTGACCCTGAAAAATAGGGGACGGGCATGCAGAGGGCAGCGGCAGCAGCGGCAGGCTAGAGAGTGGCATGGCAACATACCCCAAATGGACTCAGGCTTCAAACCAATGGGTGGCAGAGAGGAACCAAGGAGGTGAGCAAGAAGCGCTCAAATAATATCGGTACATGATAAAAGTTTGCCAGTATATTTTGTGGATCACAGCAGGGTGGCGACAAAGTTAACATTAAGCCATGAAAACAACCCAAAATTCTGCCTGACACAGCTCGTTTGATAAGGGGACCATGTATGGAGGCCAGTGAAACTAGTAGTGATTAAAAGGTTGCTGCAGTTAAACTATGTAGTTGGATCTTGGCATGGAGCTGGCGCTCCGCTGCCAGGCGAGCTTTCGCCAATCCAAGCCCCTGTTCTTAGGCTACCCCAAACAGACTTCTAAGAACCTTTTGTATAGATCAATGTAGTAGTAGCATGCGTTCTTATTAGTTTGGATATGGCGGGGGGGAATGTAAAAGTATGCGCAAGAAGCGGCTGAAATAATATTGGTAATGATAAAAGTTTGCCAGTTTATTTTGGGATTACACAGCAGGGTGGCGACAAAGTTAACATGGAAGCCATGAAAACAACCCAAAATTCGTGCCTGAACACAGCTCGTTTGATAAGGGGACCATGTATGCCTACAGTCTTTGCACTGGCTGCCAGTTCCTTTCGAATACAGTTTAAAATAATAACCCTCATCCATAAAAGCTCTGTAAATGCTGCACCCCCCTACCTCTCCTCTATCTATCTATCGCCAACCCTGTTGCTCTTAGATCCGCCAGTGATCTTAGATCAACCTCTACCTAGTGCGGACCTCCCACTCGCGTCTCCAAGCTTCTCTAGAGCTGCACCAATTCTATGGAATGCTCTGCCCCGGACTATCAACTAATACCTAACCTCCAAAGTTTCAAAACGTGCTCTTAAAACCCATTTGGCAAGCCTATAACACTCATTAACTGCATGAAGTTTAACTCTTTTACTAACCCGTCCTGTGTCGTCCTCCCATCTGTTATCCAGCAAACACAGGCACCAGACTTCTCTGCAGTCCCATTCACCTGGACTGGTATATTAAGATGACGGTGAGGGATCAAGCGACAGCAATTCCATTTATTATATTTTGTTCTATTCCCTAAAAGAAAATGGCTTGACCATTAAATATTCTTTTACCGTCGTGTTACCACCCATCATCTTTAAACCGTAAGCTCTGGAGAAGCAGCGGACTCACTCCTGTGTTCCATACAAATGTTTGTGCTCTTTAACATTACATTTGATTTGGTTTCCTTTTATAAAGCGTATAGGAATATGATGGCGCTTATAAATAAAGATTATTATTATTATATTATTATGGAGTCAGTGAACTAGTCAGCTATTTAAATGGTGCTTGCAGTTTTAAAACTATGTTAGTGGATCTTGGCTGGAGCTGGCCTCTCTCTGCCAAGCGAGCTTCGCCAATCCAAGGCCCCTGTGATCTAGGCTACTCCCAACAGCACTTTAAGAACCTATTGTATAAATCAAAGTGGTAGTAACGTTATTAAGTATTGGTGGTAGCAGAAGAAGGGACAGTTAAAGGAAACCTACCACTTGAAGTGGCAGGTTTCAGAAGAAAACACCGAGCACCAGCTCAGGCTGAGATGGTGCCGGAGCTTATTTTTGTTAGTGTTTTAAAACAGCTGGTAAAAACCTAACAAAAATAAGCACCGGCACCAGCTCAGCCTGAGCTGGTGCTCGGTGTTTTCTTCTGAACCTGCCACTTAAGTGGTAGTTTCCTTTAAACCTTTATTCACACAGGCATAGAAAAATCTGCAACATTCGATTCACCATGAATCTTTGTCAAGCATCAATGCTTGACAAAGATTAATGGTGAATCGAAACGTTGCAGATTTTCTATGCCTGTGTAAAAAAGGTTTAAACCTTTTTCATCATAATGGAGCTGTGGCCTTCTCCTTTTTTCTTGGACTATGGATCCT
This sequence comes from Engystomops pustulosus, assembly GCA_019512145.1. Taxonomy (NCBI): domain Eukaryota; kingdom Metazoa; phylum Chordata; class Amphibia; order Anura; family Leptodactylidae; genus Engystomops; species Engystomops pustulosus. The sequence continues at coordinate 195,119,622 of CM033642.1, read as the reverse complement.
GCACACGTGGAGCCTGTCCTGCGTGCATCCAACAACAGCTTTTGGAAATAATTGGTTTGCTGTCTTTTTTTTTTTTTACAAAAAAGGAAGAGTTTTGAGGAGGTAAAATAGAGGTTAAGGGAAAAAGGTATTCTATATTCCCAGATTTTCCAGCAAATTGAAAATCATATATCAGGGCCAGTCTTATTTTTTCAGTTTACAAGAACAAATTTCTGAATTGATGGATTCAAAGGGACTGTAAAAAGGATTTGATTAAATATGGGTTGGCGTGGAGACAGAAGGGGTGAGGGGAGGGAGGTGGCTCTAGTAGGTAGAGTTCTATATGTATATAGAACATGAGTGTGGGGGGGGGGGGTCCCTGTGAGGAGGGAAAAAGTGTTTTCTATTAAGGGTGTATATTTTGTAACTCTGGGTGTGTTATATGGGGAACAATGGGAACGAGGTTGATAGCTTGGAACATTAGAGGAATGAAAGACCGCACTAAACGCTGTATTATTTTTGATTATATTAGAAAACAATTACCAGCTATTGTCATTTTAGTGGAAACCCATCTTGTAAAGGATTCTTTGTATTTAATTAAAAAAAGATAGGTGGGCAAGTCGTATAGTTCTGTCTTTTCTTCCTATGCAAGAGGAGTATCCATCTTGCTACATAGATCTATTGAATTTAACCTACTGGACTCTGCGTGTGATAAGGAGGGACATTATGTCTTTTTATGTGGAATACTGGAGGGAAAAAATGTGTGGTGGCAGGGATGTATATACCCCCTCCGTTCTGCTATGATGCTTTGCAGAAATTATTACAATTCATATCCAAGGTGGGAGATTTCCGGGTATGGATTATGGGGGATTTTAACTCTGTTTTTTCCAATACCAAAGACCAAATAGGTAAAAATAAACCAACCCAAGCGGGCTAGATGGAAACGGGCCTCTACAGATTTTGTGAGGAAGTGGGACTCATAGATGTCTGGCGGAAACTGAAGGGGGATGCTTCTGCATATTCTTGTTACAATCGTACAAATAATTCCTTCTGTAGAATAGACTTAGCATTGGCAAATGAGTTAGCAATTGGTGATACTGTGAGAATGCGGTACGACATCTCGGCCCATCTCATTGCTAAATGCAGATGCTAAGGTGTTGGCCAAGCTTTAGGCAGATCAATTTGACCAATGTGGGTTTATTTTGGGGCGAAACATTAAAACTAATATTAGATGCTTATTTATCTGTCTGCAATTGGGCCGGGGGGAGTCACACTCCATCCTGTCATTGCATGGCATGCAGGCTTTCTACAGGGTGGAGTGGGCCTTCCTCTGGGAGGTAATGTGGAAATTTGGTTTGGGAACAAGATTTGTTGAGTGGGTAAAGTTGTTTTATAATGCACCCAGAGCTTGTATTAGAGTTCTGGATCATTCTCCTTTCTTTTCTTTAACAAGTTTGGTGGAGTATCAGGGTTTGAGATTAATCTTTAGAAGTCGAGCATGACTCCGATGGAAGAATATTGGCCTGAGAGACCTGAGGCAATGGAATTAAAAATGGTACGCACATTTAATTACTTAGGACTACGGATTAGCCCAAAAATTGAGGTTTATGCCATGTTGAATCTGTCTCCGCTATTGGCTAAAATTAAATTAAAAGCTAATACTTGGTCAACTCTCCCTTTAAGAAAAGCAGAAAGAGTAGTATTGACGAAAAGTATTATTTTGCCCCAACTTCTCCACGTTATAAGCAACTGTACTTGCTGGTTAGATAAAAAGTGGTTTGAATTTATAAGGGCTATAATAAATAAATTGTTATGGGGAAGGAAGAAGGTTCGTATCAAGCAAGAAGTACTAATGAAGAATAAGGGAAGGGGGGGTTTAGCTGTAACTTCTTTTTTTCACTACTTTCTTGCAGCACAGATCCAATTTATTGTGGAAAATAAGAAGAGTGGAATTTTCCTAGCCTTGATGGAGTTGGTGAAGGGAAGGTATGACTCCCTGTTTTCTTTAATGGAGTCAGGAAATTAAACAACAAGGAGCTGCATAGAATTCCGGTTATAAGACTGTTGGTCAATAGCTGGGCAGTCCTTAGGAAAATATTGAGTGTCAAAGGAAGTTTTGAATTTCCACCATTATGGGGGAATGGCAATTTGACTGAATTGCAAAAATTAGAAGAAAGAATGAAAGGAATTAATTATGTGTCACAGATTGAAAGGGAAGGGGTATGGGCTCCATTTCAATGGTGGATAAATCAAGGTTTCCTTACGGATAAGGATGAATTTATATATATGCAAATATCACACATGTTGAGTGGGGAAAAAAATAAAGAAATATTTATAATAGAAGAGAAAACTAATTGGAGCATTTTATGGCAGATGGGAAGTGCCATAGCAAAAATATATCACTTTATAAGGTCAGGATGAATGGGAGAAAGAGATGGGGGATATCACTGAGGAACAATGGGAGGTAATATATAAGAATGTTATTGTATAGGATTTACTATTCACCAGCACTAATGTTTAAGATGGGGTTAAAAATGACTCCTGCTGTTTTAGGTGTAGGAGGGAGAAAGCTGATTTATTTCATGTTTTATGTGTATGCACGGGTATAAAGGATTATTGGGATGAGGTATTCGACAAGATAGAGGTGCAACTAAGGATAGGATTACCACGAACAGCAATGCTTGGATTATTGGGGTATACAGCTGGAGAAATAGGAACTAAGAAGAAGAGAGATCTGGTGGTGAAACTTATCTTCATTGCTAGGTTAATTATTGTCAAACACTGGAAAGATGATAAGTCTCCTATGGTTAAGGAATGGTTAAATTATGTGGAAAAAATTAAGATACGAATGTGCATATGAGAGACGGTATAGAGGAGGAAACAATTTGAAAATGGTCTGGGATCAATGGAGCATTTAATTGATGTGTGGAGGAAGCTAAAAGCCACCCAAGGTAATTGAGTAGGGGGAGGGTAGTCCTTCTCCCAAAAACTCTCTTTGGTTTGTTCTTTGGATTTGCAGTAGGGACCAGCACAGGTAAGGGGGATATGGGGAATGGAGTTTATGTATAATGTTTCCATGCTGTTTTAAGTATATTTGATGTACAAGATTATTTGAATGTAAAATCTGTCATTTTCCTTTTTTTTTCCTAATAAAGTAAAAAAAAAACTAAATGGTGGTGCCAGCACCGATTGCGGGTGTCAGCCGTGGGGTTGGCTGCATAGAACAGCTTAACACCTTCAGTGTATGGAGTAAGCTAAGCCTGTAAGTCCACTCCATATAGCAATAACTGACATGTGACGTACCTCACATGTTGTTAAGATGGTGAAGGGAACTTATTAATGATTAAAATGAGAATACATTGCTAAAACTTTTAAAACCCAGAATCCTATAGAATAATACTGTATATAGATTTGCTAAATTGACATGCTGATCCCTTGTAACTCCAGTATCCCCAGTAACTCCCAACCTTACATTGGCAGTTCCAGAACAGTTTTTTGTTATCTGGGTAATTTTAGACAGCATAAAACGTTTTTCCTCTTTGATGAAAAATTCTACCACCATGTTAGGGGGACTGCCATGTGGTTGCACTATATGGCCACTTATACGCATTTGCTCCTGGGCTTGTGGGAGCAGACTATTGTGTTTGAAGATCCTGGCACAGCTCAAGGATGCCATTGAGAAACAATTGATCAAAATTACAGGAAGAACTATGGAGACCCAGCCCACAGCCCTGTGTAAAACTATTTTATTTCATACCACTCCCTACCCATCCTTTATACTAGCTAGAGCAGTGATTTTCAACCAGTGTGCCGTGGCACACTAGTGTGCCACGACACATGGTCGGGTGTGCCGTGGGGAAAGTTCCCCAAACTATGGTGCCCCCTGTGTTTTGTTTCCCGGCAATGCGCAGCGATGCGCAGTCACGGCTTCTTACAATGTAGGAGACGTGTACAATAACACATGCGCAAGCTTTGAACCTCGCGCGACAAAATGACGTCACCGAGGCTGGCGCATCATCCTGAGAGCGGAGAGACTCTCGCATTTGCCCACCGCCAAGGTAATGCCCACCAATAATGCTGACTAAATGAACTTTTGCCTGAGTATATGAACTGTTGGCAGAATACTCAGCATATGAGCTGGTACTTTTAGTACTCCAGCAGTATACTGTATATAACAATGAGAAATGTAAAATGAGAAATACTATAGTCATGAGGCTGGAGTACTACAAGTACCAGCTGATATGCTGAGTATATGAGCTGGTACTTGTACTCTGGCCTCATGGCCAAAGTACTTCTCATTGTACCCCTTTATTTTGCAGTACATGAGCCACATAATAATCAGCACCATAAAAACAGGGAGAAACTGAGAACTGTTGAGGAAGAGCTTCGTGTTTGTCTTTCCACCATTCCTGCCAGGATATCCCATTTGTGTTTATCGAAACAGGCCCAGGTTTCACACTGATTGAGTAAAATAAAATAAATTTAGAATCTATATTATTAACTATATGTCTAATATGACTGTTTTAGTGTCATTTTGTGCTATTTCGGTTGGTGGTGTGCCCCAGGATTTTCTAAGTATAAAAAGTGTGCCGCGGCTCAAAAAAGGTTGAAAATCACTGAGCTAGAGGATGTGATCATTGATCTGAAGTTGTTGATCCTTCTCTCTTCTTTTTTAATTATTGTTTTGTTGCCAAATCCAAAATAGGTTCATCTTATCTTCTAGCAGGTGGTCGTGCACCAAGTGTCACCACAGCTCTAGGTGATATAATAGTTTTGACACACAGTCAGCTGTGAAATGGCCAGTGCAACATCTGTAGATTTAAGGGCCCATAAACCCCTTGATAAAAGCTTTAAGTGGAAATGTACAAAATGGGATTTTCACTCTGGTCTCCCAGTGCTCAGCAAATGTGAAATATACCCAAAATCTGTTTCAACTAAACTAACATTTAACATACTAATGCACCACACATTGATAATACGTGCCCACATACATATACACATACATATAGTCTAATACTGGGTGCCCAGCAAGGTGCATAAGGTGGGGAGCTTTATTTGGCTTTCAAGTGAAAATTTATTTGAAACAGATTTTGGGTATATTTCACATTTGCTGAGCCCTGGGATACCAAAAGAGTGAAAATCACATCCCCAGAAAATGATCCCATTTTGTACACTTCCCCTCAAAGCTTTTATCAAGGGGTTTAGGGGCCCTTAAATCTACAGATGTTGCACTGCTTTATGTTCCAAATGAAAAGAATATATAAGCAGGGCAATTTTAGGGACCAGCAGGGCATGCCATGCCCATGGATGTCGGCACAGTCTGAACTCCCTTTTTTCTCTTTTTACTTGTTGAGTAAATGGGGAGAAGCGCAAAGGGAGATTGTATAAGAGTAGAAGAGGAAGAGGGGCAGATTTATCTAGCTGTCTGAAAGTCAGAATATTTCTAGTTGCCCATGACAACCAATCACAGTGGAGCTTTCATTTTACCAGTGCTCATGAATATTTTAAATGGGAGCTGTGACATGGGCAACTAGAAATATTCTGACTTTGAGACAGCTTGATGTGCCCCATAGTGTGCAGTGTTCACTATACCAGTGCTCAGTGCGGGCACTTCTGCCTCCATAAAGATTCCTGCAAGATGGATTGTACCAAGATCCAGCTGGTAAATATATGTGATAAATATGTGTATGAATTAATTAATATATTATAAACTTTCAAAATGCATATATTTGTGCTGATGTGTATGCATGTGTTTGTCTGTATGTATGTAACTGAATGTGTCTGTCTGTCTGTTCATGCTTGTGTCTATGTATGCATGTATGTGCTTGAGTGCGAGTGTGTGTATCTGCATGTTTCTGTGCATGCTTATCTGCATACATTTGTCTACTTATGTGTATGTTTTTGCATGCCTGAATGTTCATGTGTGTGCATGTGTGTATGTGCAATCATGGCCAAAAGAGCTTGCTTCGGAATGGCAGCAGGCTGGTGTGAGTGCATCTGCACGCACTGTGAGGCGGAGACTCTTGGAGCAAGGCCGAGTGTCAAAGAGGGCAGCAAAGAAGCGACTTCTCTCCAGAAAAAAACATCAGGGACAGACTGATATTCTGCAAAAGGTACAGGGGGTGGACTGCTGAGGACTGGGGTAAAGTAATTTTCTCTGATGAATCCCCTTTCCGATTGTTTGGAACATCTGGAAAACAGCTTGTTCAGAGAAGACAAGATGAGCGACACCACCAATCTTGTCTCATACCAACTGTAAAGCATCCTGTAACCATTCATGCATGGGGTTGCTTCTCAACCCAGGGAATCGTCTCTCTCACTGTCTTGCCTATAAACACATCCTTGAATAATGAATGGTGCCAGAATGTCCTCCAAGAGCAACTTCTTCCAACCGTCCAAGAGCAGTTTGGTGATTATCAATGCCTTTTCCAGCATGATGGAGCACCTTTCCATAAAGCAAAGGTGATAACTAAATGGCTCATGGAACAAAACATAAAGATTTTGGGTGCATGGCCTGGAAACTCCCCAGATCTTAATCCCATTGATAACTTGTGGTCAATCATAAAGGGACAGGTGGACAAACAAAAACCAACAAATTGTGACAAAATGCAAGAATTGATTGTGCAAGAATGGATTGCTATCAGTCAAGATTTGGTCCTGATGTTGATTGAGAGCATGCCAGGGAGAAATGCAGAGGTCCTGAAGAAGAAGGGTCAACACTGAAAATATTGACTTGCTGCATTAACTCATTCTAACTGTCAATAAAAGCTTTTGCTACTCATAATATGATTGCACTTGTATTTCTGTATGTGATAAAAACATCTGACAAACACACATAAAAACCAGAGGGCAACAGATTATGTGAAAATATAATATTTGTGTCATTCTCAAAAGTTTTGGCCATGACTGTATGTGTGCATATGTATGTTTAATGGTATGGATGTGAATATATGATCTTTGTTCTGATCTAGTTTAAGGAAGTGTAGGTCAGGTATTTATTTTAGTATATGTAGGTGATATAGGAACATTATTTATTAGAGATGTATATAATGGTATTATATATACAGTGGGTACGGAAAGTATTCAGACACCTTTACATTTTTCAGTCTTTGTTTCACCAACAACCAATCAAAAAAATGTTTTGCTCACTAATGTGCACTCCACAGCCCATCTTGATAAAAACAGAAATGTAGATATGTTTGCTAATTTATTTAACAAGAAAAAATAAATGGTCATAATCATTCAAACCATTTGCTCAGTATTGTGTAGAAGCACCCTTTTGAGCATGTGCAGTCATGAGTCAAGTTTTTCACACTTGGATTTGGAGATCCTCTGCCACTCTTCCTTGAAGATCCTCCCCGGTTCCCTCAGGTTGGATGGTGAACATTGGTAGACAGCCATTTTCAAGTCTTTCCGGAGATGCTCAATTACGTTTAGGACAGGGCTCTGGCCGGGCCAGTCAAGAATGGCCACAGAGTTGTTCTGAAGCCACTGCTTTTAACTGTGTGCTTAGGTCATCGTTTCGATGGAAGGTGAACCTTCAACCCAGTCTGGAAGAGGTATTCATCCAAAATATCTCTGTACTTGGCTGCATTTATCTTTCCTTCAATTGCAACCAGTTGTTCTGTCCCTGCAGCTGCCACCATTATGTTTCACTGTTGGAATGGCAGTTGATGGTGCCTGATTTTCTCCACATATACTGCTTAGAATTAACACCAAGTTTAATCTTTTTTCATCAGAACAGAGAATCTTATTTCTCATAAACTGGGAGTCCTTCATGTGTTTAATTATTAACTGTATGTGGGCTTTCATATGTCTTGCACTGAGGAACTTTCTCCCATCTCCCTACTGCACCTCTGGAGCTCAGCCACTGTGATCTTGGGGTTTTTCTTTACCTCTAACACCAAGGCTCTTCTCTTATAATTTAGGTTAGTTTGGCTGGATGGCCAGATCAAGGGAGAGTTTTGGTTGTCCCAAACTTCTTCCATTTAGGAATTATGGAGGCCACTGTGCTCTTAGGAATCTTGAGTGTTCCAGAAATGTTCTTCTCTTATAATTTAGGTTAGTTTGGCTGGATGGCCAGATCAAGGGAGAGTTTTGGTTGTCCCAAACTTCTTCCATTTATGGATTCCATAGCCATATAAATAGCCATATAAATTATATTGCGATCAATACCCTCCCTCCCCTCCCTTGGGCCCGCTGGCGGGGGAGAAAAAAATTTAAAAAATTGAAAAAAAAAAGGAAAAAGAGAAGAAACTACAGGCCCCTAGTGCCAACTATACCAGAATTTCATTTTTTTAGGTCTTAAGGATTTATTCTTAGCCGAACTACATTCGAAATTATTAATCTTTAAGGACAGATTATACCAGTGTTCTACTTTGGGGTACTCCGTAGATCCCCATTTTTGTATAATACATACCAGAGCTACATTAATTAATTTGGTGATTAGTTTCCCGTAATTTAGTTTCACCGACTCATGTTCAAAAAGATAAAAGATAGAAGAACCTATAGTGGGTCTTAAAGGGGTATTCCCATCTGGGCATTTACATTTAATTAAATTCATTTGCCTTATGTAAACATTTCTTCAATTGGATTTTAATAAAAAAAATGTTCCTGTGAAGATAATTTCTCATAAATGTAGTCATGTTGTCCCTTAGAAACGAGATAGCTTCCTCGGTTACGACCACGTCACACTCTGGCAGCGGTGGCCAGACATGCGCTATAGAGTCCTGCCGGACCACCAGAATTCAGCAATCATTACCACAAGACGGCTGTGAGACATAAAGTAACTCCCGGACATTTCATATGCAAAAACGATTTGTTTCTTTGTGCAATCCCTCCAGCAGAGGTGGCCGTATCCGAGGAAGCTATCTCGTTTCTAAGGGACAACATGGCTACATTTATGAGAAATTATCTTCACACAGGAACATTTTTTTTAATAACATCTAATTGAAGAAATGTTTACATATGGCAGATTAATTAAACTGAATTTGAGTGCCCAGACGAGAATACCCCTTTAAATCAATACAGAGCGTTGCTGAAATTTTCTCGAAAATTTTTTCCCAGGAAGTCTGTATCCCTGGACACAGCCAAACCAGGTGAAAAAAATCTGCATCTGCTGAATGACACTTCCAGCAGTTCGTGTTATCCCTGATCCTCATTTTGAAAAGGTCTTTTGGTATACAGTATACCTGGTGAATCAAAAAAAAATGTATTATCCTGTGGTTCCAATAGAACCTTTTTTAATATTTTTGTGTACCTCACCCCATTCATTATCGTCAAAAGCCCCAACAATGCTTTCCCATTTTTTCCTTGACTTATTTTTAATAGTTTTTGTAAAACCTTCTCTTATGTATTTATATATCTTAGAAACCACCTTATTTTGTTTTCCTACATTTCTAATGAAATCCAAACATTTGTGTGTGGCCAAGTGGTATTTAAAAAAACGTGAGTTAGATTTTATTGCGTGTGATAACTGAAAATAATGCATCCAGTACCCAGCTTTTAAACCATACCTCTCCTGTAATGCGGAAAAGGGTACCAGTTGATCACCTGACCTTACTTGATGAGCATATTTAATCACTAAGTTCTTCCAAAAATTTATATCTGGTATTTTCATCAATTAGCTAGATTCCCATTTTCCCATAATGGGGTTTCCTGCAGATATCCCTGGAGCTGTAAAATTTTCTTAAATTTTTTCCAAACTTTCACTAGTGTGTTCCCTAAGGCCCATTTCCCAAGCGCCATCTTTCCCACCATTGAACTTTCCAGCAGCTCAAAAATTGTCTCCGCTTCACCTCTGGCCAACAAAATCAGTTTTACACAAAGATCATTATCTCTCCAGTTAACTAATCGACCCATCTGGGCTGCCAAGTAGTACCACTGAAAAAAAGGTAATCCTAGTCCACCCTCACCCAGAGGTCTGTACAAGTATTCTATTTTGATCCGTACTCTTTTTTGCCCCCAGATCAATTTATTAAGGAGGGATTCAATCAATCTAAAAAAGGAAATATCGATCCAAATGGGAGCTGCTGATAATACATAGAGAATTTGGGGTAGAACGACCGTCTTTATTAGTCTGATCCTATCGGCCCTGGATAAGAGAAGCCTGCCCCAACTATAAATTCTGCCCCTGAGATTTTTGATAGTGGGTCCTAAATTCAACTGATAGAATTCACTTATTTTAGTAGATACTTCTATTCCTAAATATTTAAAGTTCTCTATGCATTGTAGGTGCTCTGCTTTTATCGCCCATTCTTTAGTTTCCCTTTCCATGGGCATCACATTAGATTTACCCCAGTTTACCTTAAGACCCGATAGGGTACCAAACTCCTCCACGATTTGAATTGCTCATGGTATGGAGCTAGGGGAGTTTCTCAGATACATCACCACATCATCTGCGTAGAGGCAGATCTTATCCCTGTCACCCCACACCCCCCCTGAACTGCCTCCGAATTTCTGATATTTCTATATAGGACGAACAGCAGGGGGGATAGCGGGCATCCTTGTCTCGTGCTGTGTGTTAGCCCAATAGTGTCTGAGTCCCTATTACCCACTCTAATCCTAGCTACAGGAGCGTTATACATACACTTTACCATGTTAATAAAGTTATTTCCCAGTCCGAATTTCCTCAACGTTTCCCAAAGGAAGCTCCACTCCACCCTGTCAAACGCTTTGATTACGTCTAATGACAGGATGGAGCGGAGCCCCCCCTCTCCCATCTCCACTGCCGCATATAGTCTCTGGATGCATTCCCCCGTCCTTCTATTTGGAATAAAGCCATTCTGATCTTTATGTATTAAATCCGGTATAACTTTTTGTAGCCTCAGGGCTAACACCTTGGATAAAATCTTTAAATCCGTGTTCATTAAAGAAATAATGCGGTACGAGGCTGCCTCCAGAGAGTCCTTATCCTTCTTCGGTATCAGCACAATATCTGCCTCAGCCATTGAATTCGTGACCCTTCCCTGAATAAAACTCTCATGAAATACCATAAGTAATTTAGGAAAAAAAAGGTTGCTATATTTTTTATAGAGGCTAAATGGCAACCCATCCGGATGTGAGATGTATCCTTGTCAAATGAATCTAGAGCCTTTTTTGGCTCCTCTATGGTGATTGGATCGCTTAAGATCTCTCCATTATGTGTTGAAACTTGGGGGATCAGAATTTCCTCCAAATATTTTTCGTTCCTCTGCTGACTAGCCACCTCTTCAGAGATCTCAAGTGGATCCCTGGTAACTTCCCCATCTCTGTTTTTCAATACCGTGATAAGGCTATTAGAGTTGACATTACGGATTTTGTTAGCCAGGTATTTCCCCGGTCTGCCACCTTCCACAAATAAGTTTTGTGCTTGAAAGAAAACCCTATGTTGGGCCTTCTCAGTCATAAAAGTAGTTATCGCCTCTCTAGCGCGCAAGACTTTTTCCCTGTTCTCTTCTGTCGGGTGTTCTAAGTGGGATCTTTCCCATCTGACTAACTCGTTCTCTAAGCATAGTTCTTTCTGCCCAAATTGAGCCCTTGATTGTTTAATACTCTTAGAATATAGTTCTTTCAAATACATTTTGAGTGTGTCCCAAGCCGAAGCTAGGTCAGCAGAAGCAGAGTTCACCTCCCAATACCACTGAACCTCATCTTCTAAAGCGATCTGTGGATGCAAAATTGTGATCCAGTAGGGGTTCAGTTTAAACCTTTTACACTTTATTTCCCCCGATTTAACTATGATCATTACAGGGGCATGATCTGATATTGTAATACTTTCGTAAACCATCTTGCAAATCAAACCAAGAAAGGGGGGATTTACCAGGCTTAGGTCAATGCATTACAGTATCTTATATGATTTACTCATACATGAAAATGCCCTACGTGCACCGTACAATTTTCGCCACACATTCACCCAGCCCAGATCCTCACAGAGGTGTGATAGTTTACTCCTTTGCTCTGTTCTGGTATCCATTCTCTGTGACAATCTTAGTCTGTCTCTCCCCTCATCCATAACCATATTATAATCTCCAGTGACCATTAAGGGACAGTTACCATAATCCTCAATAAAATTTAGCAAAGTTTTAAGCACCTCAAGTGATGCTGGAGGTGGGAGATAGACGAACGCCAGTATGACTTTCAGTCCATTAAGTTGACCATATAGGAAGATATATCTTCCCAAGCTATCCACCTTTGACCTCCTAATGATCTTAAAGTCAATTTCCCTGTGTATCAAAACTGAAACCCCTTTTGAGTAATTGGTACAAAATGAATGAAATTTCATTCCAACCCATCTTTTTTTGAAGCGATAAGCATGCTCGGGGACCATATGAGTCTCCAATAGACATATAATTGCAGGAAGATGTTTACCAATAACATCAAACACTTGGCATCTCTTTAATCTCTCATTTGAACCCCTAATATTCCACGTTAATATATGAGTGTCTGTTGACATTTCTCAGAAAAAAAGGAAAAGAGGAGAAAAAAAAAAAGTGAACCAACCCCCCCCCTCAGTGGACCCTACCCCCCCCCCCCCCCTCAACCTGACGCTACTCTCTCTTCGTTCCGCAAGATCTCCAAACTACACTCCTACGCCCTCCTCCCCTCCCAGTAGCACGGATCCACCAGTAAACAGGAACTAATAAACTTAAAGACCCTGTTGGTCCAGCCAGCTAGTTGTTTCCTGCGCTCAGGAGAAGAACTACAATTTCTCCTTATAAATTATGCATAATTTTGTGGGGAACATTAGAGCATATTGTAAGTTGGCCTCACTTAATCTCTTTTTAACCCCTCTAAAGCTTGCTCGCTTCAGTTGCGTATCTTTCGAGAAATCCGGGTAGATCGAGATTTTACTATCCCTTAGTTTTTCAGAGACTCCCAGCTCTGCCTCAAAATGTAATCACGATCCCGCGAATTGACCAATTTGACCAGAGTAGTTCTGGGGGCAGATCCGGGAGGCAGTTTCTTAAAGGGCACCCGGTGTGCTCTCTCCACCCCGAACGCCGAGGAAAAGCCATCTCTCCCAAACGTGTCTGTCAGCCATTTTTGTATTTTATCTGTCATATCCCTTTCCTGTTCGTCCTCCTGGAGACCGATAATTCGGATATTTGCTCGCCTAGACCTGTCTTCAAGGTCAGTCAACTTTTCCTGCAATCTCTGTGTCTCTCTTTTGTTTCGGTCTGCCTCCAGTTTAATCTCTTTCATATTACTTTCATTGTCTATGTTCAATTCCATTTTTGTTTTATCTCAATTCATCAAGTGAGTCTATGTACGTTGTTGTATTTATTCCTTTGTTTTTTGGTTTGTTTCATAATATTTTTTATTTAGTTTGTCGCCAAATGTTCTTTTTTTTGGTGCACATGTCCCTCTAAGAAACAATTGGTCTTGATAAATTTGGTTGTGGTTTTTGTCCTATTTCTACGGCAGGGGGTGACTGGAGTCATTTTGCGCTAAAACATGCACATAAATGAAAATTTGTGCCAAATCGCAAATCATGAATTTAGTTCTGTATTGTAAAAACTAGTGTGAGCAAATAATGAATTTGGCGCAAGCAGGGTCTATTTTAAAGTGACTGTTCACTGTCCTATGTTCATTTGTGTGCAGTGGAAAGTCACAAAACATCATTTGTACCACAAGTGTGCCAAAATAACGCCAAACATAGACAAAAACCCAATGATAAATCCTCCACACAGAGTATAATACAAAGTATACTCACAAAATAGTAAACTAGCAGCAGGCAGGGAATTGATTAGGAAAAAACCTGGGATAAATTCTGGTACGCCTTTTCACATTCTAAAAGAAACTTGGTAATCAAACTAGGACTAGGACTCGTGAAGCCAGACCTAATATATAATGCTGAGTCTAAAGGGGACTATGATAACCCCGCAGCACGATACATCAAGAGGCTTCAGAACGGTTGCATTTACAATCAAGAAGTTTTGAGAAGATGATGGAGACCATTTTTCCCCCAAGCTTTGTAATTCATAGATAAATACAAAAAGGTCTGATGCAGGGGCAGAGCAGCAGGCTAGGAGGAGATATCAGCACCTATGGGTATCAGACACAGAGATGCCACCCTCTGCAGGAGGAGGCTTATGTGTTGAATACATATCATGCCACTGCAGGATTGCCTTCTAATGACCCCAATCGCATAGCATCCCTGTCAGGAGAAACAACCTGCCTACAGGACCAAGGGGGCGGGGGTAATGTGAAAACAGACGGATACAGAAGCAGAGCAAATTTATGTCTTGTGATTTTTACATGCAAAATATATTTTGTTAACCCATTCTATTTTGTTATAGCTAAGAGCAGTTATTTATAATCCTGGGCAATGTGGGTACTACAGCTAGTGTTTTATATTAGCAACAATGCCTTCACTGACACCAGTTTTCTTGCCTGCCACCAATGATTAGAGATTCATATAATAGAGAACAGTGCCCAATGTAGCTCATCTTTGGTGTAGAGCGGGTTGAGTTTGGGTTCACACCAAACTTTGCGGGTTCTGGTCCCCAAGCCCGGACCTTCATTAGAAGTTCGGAGCCTGGTTTAATTCAACCCCCTGCCGTTAATGCCTGTGATGACTGCTGGCATTTGCCAAAACATTGCCAGCAGCATTTAAACAGTTGACACCAGCAATCGGTGCCAGCACGGATCACAGGTGTTACATGTTGGGGTCTGGGTTTGGCACTGACAGAAACAGGCTTTTTGAACGGGTATGCTCATTACTGCTCATCACAAAAATGTTTCAATATAAAGTTCAAAGACATGCATCTATTATAGGACTTATCATCAACAGAAGATTACACTACAATCCTGTTAATTTTGTAACAAGTTTAAAAGGACAGAAACAGTGCCTGGGGCTATAACTGATACCTTCATTCACAATATTACAGATAATTATGTTACATCCAATTGCTGTTTGTTTGCATATTGATTTACCAATACAAAGAAGAATCATCTGTTCGTAGAAATCCTTTAACACTTTCAAAAACAAATACAAACAGAAGAAATCAATTTTCCTACTCGCTGAAAGCAACAACTAAACAAAAGAAAAATGTATAAAATTAATAAATAATTCTCAGTGCACCTCACACAGATAATACACAATGTGAATTATTTATTACAGTAAGCCAAGAAACTCAAATTGAAATTAATGCAAGAGATAGTTTTCAACAAATAGTCAGCCAGTGTTCAGGTTTCCAATTTCTCAGTGCAAATTGCAGGTGACAGGGGGAAATGATAAAATTACTGTGTCCCCCCAGCCGTAGTGTTAGGTCTGGGTTTACAATTGTGAAGGTGTGGAAAAATGGATAAGCCTGTTTTCATGCTAATATTGCATTCTTGCTGGAAACCAAAATAGAGGTCTTGAATACGAAAAAGAAGAAAAGTGGAGGGAAATTAAATAAGTTCTGGAAAGAAAAGTTTCTGGTTGGTCTAATGGGAGAGCATATAAGTGGAATTGAAGTTTTATGTACTAGATTTGTTGAATAAAACAATGAATCAAGTTCAATGTACCTCATAAGATTAGAGTGCATTTCCATTCTGTTTTGAGTAAATCACTCTAAAGTCTGGTTCTTTTGAACAATTATGAAGCTTTTCAAAAATATTTGAGAGTATACTGTCTGTGATTTAGTTGATATTCGGTCTTTGACTGGCTACTGCTTTTTTTCTTATTTGCTATTTCGTTGATTTGTGATAGCGTTATTGCATGGAAACATGAGATTTCATTGTATTACATAAGCTTAAACTGAAATTTTCTTTGTTGAAATATAACAATGAGGAGTTACTTTTTAAATAATAGAGCTTGTATTCTGTACTGGTGGGGGACTAAGACTAATAAAACTTAAAGGGGTTGGTCACTTTCAGTAAATAATTGATATTATTTGTTTAATATAAAGTTATTCAATTTTGCAATATACTTTCTGTATCCATTTCTCATGGTTTTCTAGATCTCCACTTGCTGTAGTCTTTTAGAAAGCTTCTCTATTTACTTCCAGTGGATATAATCTGTCCATGCTGATGTAATGGATATGCAGGTACATGAGGGGTTATTATCACTAAGAGTAATAGGAGTTGTATAGTATTAACAGTTTGTGTACCTACCTGTCCATCACCATGGACAGATTATATCCACTGGAAGTAAACTTAGAAGCTTTCTATAGAAGAAAAGCAAGAAGAGATCTAGAAAACCATGAGGAACTGATACAGAAAGTATATTGGAAAATTGTAAACTTTTCCTTACACAAACAGTATCAATTATTTATTAAAAGTGGACAACCCCTTTAACTTTTATCAAGAAAATGGTTAAAATGATACATGATTGTAACAGCCATGCTAGTGTCATCTTCTGTTCGCAGAATGCAGTTTAGTATGCATTGACTTTCCTTTGTGTACCTTGCTTGACATTCCAGTGTGAACCGTGGCTTATGTTGCTGGCTGTAATGGGACAAATTGCACCACACCTCACTGGTCCTCAAATTGCGCCACACTTTCACCACACACTAGTCCTCTGCCGCTCTGATCCAGCAGAAGGTAACAAGCTATGATGATGTTTATATTTCTACCTAGCTACCCTGTTTTCTATTCACTCGTCATACTTCTGATATTTTTGGTGTCCTGATCTTGGCTTTCATACCATGCTGTATTCGCTATCTTCATTTGAACCAGACACCTGACATTGCCTTTGTGTTATTTGTTTGATAGTCTTGTTTCGTGTCCTCACTGGTTTAGGGAGGGACTGTTTTCTAGTTGTCCTGTACCACTTAAGATACATAAAGGTAAGCAATCAAGTGACAGTTTAGGGCTCACTGTCCTGTCTGTCCTGATTCAGAGTCCTTATAAAGGTGATCTAAATAGATTAGTTGTATAAAGTAAGGGACACATGACAGATGACTCTGCTGGTGGGCAGTGGATTTGTGTATCCCATAGTGTCACTTGTTGATTTAATCTAGGTGATTTTATATGTCCAGCGGCTCTCCTGCCCCTCCACTTGGTGTCAGCAGAGGATAGGTAATAACTATGTGTGACCACTGATAGCCCACATCTATATGAATATAACCTATTGTACTGACAGATACATTAGTTAGGGTGTACACACCCATCTTCTTAGTTGGGTGTAAAACAAAACATCCATACACATTTCTTCCCCCTTGTACATGAGAGATTCATCAGGAGACCACCAATCAGTGGAAGAGTTGTGGATGTGGAGCTATTAGGATAACCAGCCGGTTATCCCTATATAAAGTGTAGTTTCATGTTTCCTTTGTGTGCTTGATAAGGCTGTTCCTTGTATGAACCTGACTTATTTCAATGTATAGAGTCTTAAAAAAAAGCTTGATGCCAAAGAATTTTACAAATGAATACAGCTGTTGCTTAGTTCCATCAAAATCCACCCCCCACTCAATTATCTAAATGCTGCAATTATCTAAATGTTACAGTCTCATGGAGTACCTATTGTGCTATCCTCTAGACCACAGCTGTAGGTTTTGCTCACATAACAACTAATGTAGGGTAGTGAAAAATCTCAGAAATTAAAGCATTCAGTTACAAGGACTTTAGTTAAAAATTTCAATGAAGGCTAGATTTATTTATAGAAAACTAATAATGAAATTTATTTTATTTTTATTAAATGAAGAATGCTTTCCTTTAGGTCAGTATAGAAGATAATCCTCAGATAATAGAATTTTGCAATTTATCTGGTAGGAAAAGCTAATTACATGCTACTTTGAGCTTTCTTTTTAATGTAAAAAATATATAGGATGTGTTATTACAGGGAATAAGTGTTCTGTGCTTCTCATAACCACTGCTAGTGCCTACTTGCCGGCCCTGTGCTAAATCACAGGCAATGGTGGCCCAACACTAGATGAGTGCAGAGCAACAGAAATGAATACAGAAAACAAAAACATATACAATAGTGGTTAAAAATCAGAGGAGCCACTGGCTAGGCAATCCCACAAAAGGCCAAAAGTTTTACAAAGTCAGAAGTGCCAGTGCTCTACTCCATATTAAACTTTTATATGCGCATGACAATGAGGAATCTCACCACCTCTTCTTAGGTGAAGAATAAAAGATCTCCTTGATTCACCTTTCCTCTCTCCGTTTCCACTCACTGCATCTAAATATAGACCCTGTCTCACTACCGTGCCCGAGGTTCACCATCGACTCTGTGTTAGAAATTATGGACAGATGGTGCAGATCGCCAATGTAAAGGGTAAAATGGTTTATTGCATATACTCACAAAGGAACATTAAAAAGGAGCTTAACAAATATTTAAATAGAAGAAATGCCAAATACCTCGCCCGACCTAGGTTTCGCCTCTTCAGGCTTCTTTCGGGGCTTGGTGTTTGATGTAGATGCTGGTATTTAAATACAAAATCTTTTGCATACAAAACATATTACATCAATAGTTCAAAGAATGTATGTATACAAGACACAATCTTTCCCATATCCTTTCATCCCACACTGTTGTGCATCTAATTTACAACAGGATAGTAATAAACAAGCTACAAACTTTCAATCGCAGCCTCAAGAAGAACTTTTCCCAGGCTGTAGTCACAAGCCCAGAACACTGCAGCATACATCCATTCAGAGAAGATTTCTGAGAGAATAACTCAGCTTTCATTTTTTTATAACAGTTTATAAAATTCAAGCACAACACTGTTAGGTTGCCCTGAACAAATAAAAGAGTTTTGCTCTGATACTTCTGATAAATCTCCCCAAGAAAGTTCTGACAGTTTGAAGCCAATAGCTGTACATCCATAAGGCTGTGTACACATGTGTCATTTGAATTGCTCTTAAAAATGCTATTCAAATGCTTTGTGAAGGAGGCACTTGCAATGACATATGTGTTTACACCTATACAGACTTGATTAGGAACAAGCAACATGGGTTGCCTGCTCTTCCTTCTGGCACTTTTCATTCTGATGATCTATCCTGAGTAAAGGTCATCAATATGTGATCAGTGGGGCACCATGACCCTGCACCAATCATCTGTTCCACACAGAGGAAGCTATACCATGGGGAGAGCTTGAAGCAAAAGCCTCCAACCACAAGAGTAGGGTAAACAAAAGCAAGGGCAGACACTGCAGGCCTTGGGATCTAAGGAGATTATGATGGAAAGTCAGAAAAAAATTGACATCTAGATCCAGAGAAGTATTACTTTTCTACAACATTACAACATTTAGTTGGCTCTTGATGTCGGCAAAATGCTGTCTTATCATCTCAACCCATGAGGTGTTTTGAGGACTCCAGCAAATGTATATTCTCCTCAATGTTTTTCTTGGTCCATCACCCTTTAGGCTGTCTGCAGACATAGTATGGTAAAAAGCCATTCCTGGAAAATAATATCATATATATCAAATAATGCCATAGCCGGAAATAATATCCTGGAGCTACAGCAGTTTAAGGTAAAACCACAAGCAGCTTTAGCACTTGACTTTTGGAACTTCTATATGCCATACTAACTTTTGTTAAAATAATTGCAAAGTTCAGTTTACCATTGCTTTTTAATTATTATTATTTTAATGAAGACCAATTATCAGACATATTTATAAGTTTGCATATTTAAAATAAATACAAGCTTTTGGCTAACATATTTTTCAGTTTCCTGCTTTTGTCTTTGCAATTATATAAGTAAGCCTACAGTTTATAATTACTTTTTCTTTAGAATTTTGCAGCCTGCAATTTTGCAGAGCTGTCAAGCAATACGTAATTTATACAAACAATTTATGCTTACATTAATGAATTTACATAAAAATATACAGCTTTGACTAAGGTCTTTTTTGCCTGTATTGCTCTTTATGAAAAGTGCATTGAAGTATAACATCAACTGCAACATTATAATTGTTTTCTGTCTATATATGGCATGACCAAAACAGCCAAATCTTTATTTTAATGAAAATATTACCGTATATACTCGAGTATAAGCCAACCCAAGTATAAGCCGAGGCCCCTAATTTTACCACAAAAACCTGGTAAAACCTATATATTTTTTACTCGAGTATAAGCCGAGTCTGGGTTTTCAGCCCATTTTTTTTGTGCTGAAAAACTAGGCTTATACTCGAGTATATAAGGTAATTAGAAAAAACATCGTTCCAAAGCATGTAATCAACAAACCCCATTATTTTTTAATACTGTCCAAGAAGGGACATTGCTTTTCTCAATTGATTATTTGCTGTTAGATTTTTTAAAAATAAGTTTTACATATCAAATTTGGAAGCTTAAAGTGACTTCATGGAAATCTCTGTCAGGCCCACTATAGTACTTTAACCCCTTAACAGCTTGCCTTTTTTTTTTCATTTTTTGCTACTGACATTCAAAAATCGATACATTATTTATTTCTCTATGTAAGATGTATGGAAAAACTGTGAGGGCTTGTTTTCTGCGTTATATTAATTTTCCCATCTTCTAGCTTTTTCATACTTCAGTGTATGGAGACAAGGGCAGAGTCATTTTTTGTGACTTTTGATTACCTTTTCAGTGCTACGATTTGAGGACTGATCACTTTTCATAGAATTTTTTAAAATGGCAAAAAAGAGGCATTTTTGACTTACCATTACAAGGTAAAACTTTTATTTATTTTATTTTTGATTATATTTTGATAGATCAGACATTTTGGGACATGGCAATACCTAACATGTTTATTATTTTTACTGTTTATTTACATTTATATCAGTTCTAGGGATAGGTTGTGTTTGAATATTTATGTTTTTTTAATTAAATTATTTGTTAATTTTTTTCTATTATTTTTTTTTTACTGTCGTTAAGGCCCCCTAGGGTACTTTAACCTTAGGTTGTCTAATTGATCCTACAATAAACTGCCATACTACAGTATGGTATTATATGTGGATTTTCCACATCATATATTACAAATTGTAATACATGAGATAAAATGAGACAGCCTTGGGCCTTCATAAAACCCAAGGCTGTCATAGTAACTGAATCCAATTTGGTGGTGGTCATATGCCCCGGTATTTAAAAGCCTCCGGCAGTTTTTCCCGTTGATTTTACAGTTAACGTCCGCAATCAGTGCCAGAACTGTCTGCGGTTGTTACCATTGGGTGCTTCGTGCAAAATGCTGGAGGGCTCAGCCCATGAGCTCTCTCCACCCACCTGCACCTTGCACTCACCGTACTATTACCGTATTGTGCCTAAATTGTCATATCTTTCTTAAGTATTGCTGTTTATAATTGTATTATTATAATAGTTGTTGCCTTAAAGAAAATGCACATTTCAAAATCAAGTATGTCGACCAGTGGCACTTACTTATAGATCCAGGCACTTTGACTGTGGTTTATTTTTGGCCATGACCTCTTTTCTTCTAAAATAAAATTTTAAAATTATTCTAATGTGCCAGAAGGGCTACCCTAACCCCTCTATGTTAGTGTTAAACCCCAGTATAAACCTTGCTAAATATAGATATGGAAGATATGCCTCCAAAATTGAGATGGGCAGTAAACAAAGTATTGGCAGCCAAGCGAGCTGAGATAGCTAGTAAATAGAAAAACAGTTTTCCCACCAAGAATGGAAGCCATATTAACACGGCTAAATACATGTTTTCTGTATGAATTTTTTCTGGGAGACAATAACTCTATAGATTATGATCTAAGGGGGAAATTGGAATGTCTTAAAGACATCGTAGAATAAAATACTATAATAAAGTGGTGTGACTGAGAAAGAAAGAAAAAGGAAGATGGGAAAATAGGGAGTTAAAGTGATTTTCCAAGATTAAGCATTAGTACTATGTATTTAGTTGTTATTTAAAATTTTGCTCCCCTCAGCAGAAAAATGCTGTTAATATGTATACATGTATACTTATACTAATTAAAATGGATAAATTAGTCAATTGAGATATGTTTTGACTTTTGAAGGTAGAGTTCACAAACTTTTTTGTGGTGCACCTTTAACATAGGGCGTGCAACAGGCTTTGCATGTTAAATGCAGCGCATGGCCTGTCTGGGCACCGGAATGCCCTCTAATTTGTGTTGCACGGTGGCTAGCGCAGCTGCACCACGAAAGGGTCATGTGTGACAAAATAGTGGTGCAGGCACTTCTTAAATTCCTGTGCAAGAGTTTACGCGTCAAAGAACATGTAAAGTCTGTGAGAAAACAGGCACAAAGCCCTTAGTAAATGTGCCCCGATATGTTAGTCTCGTAAAGAAAATAATTTAATAGGAAAATATTTTCAAAAGTTATTATTTAGTATTCTTATATGCATGCCTTTATTATACATATTGAATGACTACTTTCTTCCATGTGAAGTTGAGTTTTGTAACAGTTAAATTAATTTTGTTGCACTGATTCACCTTCTCATAGGATTTGTTTCAGTGCCAGGACATTTTCTTCAGTTCAGTCGCCCTCTCCTGCTCTTAAATAATGTGATTTGCCAACAGAAATCCTTTTTATCGAATTAAAAATCAATAATGTATTAAGTGGCTTAGGACACTATTAATCACTGAGTGAAACTGTGACCCAAAAAGCCAAGGTTGTTAAAACACATTCAAAGCCAACATCAATTCTGAAGGATCTGTGTAAATCTGTGGGTTTGTTTTCTTTGAAAAAAACAGGCAGCTTAGGGAGATAATTTGGGAATACGGGAAAGCAACAACTAAACTGCAAAATACAATTGCTCTTCTAGTCATACACATGTCCTAGTTATTGACCGTTCCTGCCGTGATATAGATTGTGAACTGCAGGTGCTGCTCAATGCACTGCCAACACTCTGTAGCAAATGTTCTTTACTAAATTGTATTTTCTTAGTTTTCCTTACAGCTCTTAGAGATGCTATGTTCAGCAACCAGTCAAGACCCTGGGTCACAGGTAGAGACTGATCATTACGACTAGCTCTACTCTTGCAAGTCAGTGACTTGGCTTACATCTCTGGCCACAGGTTAACTATGCACACTTTATAAAACCATTACCATTAGTTTTACAAAACTTTATGATTATAATAATAAATCAGATTTGAAGCATATATCATGCTATATAATAAAAAAGTGTCCATCACATTCTATTTGGGTAGTAAAACAGAAATAAAAAAGTTTTGTAAAGGGGAGGAATGGGTTGATAAAATAAAACAAGACAGTTTCTAAGTTTAGTCTCCTATGTAGCCAGTGAGGCATTTCTATTTATTCGAAACACATACAAACAAAAAAAGATTTAATGTGCTGGTGCTCCCCCATAAGATGTCCATACATGAACAGGTTAGGTTAAAAAAAAAACATTTGAATCAGATGAAACTAAACTTTCTATAAGTCAGAGTTCTTGAAAATTTTTCTTAATGAGCTGAAGTAAGAGGCTGCATCCTTTTTTATGATGTCCTTTAAAATTGTGGCATCCAGCAGCAAAAATAATTCATGCTGTATGTAGTAAAAGTCCTTTTGCAAAGTAAAAAATTTCAGTTTTTTGGTGAAATTCTTATTCCGCTTTGGAATTGGCATGAAATCATGACATGAAAGCATTTTGTTTTAATGGCAATTTCCTTTGCATTTTTCACATTCTTTTTTAAGCTCAAAAAATGCAGTAGCATCTTGTTTTTTATAGCATAACTTTTTTCTTCACCTGTAACAGCTAAACATTTAAAGTTTTACAACATACAAGCATTACCTTATTGCAGCTGTTTTTTTGCTAATGCTTTGCTTTATGCCTCCCTTAGCCCCTCTCCCTACAGTCCTGCATTCTAGTTGCCAACAAGAATCCATAGAGAGAAATAGGAGGCAACAGAAGATAACAGGATGGTCTGCATGGTGAACAGCAGGTGAAAGGGTGAGGCCATGCTCTGTGCTCACTCTTCCACCTCTGCTCAGTAATCATAAGAAGCCAGCAGCTGAATTGCATGTCTGCTATGTCCTGTCTACAGTCTGCCCATCATGTTTCAACACACAGTGCACCTCCTTAGCTGCTCAGTTTAATAAAGAAGTATCATCCATAAGCCTGCTCTACACACCAACTCTTTCTCTGTAGGCTTTGTCAGGTCAGTGACCTGGGGGAAGCTTCAGCACAGCAGTATTATACACAGGATGAAGACCATGTACCTCTGTATATGCTCTCCACCATCATCCTGCATGTCAGCGGCTTCTTTCTTGTTCTATGTACCCCCCATTTCCTCACTGACCTGGGAAGAGCGGAGAGGGGTGGCTTGTGATTAACAGCATGGCTCACACATCCATCTTAGAAGGTAGTCATAAGGCTATCTCTATGTGTGAAGTAATCTGTGTGCATATGTTACAGTAATGCCTGTTGGTATGGATTCTAGTATGTAAAACTGAAAAAGACAATAGCTGGGCTGCTTGAGCTACTCTATGTGAAAGTACACAGCAATATGGAAAGTGAGGGAAAGCTGCTCTGGCCTCAGTTTCCTTAGCTGATGTCACAATCAGAAAGTTCCCACCTAATTAAGAAGCTGAGGCTCATTTGACATGTAGGGCTGATATATCTGACTGCAACTCTAGCTAGGTGGAAGCCAGCAGCATGATATAAGCATTGTTGGAATTGTTGTCAAAGGCTCTCTCAAGCTGTGATGAATGATTTTCTGACCAGTTAACTTTGGAGATTTTCCTTAAATATTGACCTCATACAAAATATATGTCAAGTTGCAAAAAATGCATCTTTATTGATATAACACACACATACAGCAACTAATCAGACAAAAGCTTTGTTCTAAACACTGTCCTGTGGTCAATTAAACTCTATATATAAACACATACACAAAGCAGGTATAAAGGCTGAGGACAAAAGAATGCAACAAAAATAATGGTATGCAGTACACCCTAAAGGGACCTATATTAATATCAAAGGAAGAACAAAGTTCCTATAAACATTCACAGTCTAAAATTGTGACTAATGAAAAATGTGCCAGACCCAAATGCAAGGGACATATAAGCAATAAACCTAGCAGTATTTAATTACCATAAAGTCCGTACAGTGTATAGGAAAACTTCGCCCTTTAAATATTTCGTTTCTTAGTTCTGAGTACTTTTTAAAATATTTTGCAGTGTAGTCTTACCAGATCTAAAAGGGCTATACAGTAATTCTATGAAAAAAGAAAGACAGACAAATAAAGAAATGAAAAGATTCCCATCTGCAAAGAGGGAGATTTAAAACACCTTGTAAGCCAGTATTTAGGTTGTTGTCCGAAATTTCACAATACAAGACCCCATCGATCCTCCCTTCATTACTGTGCAGTCATCCTAACTCCTTGCAGAAATTCACCTTGAAAAAATCCACCACCCATGCGGTATACTCATCCTTCTATCTTTAAACAATAAGAGTGCTATTGAAAACTAAGAGCTCTATTTTTGTCTCGTTCGACCACATGCCCTTTTCGCATGCCTCCTCTGGATAATCGAAATGGTCATGGGCGATATTCATAAGGGCATGTTCTGGAGTGAGCTGAGGAGCCCTTGTGGGCTCTGCAAGATCAATGACAGTGCAGTGCGTTGCTAATGGTAATCTTTAAAATCGTGTTCCCAGCTCGCATCAGGTCTATGACCAGGTCTGTTTCTCAGAGTTGAAATGTACCCATAATAAAAATAATACACCTCTTCATTCTTTGTAGGTGGATAAACAGGCAAAATCAGCAGTGAATCAAATACGTTCTTCCCCTGCTGTATGTATGTACCAAAAGTGAATGAGAATACCAAGGACATAATATTATAACATTAAAAACGTCCATCATTTACAGTGGTTTAGAGCAATTTCAAGTAGTCACTGAATAGCAAAATCACAAAAACAAACTTCATAATGAGTTGCTTTACTTAAGTAAGAATGTTCTTACTGTATAGATCTAAGAAACTGCGCAAAGTATTTATGATGATGTCAAAGTGTGAGCTCAGAGAAGAAGAGAACTGCAGGTCATTGTGCACTGGCTGTTGATGCCAAGCCTCATGTATTCTGTTTGTACACAGGCTGTGTTCTCACTTCAAAGCATCAAGTGTCATTTCTCTTTTCATCTGCCAAGTAATTAGAATGTTGATTGCTGAAACTTTTTTGGTGTCTCTTATTTTCTTATGAAGGTCATCTTTGGGTGAGGCATCTCAATATCTATTCACACATTAATTATTATACTTGTGTAACTTGATACTTAAAGTCTTCACTTTATTTTGGATTTTATATATTTCAGGCAATAGGAGTAACATATTGTCCATTATTTATTTTAGTAATAAATCAGAGATATAATTATTTAGAATAATATTATGACTCAGATTTGTCTTTCTTTCCTTTCACCATATCCAGGGTAGGTGAAGTCAGATGATTAGATTTGAAAAAGATTTGAAAACATGATTTCCAGGGTGTTACTATAATGCTTAACAAGTCCACCCAGTGGCCTGAGATTAATAGCAGTTCAAGAATGACAATGCTAGTGTGTTCCATTGATGAAATAATTTGTTTGTATAAATTGTATTATTTGTACTAATGCAATCAATGCTGACCATGTTAATACAGAAAAACACCTTTTTAACTTAGGTTTTTAGTAAATTTTTTATTTGTGAAAGAACAATCACTTGCATTATCTCATTTTGCGGCAAAATGTCAAAGAGTATTCCGTATTTTTCGGACTATAATGTGCAAAAAAAAATATTTGATTCTCTCAGAAATCAAAGGAGGGCCTTATAATCCAAGACGCCTTATATATGAACCATACTTACAGACAACAGCTGCCTTGAACTGTGCATAGGTCTGCCAGCTGCTGGTCATTCATCCTTATAATCAGGTGCGCCTTATAATCCGGTGCGCCTTATATATGGTCCTAGACGTTTTAGCAGGCATTTATTTAAGGTGTGCATTATAATCCGGTGAGCCGTATAGTCTGAAAAATATGGCAAATGAAAGTAAACAAAGTAATCAATAGAGTAAAAATTAAGATTCGAAATAAGAGTGAACAAGGTCTATGCAATGTTCAAGGGTCTGTAAAATATAAGGAAAGCTTCTTGGGAGTCCATAAGTCAGGACTGAGAGTCTGTGGACCCTCTGGGCCACAGCGGGAGGTGGTACTAGACGACCTGGGACCGGAGCCTAAGTGGAACCCAGTGTTCACCAGCGCAAAGCGTGATGGACTTGCTGCGGCGGGAAACCACCAGGTCGTTCCACAGGTGCGACTAGCCCATGGTGGCTGCCAAGGTAGTAACACAGGAGACAGTCTGTACCCCGAGAGAGGGCAGGAGAATAGCACAGGAAGGCTCACCAGGACTCACGTCAGGAATCGCAGGAGCTGGCACAGACTTATGGAGGACCACAGGAACGGACTGGCACACAGGAACGGACTGGCACACAGGAACGCAGGACCAGAGGAACGGACTGGCACACAGGAACGCAGGACCACAGGAATGGACAGGAATGCAGGAATCACAGGAGCTTTCTCTTCAGGGAGTTTGAAGATCCGGCAAGAGCAATAGGAAGGGGCTGGAATTTTAATCAGGCCTTCGCCAACTATTGGCGCGCTGGCCCTTTAAATCTTAGCGAGCCAGTGGGCGCGCACCCTAGGAGACGGGGGATGTGCACGTTGAGCCGCGGGAGCTGCAGAGGACGCCGCTGGAGCCGGGGGAGGTGAGTGCAGCCGGGAACCGGACCCTTGAGCGGCAAGGGTGCACCCGCGATCCAAGACAGGGATCGTGGGAGCACCCGTGACAGTACCCCCTCCCCTTCGGCCTTCCCCTCTTCTTCTTGGTCCCAAGAAATCTCTGGAGGAGAGTCTGATCCAAAATGTTCTCTTTGGGCTCCCAAGATCTCTCCTCAGGCCCGAACCCCTTCCAGTCTTCAAGAAAGAACCGCTTACCCCTTATGATATTCATGTCCAGAACCTCCTTAACTTCATAGACATCTGGGGAATCTGCTTCAGGAGCAGGAGAAGGGGATTGCTGTGAGAAGCGGTTCAAGATGACTGGCTTCAGGAGGGAGACATGGAAGAGTTCGGGATGCGCATAGATGGAGGAAGGCGGAGCTTGTAGGCTACTTGATTGATGCGCTTGATTACCTCAAAGGGACCAAGGAGCCGAGGACCAAGCTTGTAGCTGGGTATCTTAAGCCGGACGTATTTGGAGGACAACCATACTTTATCACCAGGAGAGAAGACAGGTTTTGCTTTTTGGCGGCCAGAAACAGAGCCAATCACAAGCCAGGAGACTCTGCACTCCACCCAGCATGATGTGGTACCCTTACACGTCGATAGCAGTGGTTGGATGGCCAGATCAGGTGACCCTGGGATAGACTAGCCGCTGCCCGCGCTGCTCGGATCATTCTCTGTCTGGATGCCGCTAGGGAGAGAGCTGCTGCTGGATGAGGGAGCAGGGGAACGCCGCAGAGCTACACTCCCTAGGTTCATGTCTGAAGTTACTGGGACTCGTGGTAGAGCACTGTTGAGGCCAGAACAGTGCGAACAGGTGATGTCGTGGATTGCCGACAATGCTTCGAGCAATTTGTCCACCAGTCAGTCTTCCACGCAGTCCACCCATGTCACCGAAATCGGCACTCCTCCAGCTCCTGCACCTCAGCCTCCTCCCCCCCAGTCTGCCCCCTCCCAGCAAAATTTGCCATTTGAACCGGCATACTCTGAGGAACTGTTTTCTGGACCCTTCCCACAGTCACAAACCACTTGTCCGGTTGCTGCTGAGCAATTTTCCGATGCCCAGGTTTTCCACCAGTCGCAGTCTGTGGGTGATGATGACCTTCTTGACGTAGTGGAAGAAGTGTGTAAAGAGGTGTCCGACGATGAGGAGACACGGTTGTCAGACAGTGGTGAAGTTGTTGTCAGGGCAGGAAGTCCGAGGGGGGAGCAGACTGAGGGATCGGAGGATGATGAGGTGACAGACCCAAGCTGGGTTGAGAGGCCGGGTGAACACAGTGCTTCTGAGACGGAGGAGAGTCCTCGACC